>JAMQGT020011806.1:40000-97500 GCA_024447675.2 Pterophyllum scalare
AGCAATACAAAGAGACGGAATCTCAGAGAGAAAGACGCAAGGTTTGATGAGCTCTGAGTGACAGCATTATGACAGGACTGGGCTGAGGACAAGGAGCTACTGTCTTTATCATCTTCCTCAACAACATCCTACATGGCAATGTTATATTATACTGAGAATAAGTTTAGCAAGCATTCAATATGAGAGATGATAAAATTGTAAAAATAGCTATATGTGCCAGCAAACACACACACACTTATTTAATAAATGAGTGACCTCATCCCACTGACCATGTATCATACTAATTCATACTACTTTAGATCTATACTTACCTACATCTTTATTGTGATAATCAGTAGGTATGCCTGCCACCACACAGATAAAACTGCCATGGAGCTCTTTTGTGAACCTGTATCAGTGGAACAGCATAATTGGCGCATATGTCTCCTGTTTTGGCTACTGATGAGCTCTTTTCACTCAGAAAGGGGCAAGGGAAATAAGCAAAATCAAAATATTACCACGAATGCGAATCTACAACCTTCCTAAAATTGTATTTTACAAACATGACACAGTGAAAAATGGATCATACTCCCACAACTTCTCTTGTCAGTTGGAGGAGACCCGGTTTACCCGCTCACTCTCTCCTCATACTTATTTATCTCCACTTCCTGGGGCCGTGTTAGTTCATTCCCCTGTCGCTGCTCTCTCCTTTTTCCCTTGCTCCTCTCTTCTCTTGTTTCACTCCTTGTTTCCGGGCAATTGGGTCTGGTTGCTGGTGGGGAGTAAGGGGTTGGGGTGGAGCTGCTGGGAACTTGTGTGTGTGTGTGTGTGTGTGTGTGTGTGTGTGTGTGTGTGTGTGTGTGTGTGTGTGTGTGTGTGCGTGCATATGCGAGTGTGTGTGCTGGGAAGTGAGCTAATAAAGGACGGTGATCCATGAAAGGCCTTGAGCAAAGACACAGTCAATTACCTAATGCCTGGACCAGACCGCAGGGCCCACACTCACATTCTCTCACTAACATACTCACACACACACACACACACCCATGCATACACCTCATTTACGTATACATGGAGAAGGGGCAGTGGAGGGCATAGCTGGGAATTGTGTGTATGTGTGGGTGGGTGTAGATATGCGTGTGATGGAGAGTGGCGATTTATTAAATTGCTGTCACTTTTGACAAATTTGTGCATCACAAGTTGAAAGGTTTAGGCTGTGCTGCTCTGTTTTTCATCTCTTTTTTTAGAGGAAGAATGAAACCTTTAGGATCAAACTAAAGCAACCCCATAAACCCATTACCTCAGCTTTTGGCCCATGCACAGTAAATGGCCTGCATGGGATACTTAAATAAATAATTAAATAAGCAAATAAATAAATAATGTTTATATATCTTTTTTCATCCTACCTCCTCTCAAAGCCAGTGTATATTATATCATCTGAAGTTCTTGCTGGTATGGGTTGGATGAGCAAATGAATTGCTGCCATGGTGGAGCATACTTCCAGGTCCTCTGGTTTTCAAACAGCAAGAAACGGCAAAGTTATATGTCACACAGGTTTTTCAGTTAGTTTTATTAAAACAGTTGTTGGCTAGGCATGCCTTTTGCCTTCTACTAAAGGCCTGTGTGACTGTAAATTGCAGTTGCAGTCTAATTCTGTGTGGATGTTTTTGTCTGTTTAGACAGTATGTGACTGTGTATCATTCTTACATTGTGACACTGGGGAATCTCACAGGCTCGTGTTGACGTAGCTGATTCTGGGCCTCGTCTAGGTGCATGTAAGAGGTCTGCAGACACATCATCAGATCAGGACAATGCAAACATTGTTCCCAAGCTTCTCCTGGTTTTCTGAAAAGACCCTGGAATAAACACAGGCAAAAAGAGAAAGAGACAGCAAATGAGTCAAATACTGATCACTAAATTCCTCTTTTCTTTTTCTGATCTTTCTTCTAAAACCAGAGGTCAGTCATCTGTATGTCTTCTTTTGTGACAGGAGTGGGGCTAAGTGATGAGAAAGAATGAAAAAAGACAAATATATCAGGTAAAAGGACAAGTAAAACCAAGCATGCCAGTACAAGTTTGAGTGTGGAATGGGGGGAGAAACCACAAAGAGTAAACAAAAAGGGTATTAATTAAAAAGAAGACACTTTTGTGGCTATATAGACAGTGCCTGTAGTGGGTCCTTTGTGGTGATTTGTTAATTAAAAACTGACAAATCTAAATGAATATCATAACTGTCTTAATTTTTACTCTTACAGAGCTTAAAATATAGACAGCTGCCTGTCATTTTCTTCCGTGTACATCTTCTTGACATTGTGTCTCCTTCCCTAGAGTGATAGGTTTCTGATGCCAACTAATACAAAAAAATTGCAAGGACAAGAAGAAAACAAAGCATGAAAAGCTGTTTTTAATAACTAGTTTTTTGTGCTTCTCACTGCCTGACCTCACATCCCCTTTAAAATTTCATCATATCTGTCATTGTTTATTACTGAGAACACTGAATGCATGTGAAACAGTCCATTGTCAGTCCAGTCCGTGTACATGACCACTTTCAGAGAATGTTTTTTTCATTTGTTAAGCCACTTACCACTAATCTATGAATCATTCAAGCATAAAAAAAAGGCTAACTTAGGTGATGAACCAGTGTTGTGTCTACATACAGCAGACAACTTAGCAAAGAACCCATTTTAAACAACAAGGTGTGTCCTAAAAACTATTAGCCAAAAACTTGGCACATTGCAGTATGGTGTGCAGTGTGTCCTTAAAATATTTGAGGAGTGTAAGTGGAGGAAAAAACAGAAGTGGCAAGCCTAAAAAACTATTTTTCAAGAAATCGTTTCACTGATCCACAGCACTAAGATCTACAGCAATGACATTGGAATGTCATTCAGACTGGAGAAGTGTAGTTGGATGAAGAAAGAGAGGGAAGAGAGGGAAAAGAGGGAAGGTAGTCAGAACTGAGGGGATTGCACTAGAAGCAGAAGGCAACATTGCAGACACTGACGACACCTACAAGTACCTTGGAATCCCACAGGCAAATGGGAACCATGAAGAGGCTGCTAGGAAAGCTGCAACCGCCAAATACCTGCAGAGAGTAAAGCAAGTCCTGAAGAGTATGCTGAATGAGAAAAATGAGATCTGGGCGATCTACACCTATCCCTGCTGGTCGTCATAAGCTTGCCAAAGAAGGAGACAGAAGCCACTGACATCAAGTCAAGAAAGTTCCTTCACCATGCATAGAGGGTTTCACCCCAAATCCAGTACCCTGAGACTGTGAGCTAAGCAGATGGAAGGAGGCAGAGGGCTAGTGAGTGTCAGAACCACTATCCAGGATGAAACAACAAAGATCCATGAGTACATCAGGAAGATGGCCAACCGATCATGTGCTTAGTGAATACCTCAGACAACAGAAGCCCAAGGAAAAAGCCAAGCAAGCACAGGAACCACCATGGAAGGACAAGCTCCTGCATGGCATGCACCACTGGCAGATAGAAGAAGTGGCTGATATCAAGAAATCCTACCAATGGCTGGACAAAGCTGGACTCAAAGACAGAACAGAGGCACTAATCATGGCAGCATAGGAACAAATTTTAAGCACAAGATCAGTAGAGGCTGTGGTCTACCACACAAGGCATGACCCCATGTGTAGATTGTGCAGAGATGTCCCTGAGACAAGCCAGCACATATCAGCAGGGTGCAAGATGCTAGCAGGCAGGGCATACATGAAATGCCATAACCAAGTGGCTGGCATAGTTTACAGGAACATCAGTGCAGTCCCTGTGGGACTTCCAGATACAGACAGACAAACTGGTGATGGCTAACAAACCGGACATAGTAGTAGTGGACAAGTAGAGGAAAAAGGCCGTAGTGATAGATATAGCAATACCAAGTGACAGCAACATCAGGAAGAAAAAACACAAGAAGCTCCAGAGCAGCTACCTAAACTCTGCTCCCAGTGAGGTAGATTATCTAGTCAATAGTTTTACATCCTCACTGCGTACAACTTTGGATACTGTGGCTCCTCCGAAAGGAAAGTCTCAAATCAGAAGTGCCTGACTCTGTGGTATAATTCACAAATGCGCAGCTTAAAGCAGATAACCCGTAAGCTGGAGAGGGAATGGCGTCTCACTAAATTAGAAGATGCTCATTTAGCCTGGAAAAAGAGTTTGTTGCTCTATAAAAAAGTCCTCCGTAAAGCTAGGACATCTTACTATTCATCATTAATTGAAGAAAATAAGAACAACCCCAGGTTTCTTTTCAGCACTGTAGCCAGGCTGACAAAGAGTCAGAGCTCTGTAGAGCCGAGTATTCCTTTCACTTTGACTAGTGACGACTTCATGGATTTCTTTACAAATAAAATTTTAGACATTAGAGAAAAAATTATTCAAAACCATCTCAAAGATTTATCTTCATGTTCAGCTGCTTTCAGCACTGCTGGTATTTGTTTAGACTCTTTCGCTCCAGTTGATCTTTCGGAGTTAACTTCAATAGTTACTGCCTCCAAACCATCAACAAGTTTATTAGATCCCATTCCTACTAGACTGTTCAAAGAAGTCTTTCCAATTATTGATGCTTCAATCTTTAAAATGATCAATCTCTCGTTATTAGTTGGCTATGTACCACAGGCCTTCAAGGTGGCTGTAATTAAACTGCTACTTAAAAAGCCATCACTTGACCCAGCTGTCTTAGCTAATTATAGGCAAATCTCCAACCTTCCTTTTCTCTCCAAAATCCTTGAAAGAGTAGTTGTAAAGCAGCTAACTGATCATCTGCAGAGGAACGGTTTATTTGAAGAGTTTCAGTCAGGTTTCAGAATTCATCACAGTACAGAAACAGCATTAGTGAAGGTTACAAATGATCTTCTTACAGCTTCTGACAGTGGACTCATCTCTGTGCTTGTCCTGTTAGACCTCAGTGCAGCTTTTGATACTGTTGACCATAACATTTTATTACAGAGATTAGAGCATGCCATAGGTATTAAAGGTACTGCACTGCAGTGGTTTGAATCATATTTATCTAATAGACTGCAATTTGTTCATGTAAATGGGGAGTCTTCTTCACACACTAAGGTTAATTATAGTGTGCCACAGGGTTCTGTGCTAGGACCAATTTTATTTACATTATACATGCTTTCCTTAGGCAGTATTATTAGAAAGCACTGCATCAATTTTCATTGTTATGCAGATGATACCTAGCTTTATCTATCAATGAAGCCAGATGACACACATCAATTAGTTAAACTGCAGGAATGTCTTAAAGACATAAAGACCTGGATGACCTCTAATTTCCTGCTTCTAAATTCAGATAAAACTGAAGTTCTTGTACTCGGCCCCACAAATCTTAGAAAACATGGTGTCAAACCAGATACTTACTCTGGATAGCATTACTTTGGCCTCCAGTAACACTGTGAGAGATCTTGGAGTCATTTTTGACCATATGTCCTTCAATGCGCATATTAAACAAATATGGAGGACCACTTTTTTGCGCAATATTTATAAAATTAGAAACATCCTTTTTCAGACTGATGCTGAAAAGCTGATTCATGCATTTATTACTTCTAGGCTGGATTATTGTAATTCATTATTATCAGGCTGTCCTAAAAGCTCATTGAAAAGCCTTCAGCTAATTCAAAATGCTGCAGCTAGAGTACTGACAGGGACTAGAAAGAGAGAGCATATTTCTCCAATATTGGCTTCTCTTTATTGGCTCTCTGTTAAATCTAGAATGAATTTAAAATCCTTCTCCTAACATACAAGGTCTTGAATAATCAGACCCCATCTTATCACAAAGATTATAGTACCATATCACCCCAATAGAGCACTTTGCTCTCAGACTGCTGGTTTACTTGTGGTTCCTAGAATACTTAAGAGTAGAATGGAAGGCAGAGCCTTTAGCTTTCAGGCCCCTCTTCTGTGGAACCAGCTCCCAGCTTGGAATTGGGAAACAGACACCCTCTCTATTTTTAAGATTAGGCTTAAAACTTTCCTTTATGATAAAGCTTATAGTTAGGGCTGGATCACGTGACCCTGAACCACCCCTTAGTTATGCTGCTATAGGCCTAGGCTGTTGGAGGGTTCCCATAATGCACTGTTTCTTTTCATTCACCTTATTTACTTTGTTTATACTACACTCTGTATTTAATCATTAATTATTATTAATCTCTGGCTCTCTTCCAAAGCATGTCTTTTGTCCTGTCTCTCTCCCCTCAGCCCCAGCCGGTCACGGCAGATGACTGCCCTCCCTGAGCCTGGTTCTGTCTGAGGTTTCTTCCTGTTAAAAGGGAGTTTTTCCTTCCCACTGTCACCAAATGCTTGCTCATAGGGGGTTGTTTTGACTGTTGGGTTTTCTCTGTATTATTAGTAGGGTCTTTACCCACAATACAAAGCGCCTTGAGGCGACTGTTTTTTGTGATTTGGTGCTATATAAATAAAATTGAATTGAGGAATTCCAGGAACAAAATCCAAGATCTCTGTCCAGAAGAGCGCAGTCCTGGGAAGAGCTAAGATACTGTGCAGGACCCTCAAGCTCCCAGGCCTGAGCTTGGACATGTACAAAGATCACTCTGTGGGGAATTTTTGTTTGTCCTTAAATACACTTTATTGCCAAAAGTATTCACTCACTTAACCAAATCATTGAATTCAGGTGTTCGATCAAGCACCTAGGCATGCAGACTGCACTTCTATAAACATTGGTGAAAGAATGGGACGTTCTAAGGAGCTCAGTGAATTCCAGGGTAGTACAGTGAAATTATGCCACATGTGCAACAAGTCCAGTTGTGAAATTTACTCACTAAACACCTGTTAGTGGTATAATATAAAGTGGAAGCTATTGGGAAGTACAGCAACTAAGCTATGAAGTGGTAGGCCACTTCGGAGTCAGTAGATGCTGAGGCACAAAGTACAGAGGTCGCCAACTCTGCAGTCAGTTGCTACAGAACTCCAAACTTCATGTGGCCTTTAAATTAGCTCAAGAACAGTGTATAGAGAGCTTCATGGAATGGGATTCCATGGCCGTGCAGCTGCATACAAGCCTTACATCACCAAGCACAATGCAAAGCACCGAATGCAGTGGTGTAAAGCATTCTGCCACTGGACTCTAGAGCAGTGGACTAACTCTAGAGCGTGTTCTCTGGAGTGAAAAATGTTGCTCTGTCTGGCAATCCCATGGATGAGTCTGGGTTTGGTGGCTGCCAGGAGAACGGTATTTGTCTGACCGCATTGTGCCAAGAGTAAAGTTTGTAAAGGGAGGGATTATGGTGTGGGGTTGTTTATCAGGAGTTGGGCTCGGCTCCTTAGTTCCAGTGAAAGGAACTCTATTGTTTCAGCATACCAAGATATTTTGGACAATTTCATGCTCCTAACTTTGTGGGAACAGTTTGAGGATGGTCCCTTCCTGTTCCAACGTGACTGTGCACCAGTGCACAAAGCAAGGTCCATAAAGGAATGGATGAGTGAGTTTGGTGTGGACCAAACAAACCAACCCAACAGAACATCTTTGGAATGAATTAGAGCACAGATTTCCCACCAGGTCTTCTCATCCAGCATCAGTGTCTGACCTCACAAATGTACTTCTGGAAGAATGGTCAAAAATTCAAATAAACATGATCTTGTGGAAAGCCTTCCCAGAAGAGCTGAAGCTGTTATAGCTGCAAAGGTTGGGCCAACATAATATTAAACCCTATGGATTAAGAATGTGAGTGTGAATGGTTGTCTCTCGCCCTATGTCAACTGGGATAGGCTCCAGCCCCCCCCCCGACCCTGAACAGGATAAGCTGAAGAGAATGGCTTAAGAATGGGATGTCACTCAAGTTCATATGTGTGTAAAAGCATACGAGTGAATACTTTGGCAACATAGTACATATGTGTGTCCAGTGAGGAAAAAATCTCAAACTTCTGGGAATGTAGATTAAGTTAAATGTTTCTGCTTTGTTTAATGTGACCTTCAGTTGTTGTTTGGTGTTAAAAAAGGAGGGAGAATGAGGGGGAGCCGTAAAGGGAGGGACAGGGACCCTGTCCTTGCTCCTATCACCACGGGATCAGTGGCCTGGCCTGACCACTTCCACAGCCAGCACCTCAACCTTATCCATCACCACTAGATAGTTATCACACCACAGATGGAGGGGGTGCAGGATGTAGGGGTGAGTGCAAAAGAAAAGGGGGACTTCCTGCACTAATGACACAACTGAATACATACAAAAAAGACACTGTGAGGCATACATGTATAAAAATAGAAAATTATTCTTCATATCAACACTAGAGACTTTATTAGGACACTGGTAATGCATCTATTCCCACTCTAGCTAACTGGGGACATGTCTGTATGTGTATGTATGTGTATGAACTGCAGCTAATAAAAGGAGACAGATATACACTTCATTTTTGCTCACTTATGTTTTACATTAGTAGAAACTAATACTAGGGGAAGCACTTTGCCATAAAGAGCCACAGAGTGGAAAATAATGCTCCTGAATAGTTCACAACTGGACAGTGCTACACAAATTCTCAGTTGACAACAAAAATAAATATTTAATTAGTGACAGCTCAGGTTTTGTCTTTTTTGGTCTACCACTAATGCACAGTTTATACTATTACTCAGTAGATTAATATAGTAGACACGTTGACTGGTAACTGTCACAACTGTTACACATAATGAACAATGGTCCAAGACAAAACAGTGACACCACTGGTTAAAAACACATGAGTTTGGAGTATCTAAATGGATTCAAAGAAGGTCCTTCATGACCTTTTTCAAATCTGTGCATGTCTTACTATGGCATGTCCAAAAGTCTTTGATGAAAAAGGACTCTTATTAGTATTCATTTTGAACAAGTCTATGCAACATCCCAAGTTGGTATATAATATTCAAATATTCAGTATTCACCAAAAATAAGAAGGCTGCAGTGAGATACCAATATTGCTTTCTGCTGAATGTATACATGTTAATTGTTTAGCTGTTATAACTTATTTACTTAATGGAGCTATAACACGTTACTGTGGAATTTAATAAAACAACTCTTTTATATCTACAATATACAGCAACATTTTCCTCAAGTGATCAAATTTCTAAAAAAAAAATATAATATGCACACACACTTTCTCTCCTCTCTCTCTTTCTCGCTCTCTCTCTCTGTGGTACACAAATATAGCAATAGCACATAACTTCAGTCACACAGAGTACTCAATGAAATACAGGCGCTAAACGACTCTCTGCAGTAGCCCCCAGGAGAGCTGTCTGCCATGCTTTAATGATGTCATTCTTCTTTAAAAAGAGTTTTAAAGGATCTCTGCTTTCATCAAGAACCATCCCCCTTGAGGCAAGAAGGGGGAGTTGGGGCTTTAATAATTAGTATGATACTTTGTTAAACTAACAGTCTGTTTCACTACTTGTGCATGCTCAAATCTACTTTTTCTCCTCAACGTCTGCATATCTTGCATATTGGCTTTTATACTGCTGTTTCTCTTTTTTCCACTTGTTTATGTTTTTCACAGACCATCATCACCTGCTGTTTCTTGTTGGCAATGGGAGGAAGTATAGGCCTGGAGCTGCAGGCTCTAGAGGTTTTGATCAATGGGGATCCAAGAGTCCCAGGGAAGCTGGGGCTTGTTGAGCTTGGGATGCCCAAGAGACAAGCCTTGCCCCTTGAGGCCAGCCTGGTGGGGACCTGGTACTTGACCTGCCTCAGCAGCAGCTCCATTTCATGGGGGGCTGGCCTGAATGGAGAGTTGAAGACCCCTGGGCACTGAAGAAAAGGGGGAGAGAGAGGAGTTATATTACAGAAGAAATGAGAATTATGACATTAAATTTAATAATTAGATACACGTGCATTTCTGATTATCTATGAAGTTTTGTTGATGGTTGTGGGGCTTTTTTTTTTTTTAATAACAATGTACTACAACTGAGAATATCATAGAAAAGATAAGGTTTATGGAATGACATGCATCAAGATTAGCAAACATATTCAAACTATAGAGAGCATAATTTTGTGGCACAGAAGTGGATGGATAAAATTCTAAACTTACAAACACATACACATACTTAAAACTTTGCCTCTCTGGTTCTAAAAAGGGGAACAGATTTGCCAACCAGCCTCAATGATAATTATTCAAACCACAGTTATTATTTTGCCTCTGTGCTAATTACTAGACCAAAGCTTGTAGTTGGAACACTTTGTCCCTGCTCTATATGCTAATAACACTGCTTGCCACTCTAAAAGACTGGGACAAGAGAGGGAGAGGAGAAACACAGAGCATAAGTGGGAAACAGCTTCAACTCTGTCCACCCAAACCTCATTCCTTCTAAACTAACATTAACAAATTAGCAAAATAGTAAATGTTTCATTATTAGACTATGAGCACTTTTGATCTAAATATCAAGTGTTACATTAAGTGAAGAGAGAAATTAATTCAATTTCAGTGATAGTAATTTCTTTACCCTGGGTTGTAGGTACTGCTTGATAATAGCAAATTTTTAATTGGTAGCTATCTTAAAAAGCAGTAGAACTAACAGTGACGCTAATGCTTATGTCTTTATTCAGTTAAACAGGTGGACCACCTCTCAAAGCAGTCCACGTAGCAGAGGCACACTACATACTTCTTCAACATAAAAAAAAAATTTTTTTTTAAGTGTATTGAGAAATTTACCTTTTTTAAGTAAATGCAAAGAAATGAAAATGCACATTTAAAATTATATAAAACAAATGTTTTTGAATCATGGAAGTTTTTTTTGTGGAATACATAACATACACATTTGCTTAACAAGCAAAAGATAGATCCCTATTCGATCCCAGGAGGAGGAGACACAAATCCCAAGGAGGTTGTGTCAGAAAGGGCATCCGGTGTAAAAATCTGTCAAATCGAAAACCCGCTGCAGCAACCCCTTGGTATAAAGAGAGCAGCAAAAAGTAGCTTTTATATAACTTCAGTGGTTCCTATAGGTTTAGAATTGTAGATGCGTATATGCATGCATGTATATGTGCATGCATATATTCAGTCTTAAATGAATTCTTACACAATAAAATTGCATTCATAAGGTTGTGCTCTACAAATATTTTACTTGCCAAGTACACTGTAACAAATAAATAATGAGGCAATATATTTACTTGCATCTCCAGTGAGTCTCATCCCAAGAAAGGACTCCAACTCCACCATCATGGATTTCGGTTGTTAAGAATAGTGCTTGTGCTACTATGCTGCCTTAGTAAGCTCTATGCAGAGGCATATAAACCTGTTCTCTGCCTGCTGCAGGTTCTTATTAGAGTAGCAATCCAGATTGCAGGGGACCTTTAGAGCAGAAACTGTTGCCAGTTGCGGTCAAAGACAGAGGAGTGACTCATAACTAAATACTGACACAAATTCAACTTGACCAATGAGCCAGCTAGTAGGATAATACAACAAAAGAAGGGCCAAGGCTAGTTGTTAAGTAATGACTAAATTTTCAAAACGACAGTGAGCCAGTTAAAAATCAATATCAGTAATCGATCCTGCATAGGGTCACTCTCTTGAAAAAAGAAAAATCTAAAATCAGTTGCCAGATGTACTTGGGCAACCAATAATATGTCCTCATTTATATTTATAAGGTTTTAACATATATTAAAAAAAAACAAAAACAAATGAGCAAATGTTATTCTTCACCGCTAGAGTGTAACAAATCAATTAAAAGTATGGACTGAATAGTCATCAGAATAGTTCATATGATCAGCAGCAATGAGTTTCTTGAGAATTACTTGAAACTACAGGGGAAACACACTGCTTTAGGGATGACAGTACACAACTAAGTCAAATAGGAAGTGACAGAAGGCCAACAAAATCCACACACACACACCACACACACACACACACACACACAGACATAGACAAAAGTAAATCTCACCACCCCTAAAGAAGACACGCACACAAACACACACACACCCACACCCACACACACACACAAGCCCAAAAAGTACCAACCTAGCTATGGGAAGAGCAATGATGTTGACCCCAGGAACACAGCATCTCTGTCTCTGTCAGAGGGACTTGGGGCCTTTTGGTAAGCTGGATGTGAGTGTGTGTATATATGTGTGTGTGTGTGTGTGTGTGTGTGTGTGTGTGTGTGTGTGTGTGGGCTGGGGTCTGAGAAGTGAGAAAGGATGAACTGTGTGGGAGAGCCATCTATTCACTGCTGACAAGGTCAGAGCTACGAAGGGAAAGAGTCCCCTGCCATATGCAGAGAAAGAGAGAGAGGTATATAGGAAGAGATGGACAGAGGGCGGAGAAGAGCACATAAACTTTCTTGCTTTCATTCTTTCTTGCATGTACATAAAAAAATAATAATAATTAAGTTACAGAAACATAACACAAATTATGCATACATGGGGATATGCACAAGTTGAAGTATTTGGAGAGTCAAGCCTGATGTGAAAAACTGCAAACTTAATTATACTCCAGCTTATACCAACTCCATGCAAATGTTTAAAAGTTTTCTATATGTATGCATCTTAGGCAAACATGGGATACCTGGTTAATGATGATGCTGGTTGCACAGGCATGGAGAGAGAGAGAGAGAGAGAGAGAGAGAGAGAAGAGGGAGAGAGAGAGAGAGAGAGAGAGAGAAAAGGGATAGAGAGAGAGCGAGAGAGAGAGAGAGAAAAGGGATAGAGAGAGAGAGAGAAGAGAGGGAGAGAGAGAGAGAGAGAGAGATAGAGAGAGAGAGAGAGAGAGGGATAGAGAGAGAGAGAGAGAAAAGGGATAGAGAGAGCTTGAAGAGTGGTGGTGCTGAATCAACAGTGACTATTGTGCTTTATATTCGATACTATTCCAGTGAGGCGTCACAAAGAGCGTAGATGTCACACACATACACACAAAGGGGTGGCTGTGGCTCAGAAGCAAGAGTGGGTCGCTTACTAATCGAAAGGTTAGTGGTTTGATCCCCCCATTCTCTAGTCTGTTGATGTATCCTTGAGCAAAATATTGTACCCCAAGTTGAACCCAATGCATCGATTGTAGTACGAGTGTGTGAGTGTTAGGTTAAAAATACTTAAGCACAGAAAAATGTATAATATGTGGGTGAATGAGGCTTGTAGTAAGAAAGTGCTTTTAGCACTCAAATAGAGTAGAAAAGCACTATATAAGCACCAGTCCATTTACCATTTACCCATATGCACACCTGTGCCAAGGGAAGCACTAAAGTACTACACTCAGCACATCAGAAGAGCCATGAGGACTCGCACGTTGGCACACACACAACTGAACTCCACACAGCCCACTTGTGTAGGCTAAAAGAAAGAACAAGTTTTTATTATTTCTCTATGTGGCCAGTTTCTGGAGGAACTCCCCGTTCTGTAATCTTTCTCACAAAACCCATGTGTGTACCTGAGCGTGCACATATTTGTGCATGGAAATAGTGCCACCTGATAACCACAAATTTAAAGTGAGTCCACAAGGTGGCATTTGTCATGTCTCATCTTAAGTGACTTTACATCCGTCACTCCTCTCCTTGGAATTACAAAGTGAATGAATTTTACTGTCACTACTCCAACTGTTTATTAACTAGAATATTTTCTCTTTAACTGAACCATTTTCATGTAGTGCTGGTTAACAAGAAATCGCCATGTAACATTTACCTCTGGTCAGCTATTAGTGTAATCATAGTAATGTTGTTGTAAAATGTGTGCATTAGTGAATGCTTTTGTGTTCCCATTGGCCTACCTGCTGTGTACTGAGAAGGTGATGTAGCCGATGAGCTTGATCGACTTTGGCTGTTTGCTCTTTCACCATCTCCAGACAGTCTCGCTCTCTTTTCTGGAGTTCCTCCAGCTGATCCAGTTCCCTCCTGCAGGGCACAGAAACCACACACAAACATTTTTGCAGCTGAAATTTTACACTTCAATTTCATTAGGTTTTACTATGGGTATACATTAGTTATATACCATATAATAAATAAAAATAATTTCACACATTAACATTTAAGACATAATTCTTCTGCTTCCTAAGTTGTCAATCATCATAAATCGTACAGTAGCAATAGCTCATTATAGTTTTCTACTCATGTACTGTATGCTTGCTGAATGATTTGGTTTAACAATTCTATGAGCCTAATGTTTCTATAATACTAAATCAACATGTTATGTTACACATTTTCTGAAGATTCAGCTGACCTTAACTAGTATTAACACCATATAAATCAAGAACTTGTAAATGGTATAAACCTCATACAAGTGCATCTGTGCATGTGTTATTATGCATTTGGGAAACTGTTGTCGGTCGTAAAGCTGACAATTCCCTGAAGTGTCCTTTAGATGAAGGAAAAAAACTGCTTAATCACACTGAAGCATACATAGAAAGACAGAGAAACTCTGGGACAAAAACAACAGAATGACACTGCATAGAAGGAAAAAGGCAAAGTAAGAGTGTGAGAGGCTGTAAGTAGGAGGATGATTGATATATTTCATCACGGCAGCCAGGACAGGTCTGTCTATGACATCTGTTAAGCGAAGCTGGCTAAATAGGATGCATTAAAACCCCATACACACAGCAATTTAATTCCACAATCACACAGCAATGTTGTTACAAAGTGGTGATAACTTAAAAGGGGAATTGGAAACAATTACTAAATACGCATGCCATGATAATATGAAAACCCACACAAAGCTAGGAGTAAAACCAATCTAATTCCAAGAGTGCTATACCAATAAGGATTTAACCATAGCTCATCAAGAATCCTGCATCTGTTTCCCTCCTTTTTTCCCCTTACTTCCTTCTCCACTGTTTCTTTCCCCATCCAACCTCTGCTTTCAATTACAATCCTCCACAGAAGGATCAGGATATTCAAAGTGTGTCAGTAAACTGAGGTTAACACATTCTGTGGCTACTGACATTTAAAAAGAAATCACAGCACGTTCCCATTGCCTTTGCATTCTCATTCATTCTTCAGCACCAGATTCAATTACAAAATAAATGAAAAATGCAGAGCACCGTGCTTGCGGGTGTAAAGAAGAAGAGCAAATCTAACTGTGTGTGTTTGTATAATATTAAACACTGTAATTTAATACAGTGTAGGTGTGTCGGAGTAAATATTGAGGTTGCTTGGCCTCTATCTGTCCACCTAGCTAACAGGGATATTACTTATTAATGTAAATTATAAAGTAAAATATAAAGTTTTGGTTTATTGATGACTCACAAACCATATGTGTATGTGTGTATATATGTATACATTTCCATTTGCTCATGTGTTAATAGCCCCTTAAAAACCTACTATTAATGTTTTGGGGGATCAGGACCTTTGTTCAAATGTCTATATGTGTCTGTGTCTACCAGTTTATGCATTTATCAGAAATATGTGTCTATCCGTTTTCATAGTACATGTAAGTACACTTTGCTCATATGTGTATCCATATGTCCGTGTTTGTGTGTGTGTGTGTGTGTGTGTGTGTGTGGGTCAGACTCAATGAGTGACCTTTGCTTCCCTACCCCCAGCCCCAGTGTTATTAATTGCTCTGTAGTGGACAAAAGCCAAACAGATTTGTAACGGCTGAAGGCACCTCGATCTGTGTCGACCCAACCAGCCGCCACAACATACAACCCTCATTAGCCCTGTTCGGCAAGCGGCACATGCCCTCTTGTATGTGTGTGACTGTGTGTGTGTCTGTAAATGTATGTGCAAGTGACTGAGTAAAAGTGAAAAGAAAGAAACAAATACTTTAACTCTGTAACTTCTCTCTGTTATGGCTGATCTATCAACCTAAGCTTATGCCTTTTAAGGATTCACCACAGCAGAATTACCATAAATAAGGAAAAGTTTTTTTGTTTGTTTATTTTTTAAGTAGCATGTAGTATATACTGTGAGACACACTTAATGGTTGAAACAGAAAAGATAAAAAATGTAATTAACAATTTTACCAATAATTATACACCTAGAACACAGATTTATAGATTTATTGTATTAGGTTAAATATAAATAAATTCAGGGGTGACAGATTAACGGAAAAGCCTGGATGGGTCACCACAAAGCCACACAAAGTTTGGTTGAACATCGATCATGCACAACCTTTAATAAAACATTACTCTCCTGATAGGAGTGTTCTCTTCCAGGATGACAATGGCCCCATAATCTTTATAAGAATGGGGTTTCACCCCTTTAGCTGTTTTCCAGAGATTGGAAGAATTAATGTGAAGGTGCACTGACACGATTCTGGCTGAGCATATTTAAAAAGATACTTTTGACTGTTCCCTTATTTGCAAGGGGTCGCCACAATACAGTAGGTAGCTCCGCATGTTTGACTTGGCAGACGTTTTACACCAGATGCTCTTAGTGACATAAGCCCAGTGGGATTTCTGTCTCTTCCTAGGATTGAACTGGGAATGTTTTGCTTTTTAGGCAAAAGTACTGTATAAACCACTACAGTACAGAGCCACTAGAAGACACTTTTGACTGCTCTCTTATTCACATTTTGTCAAAATAAAGCTATCATCTGGTAGAAAATCTCACAATTAATGACTTCAATTAGAAGCATAATAGCTTATATTAAAAACAAACAAACAAACAAAAAAACCCCCACAAAAAAACAGAGATGCCAGCTTTTTCAGAAGTAGAGATGGAGAATATTTAGAGAAACCTCTGTATGCAAAGTGCATGGCCAAATTTCAGTTCTCTGGATCTAAGGCAGCACAGCATTAAAACAGTGACAATTCTATGGAGTTGTTCTGAATACTGGACATTGCACAGGGTTCAGGGATGTTCAGGGACACTTCCAAGCTGCTGCCACTGAACGCTGTTCTTTGCAGAATCCACAAATACAAGCAAAAAAAATTAAAATTACCTATGTAGAAAAAAAAAAACGTATTTAAACTTTTTTTTAAAGCATGGAGGCTAAAGTGGAAAGAGACCATCTTGCTCCTTCTCAGCATACAGTCGAAAGCCAGCATTACTACTGAATGCTGAAATCATGAACAGATTTTGAAGTAAAACATGCTCCCATCCAGACATCTTTTTTAGTGAAGTGCTTGATAGCCACTGACATTTTATGAAATTAAAACAATACAAACAAAATAGGCCTCAACTGTTGATCAGTTGAAATACTATATGAAGCAAGAATGGGAAAACGTTTCAATTTTAAAACTGCAGGACTCGGTCTCTTTGGGTCTTTAGAGTGTTTGAAAATAACATCAGGACTTCCACCAGCGAATTTTCAGGGCCTAAGCTGACCCCTAGCCAGGCCTACCCACCAGGCATTAGCTTATTATCGTACTGTTTATGTGAACAAAACATTATGTTATGTTGTTTAGGTTATGTTTTACACATATGAAATATTTTACACTAAAAAGAAAAAAGCTAAAAAGAAAACTAATAAGGAAACAAAAAAGCAGGTAAGTGTTAAACTATTTTACCTTTACCTAATTATAGTAGGCTAAATTATTAACTGCTATATGTGACCCTTGTTTTGGTAGTCTCCCATAAAGCCAACATCTTTTCATGCTGGCATCTCTCTCTCTGTCTCTCCCCAGCTGTTTGCGCAGAGCTGCACCTATGCATTTCTTCGTGTCACACAATTACAAGATAGATATCACTACGTTAATTCTGGTAACATTATTAGTACACCCTTGTTGGAGGTGCCACACGGGGCTAAACACAACCCTGTAATAACAATTTTGAAATCCACTGATGGCGAAAAACTCAAATGAGCCTATATTTTAAAAATAATGATAATAAAATGAAGTAACTATACTTCTTTCATTCATTCATTAATGCTGAAACATCTGACATGCCATCCTAATACTATTTTTAATTAAATTATATATATTAACGCAATATATTTATGATTTTAAAATTATGATATTCTTTTACTTAAGAGTTTAGACAGATTCCAACGTTATTGGAAACATAATCATAGAATTATGTTTCCAATTATATTATAGAATATAGGACTTTGCACATTATACAATTATTTTATCATCCTGTTCAAATGATGACGATTAGGCATAAATTACATGCTTAGCCTGTCAAGTTGTATTCCGCAAACACTGTGGCTAGAGATTACTAGAGATTAGCTGCTGAACTGCTGGACAAGTTAATCAAGCATACCTGAAGTACTTTAAAATGACTGAAACCCTTACTGACATTTTCACCCAGGAATTTTAACTTATTTAAATGTCCAATATAATACAGCCACATTTCTTACTTCTTCCTCAATAATTTACTCCCTGGTTCAAAACAGGGCATCAAGGAGTAATGGAACATCAGAGAGTGAGGTATTGTGGGACAGCAGGCCACACCTTCGGTCGTCAAGGCCAGCACCAGAGCAGCTAATTGGCCAGTTTCTAAATATTTAATGGAGGCTTGACCTGATTGGCTGTTTTAATTGCTCCAATTGAATGATTCAATAGCTGGCAATGATAGCGTAGTCAGACGGTCAATTTAGACAGTGGCCAGCTCAATGTATTGAGCCTTCGACACCCTCATAGCATAGCCTTTCCATTTAAGTGACTGACTGATTGAATAATTAATTCACTTAAGTAGTAAAACCAATGCTACCCACAGGTGTTGAAGCAAACAATTAATTCCAGCTTTGATAACATCCCTAATCCACATTCACAATTTCAAACAGGTTACAGATTTTTTTCTCCATTGTTCACTCTCAAAAGTAATTTTCTAAAGAGACAAGGAGCAGTGCACTCACATTAAACTTCAACAGACACACGCATACCAAACATATAAATCCAATCTGACTGAAAAGCGAACTTGTCTGCACCCAAACTGGATCAGAAGGGAAGAGCAGCAAAAGAAAGACTGACGCATAGTGATCGCAGGGCAGACCCACACTCTCTCCAGCGCAGCTCTCCTTTCATGAATGTCCTTGAGAGGAACACAAGAGAGGGAGGCATGAAGAAGGCAGGAGTAAAGAGAGACAGGAAGAAGTAGACAGAGAACGAGAGACAGCACAGCACCAAAAGAAAAGAAGTGAAGAAAACAAGTGCTGTTCAGCCTACTGACAGTCCATAAATTCTCTCTGAGCCTCTGTTTTAACAGTCTTTAGGATAACTTAAAAGATTTTGCCATGTTGTTGCAACATCACAGGGAGAATTATTTATCTGATTATGGCAGTAATAATTACCCAGCTGTTTATTGCAGATAGAGGAATAATTCATGCAGTCAACAGGCCGTGTTAGTGGCAGCAACGATGACACCAGCACATTTAGTAAATATGCAAAGCGGGCTTGCTCCGCTTTCCTAATTGCCCCCATCGTCCCACAGCATGCCCTTATTAAAGCCCAGGAACTTTAAGTGTCTCCCTGACAAAGTGATAAATTGTTGGGGTATCAAGGAAAACTGTGGCAGAGTGGGGACTGCACTGGGGTCCTGACTTCATTAGGCTATGCAGAAGGAGAGGAAGGATGAATGAGGATGGACACTAAAGCATAGTGAACCTGTGGCAAGGAGAGCAGGAAAGAAAGATATCGAACAAAATAGATTGAGAAAGAGAAGGAGAAAGAGAGAGGAAAGAGGCAGAGATTAAGAAAGGGAGGCGGAGAGAGGGTGGTGGCTAAAAGAGGATGGTGTAAGTGGCGTGGATTAGTTGTACCTAATGAAATGATACATATGATTTTGAACTGGGGAGATCTGTCATGAGAAAGAAACTGGAATGGAGACTCAGAGTGAAAAAAGGACAGAGATAGAGGCAGTGTATGCAATACTCCTATATCATTACCATGCACAGCTTATCAGCCTTCAATAAATGGAGACCATTCATCTGACTTTTAATAATTTATGCAGTGGTTGGATAGACAGACAGACAGACTTATGGAGGGAGGGAGCATGCTGATGGATTAAAAAGCAGACCTTTGCAGGGTTAGTGATCAGGCAGTGTGCAATCTGGGGGCTTAGCGGCTAACAGGGAAAGGATATTTTAAATAAATGCCAGCGCGACGTTAATTGATCGTGACCCCAGCAGTACTAAATAAACATGTGATTAAGTGAAGTGAAAGTGACCTCAACACCCCAAACCACTGTGGAGGAGGGGCTGTGTGTGTGTGTTTGTGTGTTTTTGTATGTGTAAAAAAAGACTGTGAATGTTACACAGTTGATAACAAAAGCATGAAACCACAAGCGTAAAATGAAATGGCATCACATAGCTGTTCACTTTATCCTTACAGTTCCTTGTTTCTAAATTTTTAATCTTACCATTTTTGGTTAACTCTTTTCAATATGCAAAAAGGTGCAAAGAGGCGGGAGCCACAGTAAGACAGTACAGGCACGATAATGCCAGTTACAGGTCAGAAGTGTCAGAATATGTGACATATTCAATATGTGTCTGTGTGTCCATTTTTGTGTTTTATACTATAGCAGCAAGTCTTTAATGATGGACTTTAACAGCCTAGTCCCTCGTATTTCTAAAAAGGGCAAAGTGCGTGGAGGAAAGGTAGAACGCTGCTGGGGAAGTGAGGGGGGGAGTCAGTGATCCAAGGAGCACTTTAACAAATTTACATTTAATTTTAGCAGAAGCCTAAAGATATTTTCCTGTAAAATATATTAGCAACATTAAAAATGTGACTATTAGCTAAACGTGATGGGTTTTTTTTGTCAAAAATAAAAGATGGTGTATCTCTAGCAGTAAGCCCTGGAGCGCAGGATGGTTTATTAATGCACAAGCTGCGGTTCAAATCAGAGGCTAATTTTTAATTTCTTCACATCGTTCACTTCTCTCTCTTAGCCTCAAGCACTTTAGAGGACTTCTCTCTCTCTCTCTTGTCGTTCTCTTCTCTTTGTCTCTCAGTCTCTTTCAATCCCTCGCTTTTCCTTTCCCGTTACTCCGGTAATGTGTTTGGGTTACGGATACACAATACACCTTTCAGACAACTATCTTTACATTAATCAAATCAATTCATTTTGACTGATAGGGTGTCTAACTCCCTGGTCCTACTATAGTCCATGGACAAAGATACACTATGTTGTAAGAGAAAATATAAAAGTTAAGTTAAGGAAGGTATTGTATTGTGCCATATGTCAGTTATAATATATCTAGATGAGTGCTGTACTGGCCATATGAGAAACACAACAAAAACAACACAACTCAAAGTGAGTTTCAGGAAAATAAACCAAACACAAACTGGTAAGTCAAAGCTAAAAGGAACCTCATAAAGAGAATAATTTTTTTCTCACCTGACTAGTTCATTTTTCACTGTAAGTCCTTCCATATAGTTTTTTCGTGCATAGAAGTTATGGATAAATTTCCTCACAAAGAATCCTTTCCATCTCCGCTGGATCTGTAAGGGATTACAGAGGGTTTCAGAAGCTTAAATGTAATATGGGGGAAATGCTCAAGTATTCCTATGTTCATTGTTGACAAAAATAAAACACGTCCAATGCAGAAATTATTTAAATGTTACTTTGTCTTTTTTCAAAGTCTATGCAAGTACAGCAGTAACTTAATCAGCCTTAGGCCTTTTTTTCTTCTTTTTGCTGTTCAAAATATACATTATTTTTCAACTCAAAAAAGATAACACAAGTGACAGTGTTATTACAAATGACAGGAAACTTTTACACCATGGATAATTCACTATACAGTAGAATCCCTCCTTTTACAGTCAAACAGGGACAACCCAGCATGCCACAGACAGCTGTCACAGCTCCATGTATTTAACTGTATCAGTCCACACTGATTGACGAGGCTACAGATTAGCTAGTGCACACCCACACACACAAGTTGACCATTTTAAAGCAAAGGGGCAGATGTCCTTCAGACTAATTAGGAAATTAAAACAGTGGCAGGTAAAAGAATAATCCCACTATGAGAAGAGGGAAGAAGAGAAAAGAGGAGTGGAGGATGGGGAAAAACAACAAAGAGCAAAATGAGAATTAACATTGATCTGCCAGTCAATAGATAATTTTAAATAAAGTAATTGCCGCCTCCCAAGTTCTTGCTGACCTTTGTTGACTAGTGAAATCGATGCTGTTGAATCTAATACAAATACCAGGTGCAGCATGTAAACACTGGTTTCTATTACAGCCTTAATACATTATCCTCTGTTAGCTACCACACCAAGATAAAGACAACAGGAGGGGAAAGAAAAAGAAATAGAGTCAAAATTGATTCAAACAGAATGTCACAAGGGGAATCTGAGATGATTGCTTTTCCTTTGTTTATCTCTTTTTCTTCATTTATACAATCTATATATCTTTGTCAAAAAAAGGTACAAATGTCTTTCACTCATTCATTTTTGTATCTCTTTTCAAGTTCATTTACCTCATCAAACATCAATCAAATAAAGAAAGTATGCATCAGAAGACATGAGGCTAAGATCTTATACTGCAGGCCAAGTACTACATTGTATATCTGGTAAGGAAAGTAAAAAACTTTCAACAGGTGACATCATAAAAAGGGCAGGTCCAGATCCTAGGTGTATTTTCTTATTATCCTTTAATTTATTTTGAACTTTCTAAAGTCTGAAGTTACATGTAATCGATCTGTTTGGAGAATTTTTGTCTCTGCATTTGCCCCATGATGTCTCTTTAGGCGCTGTGGGCAGTTCACAGTCCAGCACCAAGGGACCAATTTCACTTCCGAGGCTAAAGCCTTGGTCAAGGACAGCGGGAGAAAACTGGAGCACCTGGAAAAATCCCAGACAGGCACAGAGAATACACTCTGCACAGAAAAGCCTGATTTGGCCCTTGTGGGGTTTAAACCCAGTACTTTCTCACGCTGTTAACCACTAAGCCACCAGTCATTTTCATATAATTTCCCATTAAAATTCCTATTGTTTCCTATTGAAAACTGTGGTTATTTTAATAGGTAATAGAGGCCTCTTATTTCAGTAGCTTCTGCTTTGGTCTACATGGTGACATCACCTCGGAACTTTCACCTTGTGACCTAAACAGCTGGGTCAAGCATTACTGTTGGATCTATGTCTATCCTATAATGTGACATTTATTGAAAAAGCAAGGTGGTCAGCTTTATTTGTTTGGGTTCCTATTATGTATAAAACTTAAAAGCCCTCAATTCCTGGGTTTTTCCACTAATATGAAAATATTATAAACATCTCTTTCCAGCTGGACCGCGACACACCCTCTTCAACAAACACTCGTGAAGTTTTTTGTTGGTCTATAAAATCCTTTAATGCTTTAGGCATGAAACCCTTCACCAAAAGAGAAGGCTATATGGAACCGTTAAAATATAATATTTCTGGGCAATATCCTTGTGTAAAAGTGCCAAAGCATCACTCACAGCCACAGAGCTATGATTTATGAGTTGAACGGTAGTATGTGTGCAGGGAATAAAGACAGCATTTGAGGGCCATGAGCACTTAAGAAAAGTGAAAGAAATAAATGTTTCTAAAACACAGTTACAAGCTTCTGAGGTTATATATGTTACATATGAAAAGCTGACAGTGTTTTGACACATAAATATGACAAGTCATTTTGATATAGCAATCTGGCCATTATTTTAATAATAATAAACTATACAGATTTACCCACATGATGCCGCACTTAAAAAGTGAGAAACAATGGCCAACAAAAGACTAAAGAAACTCAGAAGTATGATGCTTACAGACTGCTATTTACAGGGCCTCACATATGCACAGAGCAACAGTGTCCCCCCACCAGGAGACTCCATTTGCTAAAACAAGACAGTGTGGTGATATTTACCCTGACCGCCATCTCCTCGTAGAAATTCATCTTCATGATAAAATATGCCGCCTGTGAACACAAAGGAAACGATGGTGTTACATCTTGTCTCCCAGCCCTCTGATCTGTCCGCAGCAGGCGTCAAAGATAAAGAGCTCTTTATACATAATACATTGCACAGAGGCAGCATAGATAGGGCCACTGTAGAGTGGAGGGAGGAGGGAAGGGGGCAGAAAAGGAGAGCGGGAAAGCAAGAGAGGCAAGAGGAACGAGAAAAAGTCAGGGGGATGGAGAGAAAGCAGAAGAGAGGGAGAGAGGAAGAGAGAAAAAAAGAGAGAGAAAGTGGTTAGTGGGACTTTCTATCAAGGGGAGGACGGTACTCTCTTAATACACCAACGCAGACAAGGGCCAAGAAAATCTATGGTAGTCAAGCAGCGCGCTAATGGAGATGTATGACGGCCAAACGCTCTCCTCTGGATTTCATAATCAATGACAGCACTGCCACAGAACAGACTAACAAAAGGCCAGAGAATATTCAGCAACATACTCAACGAGCCGTCGCACTCCAAATGTGCCAGCCAACCACTGGGGGCACATTTCAGGAGCAAACTGAAGTGGGGGCCATAAAAGGGATTCGTATCTCAACACGTCTTTTTTAATAATGACAAGGAAGAGAGGAAAAAGAGGAAGTAGATGGAAGACAAAGACTTGAAAGGAGGTTGTAAATTCATCTTGATGTTTTGAGCAGAGGCTTTGTGCACATCACATTACAAATGATAAGGTCCGCAAGAGAGAAAAAGACAGACAGAGAGAGATGAAGGAGGTGAAGTGTAGAATCTCTCAGGGCTAATTTCAAAACAGTACACTGGCAATTTTGAGTGATTCAAATTAGCGCTTGTCTGTTTCCAAATGAGACCAAACAGCCTCTTTTTAGCCCATATGTGTGTTGTGACACATCCTTCATTGTTTATTTCAACGCCCCCCCTCCACCACCACCCTTCCATTTCTTGAACGCCTCCCAAACGGCGGCTGGCAGTTATGCTTTAGCAAACAGTCAATTTACAGGCATGATAAATAGCTTGTTGTGATACGTTTACAAAACTCAATCCAGGGGAAAATTATACGTGAGAGCGCTGGGTATTGGATCCGGTATCAACAATCTGTTCAATTAAGAAGCAGTTGGAGGCAATATGCTGAAAATGGGGCCTTGTTTTACTAAAGCACACACATATACACACATATACACACAACTCTTTCCTTCTTTCTATATGCATCCCAAGAATTGTGAAATAGATGGAATTCCTTATCATATTGCATCATTTTTCCAAAGTGCTAATTTTCTAATGTGTAATGGGTGAATTATATTTCTTAAGGTCAGACACAGGGACTTAGGAATATAGCAATTGAATTCTAATGTGTGCTATCATAACATAATCAATATATCTATAGTCGTTCCAGTCACTGCCTTACCTTCACCATTTGTCTGACACGTGCCCTTGCTGTGAAGCCGCGCCATATCTTCTGTATAATTATTGCCTTCTTGTGCAGATGGCTGTAATAAAATCAAATTGGGGACAGGATTGGATGGATATTTTTTAGTAGTTGAAGGAAATCCTGGAAAAAGTTATTCCGAAACTCACAGAGAAGAACTAAACAGCAGATTTCTTTGGTCGTTAACGGGGTTGTTTATCAAAGAAATTAACCAATTCTGTACCCCTCCCCACCCCCCACCCAAAAAAGAGCAAACCTAACAAGGGAAGAAAAAAGAAGCTTCTATAATTATGAGTAAGCCAAAAAAAAAAAAGCAAACATTCTAAAATTAAAATAAATTAAATTCCCTAAATTATTAAAATAAACACAGTTTTTTTTTGGAAAACAATAAAGAGAGAGCAATTTTCCACATACAAATTTGAGATTGTGAAAGGGCTGAAACTGAAAGGTCAGGGAAACATTATGCTTACAAATACAAGGTCTTGCAACACACACACACACACACACACACACACACACACACACACACACAGACTATCCCGCTCTTCCAGGCTTTTCGATCATGTCCGATGAGCCTTTCACCTCCTTTAGTCAGCGGCACACATTTGTATTCATCTTCAAACATACTCTAAATGCAAGTCCACTGCGATTCTGTGCCTCCAATGAGGCCATCAATTTCCAAAAGGCCATTTATATGCCCAGAAAATCAATGCTTATAGTGGGGATAGCACAACCCTGGAGTTGCACTTAGGCAGCTAAAACTGTTGCTAATTATCCACTTAACACATTGATCAATTAACTAAAGTAATCTGAATTAACCTACTGTCTGGAAGTTTGTCTGCTGACCCTGCAGAATGGTGCTAGGGTCACAGTATGGGAATAAGCAGGGAGATAGAGACATTTATTTCTCTGTGTGAGAAAGGAGCATAGAGTGCAAGTGACATTTATTCCTCAAGGCCATTTGCAAACCTCTGGAAGTGGGATAATTATGGGAGTGAGCTAATATCAGGGTTTCCCTTGATATTAACTCTTAGAGCCTGTCTGAATGATTTACAACACCAAAGGAACCACACCTTACATCGATAAATAAAATATGGATAGCTGTTTTGTTTTTGAAGGGATACCAAAAGTCTTTTTTTATGGTTTACAAATACAAACCGGATAACACATACACACCATACCTGAAGTAAACCCGCACCTTACACCCTCTGAACCAGCTCTGGATCCGGATGGCGGCCTGATTCTCCTTCTGCCTGTTCTCCTCAGCTTGGCTGAAGTACATAAACACACAAGAATATCAGTATACTGTACACTACCTCCGTTGTCTCATTGTAATGCTACTATTCATAAAATATGCCACACAGATGGGGTCTTCTCTGGGCTTAAAATGGGCCTTTGGAGTTTACTATGCATGGCAGTAAGTATGATCATCTTTAACAGTAAAGACAATGCATTGGTTGCCATAAATGACAGAATTTATCCATTTTCTCTTTTGTTGTGATGATTTAAAAACAAAAAAAAAGAATATTAAGCATCAATAAATTATCAAAACTAGTTAAAACACATTTAAACATTTGAAGGCTAAAGGTGACTTTCCTTTGGCTTTAGCTAAAACTTCTGTGTAGGCGACAACACTTCCTTCATACCTAAAAAAAATAAAAAAATACAGACTCTTTTGCCAGTTACACACTGCACTTTGCCTTAGTCCATCTGTTGCCTAATGGGGAGCGTCTGAGTTTCACTGCCATCTTTAGGTCATCTAAAACTTAGATTATAAGCTAAAACAGGAAAAATATAAATAAAATGTAAAAAAGCTGACAGCAACACGCTCACTGGCATGCTACTCGAGCTTACTGTAGACAGTACTGGGTGACGTTAGCGAAATGTCGACAAGAACTCATACAGGCGGTCTATTTTGCCCTCCAAGCCCGGGTCCTCTACCAGAGGCCTGGGAGCTTGAGGGTCCTGCGTAGTATCTTAGCTGTTCCCCGTACTGCGCTCTTCTTGACGGAGATCTCGGATGTTGTTCCAGGAATCTGCTGGAGCCACTCTCCCAGTGTGTGTGTGTGTGTGTGTGTGTATGAACACATACCTGTTTCTATAGTAGTATTCCCTTTGAAACTGTTCAAATTCACGTTTTATTTTTAACAGCTCCGCCATATCCGCCTGCTCATGCCGGAGTTTACTTGTTGTCCTGACAACAGAGCCGTTTGCTGCAGGTGCGTTCAAAGGTCACAGGAAAAAGGAAAGTTCTTCCTAACACGAATACTTCCTTGCATGTAGGCTATCGTGAAACATTTAAACATATACCACTAACCGATCTGGATTGGTATAGGCTGTACATAAACGATTTGCCATTTTATATACAGTCTATGGTGGATTCATGCATAAAATATGTACAGTCAGCGAGACATGATTGATAATGTTTATCTGTGTCGTGTAGCAGCTATCGTAACTTCTTTAATGGACTACAAATAATTAAGCGTAAATGCCAAAGGTAATGCATGAAAGAAACACAAAATTAATGAAACAGTGCTATTTTGTTTATGTCCCTCCAAACCACCACTTCCTTGCCAATTCCAAAGCAAAAATACAGTGTAACACAAGTATAGGGGGCTGGGGGTGAGCTGGGGGAGCGGGGAATCCCTAAAAGAGATTTTAACCAGGCCTGCTCCGTGGATGCAGATTGTGGATCTGTGTATTGATCTGCCAGCTGTCTCACGCCTTTCATCCATCCCGTCATCTACTTCCCTCCTCTCCCGACGTTATCACCTTTCATCATACAGTTATCAGTTTATTTCTCCCCGCTTTTCCTTCCACATTTCCCCGCGTCTTCACTCCACTCCTCTTCAGTCATACTGCCCTGTCAAAATGATCACCTAAGCATGGTGTATATGTGTGTTTGTGTGTGCATTTTGGTACCCGTGCAAGGAAAGATATCTGTCTGGCCAGTGGTCAGAGGAAAAGACTGTCTGTATTATAGATTACTCCCTGGAGACAGGGAAACCACAAATAGTGAAAGTGAATGAGTATGTGTCCATCTCAATGCTCTTTCATGTCTTTTTACACCGGCGTGCCTGCTTCTCTGTGAACTAGGCAGTGCGCTTGTTTGAGAATCCTTTTCTGTCTCCTGTCTTTCTCTGAGGCCAATTTGCTGTCTGAGGGCCACCACAGTGGTGAAGAGCAGTAGGCAGACGTCCTAGGTAGAGTTATGGCTGGAGGGTTGAACCCATGGTGGCTCGGCTCATCCTTCGAAGGGCGATAGGAGGGCGACCACCCTAGTAATTACTGGAGAAATGTTGTTGTGACAAGGGGGTATGAACAGCGCATGTGAGAAAAGAGAGAGAGAGCGAAAGAGAGCAAGAAAAGAGGTTTTTTTTTTAGGGAAGCATTGTTTTTGACAAGACTGTAAAAATGCTGCAGGCTATTCGTCCTGCCACAGCACTGATTAGGTGTCACCAGGTGTGTATCTGTGAGACAATGACACAAAACGTAGAGTGAGAGCACTTCATAAAAAGACATCCTGTTTACACTCTTTCTAATGACACACTTCTAGACTCAGCCCAACATCATCTCCACATTCTTCTATGTGTACAGCATGCCCTTTCAACAACTCAGGTCCACTTTCATCCTTCAAGATATTTTTCTCAGCAGTTCTACCTTCTATCGCCAGTATTCCATTTTCCTTCTCCTTTCCTCATCCTCTGTCTGTTCTCAGTCAAAACATTTCCCTTGCTCAGTGAACCAATAAGTTCTTGTCCAGGATTACCCATGTATATACTCTCTTCTTCTTTCTCTCTCTCCATCTCTCGCTCCATCTCTCCATATGGGGCATGTCATTTAACATGCCTCCAGTCACCTCTCACAGTGAGGAAGCTCTTCCAGCCAGTCATTCTCCATGCCCATTGTTCCTAAATGAGGGCCATATGCACTGTGGCCAGCACTGGTCATAAAGCTACACACACAGGCAAACACACACATGCACACACACCAGTGGAGATGCCAGTGTCTATGGGTGTGTGACTACTGCACATTTCTTTGCATAGTGCATGTGTATGAATCATTATTGTATGTGTCAGTGTATGAGTGATTATACACGAGTGTCTGTGTGTGCAGGGCGGTCTGCATGTCTTTCGATGCATGTGTGTTCCTTCCACCACAGTGGGGTGCAGTGGATGGAATGTGTGTTTCTCGGCAGGGCCAGTTCGGCCATTATTATTAAACATCTGTCCGTAGCACATTAATTCCCCCACTCTGACGCATCCCTCTCTGCCCAGGGATCACTTAATTGAAATCCATAATGACTCTTTCTTCTCTTCTATCCCACACTGAGCAAAGTGAAGCAGGGAAATATATTTTAAACATAAAGGATATTTGTATCACCTATTATCTTTTCATTAATCCACTGGCATTCTTTTATTTAACAATAGTATAATTTTAAGGTAGTTCCTGATAGCTTAATTTTGGGGAAACCTTAAGAAAAAATATGTTCTTGTAAAAAAAAAAAAGTTTTAATAAAATCCAGAAATAAAGTTGAATAACAAGAAAGCGCTATAGAGAATTATAACTAAAAACAGATGACAGAAGATTAATGACTAAAGTTCAGTGAGAACCAACCAGATTGGACGTAGGCCAGTTCAGCTCAAATATATGATGTGTTTTGGTTCAGGCCAGCAAAGTAGAAAATAACAAGATCCCTGCTGTTTTCTTTGTGCAAAGCCTACAGCTTTTTATAGAACATCATTAAACACCTCTGAGTGTCCACTGATTTTCATTTTAATAAAATGATACAATGCGCAATTCCATATTAATTCTCATTTCATTGAATTTTTAGACCAGCATTAAATATTTAAAGGGTAGGTCAGGCAAAAATTATTTGAAGAGTAAACTCAGCACATGGTTTAATAACATGGTTTTGCAACAGTATGTAAAATATTTTTCCAAGTGAACTTAGTAATACCCAAATAAAATGTGCATAATGGCATAATGTTTTTTTTCTCTAAAATTAGTTTTGTAATGATTAAACCACTGATAATATTTTCCTTATTTTTCCATTACTTTCCATTAAAAAAAAGATGGAATCGCCCATCACATACAAAAGCACAAACTTCAGAAAATGGGTTCATCCTTTTCAGTTTGCGCTGATGTTCAAATGTTGGAAGGTGTTCCTATTCTTCTTTGCAAAACTATGCAAATTGTTCCTTCATATTGCCCACCTGGGGCTGCTGTTACTTTTTATAGTGGCAATGCTTTTAAACTATTTTAAAGCCATCTATTTTTCCTTCTCTATTCCATCTCCTCCCTCCCACCTTTCCTCATTCCTAATATCCTACTAATGGATAAAACCTACAATTCTGCTGCTAAAGGAGAAATATCATACTGTTATTAGCTCACCTATACCCAGAGAGAGGGAGAGCAGAGAGAGAGAGAGAGAGCGTGCAAAATAATGAATTGAGCATTGTGTAAAATAGTTTAATGCAGGGGTGGTTCATCATTATTTGTGGCGGATTGCGTGCAGACAGGGGTGATCCATTAGTGTGGTCGTTTCCATCTGTGTATGTGTGTATCTGTGTATGTGTGTGTCTGCGTGTTCATGTGTGAGTGTGTGTCCCACCCAGAAGGACATTCGCTGCTGCCGGCCCCACTGTCACAATGAGAGATTCATCACCACACACACACACACACACACACACACACACACACACACACACACACACATGCACACAGGCTACCATACACATGTGGCATTATTGTTCCATCATTACGCCTCTCATTCTTCTTTTCAACAATATGTCATTTTGCTGTCTCTGTTGAAACCACATAGACACACACACTCTGTCACACAGACACACAGATTCATCTAGCAGCAGGTTTTCTGTGTAGATTGTCAAGGCCAGAGTTACAACATTAAATTGGATTGGGAAAAAAAATGTAGATGAGTTGTTGTCAAAATAGAAAAACAAATTAAATGAAATCACAGAATTTTAAAACTTGTATTGTTTTTGGCTTGCAACTAAATATCTGACTAAGACAATGCTAAAAAAAAAATTTTAAATACAGTAAAATCTTTATTTTAAAATAATGTTAAATACCTGTGTCATTAAGGCCAGAAATGTACCCTCACAATTTATGTGACCTTTAACCGGCAGCAAGTTTTAATATATTTGTTTTGTGCACAATCTTCCCCAAAATGTATGTTAAGAAAAGCAGATTTAAGAAAAGTCAGATAAACTATATCTATGCGCAAGTTTGTGCATAACGTGCAACTCTTGGTTCAATATGCATTAGAAATAAAAGAAAGGAGAATGTGTTGTTAGAGAATGGCAATCAAAGACTAGAAGAATAGAATAAGATGAGTTGAATGAGTAAGACTTTTTCGTTGCATGATTGCTACATCTGATGACCATTCCTTTGCTTCCACACGTCCACGCCCACAATCACATTCTCCTTTCAAAATAAAACTCTCAGTAGTTTAATGGAATGTAGTTTTTTTTCATGAACTCAATATTGGAGAGGGAAAATAAATCACCCAGTCTACACTCTGATCATGGTAGGGTGTAGTCTTGCATCTCAGACATCTCCCTCTCTGAGGCACTTCACCCCTTACACTTCACTTGTTCTTTTCATCTGCCCCTACCCATCTGCTGTTACGTTCATCTCTTGTTCTCTTGTTCTAGCTTTCCTTTGCTTACTCTATCAGATTGGCATTGCTTACTAGCTTTGCCTTTGTATGCACTGGCTTTTTCATTTGTTGAACATGACAGTCTTCCTCTGTTTCTCTCTTATCAAATTTTTCATTGACATTAACCTTTGCTCTTTGTCTTTGTTGCTTTCTGTGTTCTCTCCTCTTGCAGCTACTTATTAATCTTTTTCTAACCTTCAAGTACCAATATCCATGGATGGTAATTTCTGAGCTAAATCTGGCCAGTCAGTGTGTTTTATAGTCTAGGCCTCTGTTTCCTTACAATAGCTTCATATCTTTGCTTATGTATATGATATGAAGGTCAGATTACAATTTGTGAAGGACCAGATTTAACCTGCAGGCCTGGATGCTGAATTGAGTTCTAGATTAATTTTAAACTACATGAACAGATGGCTTTTTACCTATCAATTTTGAACCCAGACTATGTTGTCTACAGATGTGGCAAAGTCATCTTTTTGGTGTCGACACATAACAAATCATGTCAAGAATGAATGCAACAGCTTTTGGGCTTAGGCTTATAAGAGGATCAAATGAGTCTGAAGTTCAGATTTTTTTTAAAGTCATGTGATTGCTGCAGACCTTAGAAATTCTTACCAAGAATCACTCAGCTCCCCAAATACACAGCCAATTAAATTTTCAGGCTACTAGAATCAACTAGGTATTCCAATACCTTGTCCCACCCCAACTTTGCACATATTTCCAAACAGTGGAGTTGCTTTTGGCTGCAGTTATGAAATTATAAACACACAGAGATTCTGTCCCTTCTGTCTGAAAATCACAAACCTTTTGCATGTCTGTGTATGTGTGCATGCCCAATGACCACAGGAGCGAGTCTATTTCTCTTTACTGCAGCTAACTGGTTGGACTGTGAGAGAGACAGGCTGGAGAGGTGGCCAAACCTGACAGTAAGTGTGTGAGCGTGTGTGTCAGATGTCCTCTGGCATGCCTCAGAGAGCTAATCATAACCACACTGCAGAGATTAATGAAGTCAAGAGCAATCAGCCCCAATGCACAAACAGGGACACACACATGCACACGCACACATACACGTATACACATTTGTGTACATTCACATGCACAGGAACATATAGTGTTTCTGGCTCAGATACACTGGACCTTATTTAGTTCAGGCAGTGACATGTGGAGTGACTTAATGATTAATTGGATCTCTTCTTTTATGAACATCTGTACCTACATATGTTGCTATTATCAAAGTTCTCTTTTTGCCTGCTTGTTTAACTTGTGCTTAGCTTCTCTGGAGTTCTTTTTTTTTTGAACTGATGCATTTTATGCTATAAAGGAAAATGTTTTGGTTACTGTGAAAATGCTGAGTAGACGGACTGTTGGGGAATTTCTGGTGAAATTAAGAAGCAGGGTGTATTAGTGTCTGTGTTTTCCACAATTAAACCTTTATAGTAATATATATTGAATGCCTTGAATGCATGATAGACAAAACACTTACTCAGAAGTAGGAGCAGATTAGTTATTAATGTATCAACCTTCTGTGCTGACCAGAATAATTCTCTGAGAATCAAGGATGTGAGTGGTTGATTTAACAAAACTTGTGGTGTAATAATTAGTCAAATAGCAGCAATGGTGGCACCACCCCGTATGTGAAAAGGTAAAGGAGAACTTCAACATCAATGCAGGTAGGGGTGATAATTACAATTAATGACACTTTTCTCTCCAACATCTGCCTTCTGCCCAGACTATCCCAGAAAATCACTCTCACTCTCTATGACAATCTTCTTCATTTAGAAAATTAGGGAGCTTTTAAAAGGTGCCACGTGTATGCATCATGTGACCTGTACATGAAAGGCTACCATTCATTTGTCTCTAATATGTTCAGAGACAAATCAAAAAAATAAATATTTGCATTGGTTCATGAGCAGGACACTTTAACCTTTTTAGTGCCTGCTGGGCTCTCCTTTCCAGGTAAGATCAGTTAGGGGACTGGTCAACACAAAAAGGTTGAGAATGTAGCTCAAACAACCAGAAGCCTACTATCCACCCACGTGAACTACCTTACATCATTTTGAAGTCTGGGCCTCGGGCAGGCAGTAATGGCAGTAGACTAGCTAGAGGCACACCTGCCTTTGGGTCAGAAGCTTCCCTAGACACTGACTCTCCCCCTGCCCAATTACACACTTTTTAGGGGTTGGTCATGAGTCCTGCCTTGGGGACTTCAGAACCACAGCCACCATCTGCAGATCATACTCCCAGTTGTCATCCATAATGATGACATCATCCATGTAAACACTTTTGCTCAATTATTCTACAAGCAGACATTTTCATTATTGTCCAGGTCTCAACTGAAGGGTGGATTCTATGTTGGACTTTTTCAGGTTCCTGGGAGTGCCACCGCAACCTGGGTGACACCAAAACCACACCAACTCCAATTCCTTTTGAGCAATAGAGCTTCTTTCCTCCTATTTTGTAATTGCTTGTCTATTGTTATCTAATTACAAAGAAAGACACATAAAAAAAGCAGAGGTCAAAAATGCATTACAAGCTATTGTATTAAAACAGTGTGTTTTCAGCACCTCATAAAGACCTTGACCTTTGGTCCATAAGAGCCTATGTGCATGTGTGTACAAGCCAAGGGCTATAGGAGCCTTTGATGCCATTTATGCTTTTTGTTGTTGTTTGTTTACATACATGTGCATGCTTAGCTACAGTTTCAATTGTGCATTGTGTATCACATGGCCCTGACCTAAAACTAAGTTTCACCTAGTGTACACAAAGCTTACAGCAGCTAACGTTTTAAATTTTATATGAACAAAAACACTATAAAGGGAAGCATGTGAAGGAAAATAGATATTACTTGTGGAAAAGAATCAAATTACAAAAATTATTCAATCCTTTACTCTTGGATGTATTTTGTGATTGGTGCAGTGTTTAGACTGACTTGTTAGGTATGCCTTGCAAGTCTTTTCAGTGTATTTATCATATGAAGCAGTGCATAGTGGACTTCACGTTGCCTGCTTTTACACAGTATGCGGTTTTGAATGTGTAGCTGTTCATGATAGCCAGTGACCACCCTATAACATGCATCAGCACACTTGCATTTGTGGTTAGTGAGTGTGTCCAAGAAACTTTAACTGGCTTTGGCCTTTTGGCCATAATGCTCACTGATAGATTTGTTTTCCCATTCACTAGCTGATTGCCATGACTGAGCTAGAACTATAAAACATGTTTTGTATGTTGTATAAACATAAAAGAAAGGAATTTATTATATTATTCTACTTTAAAAAATCCCAAACAAAAAGCTCCATCTGGTTCATTTGTAGGCACTTTGCTGGTTTTGTTGCATGTTCTATATTTAACTACTCAAGAGTCTAACAATAAATATAGTGTAATTAGATTACTGTTATATACTTCTACAGCCTATTACACTCTTACTGTGCTGAGTCACATGGAAAAGGCTTCATTCATCACAGAACCGATCTAACTTTTAAATCAACAGAAAACAGGCCTGGCCACAGGTGACTGGCCTGGACAAATAGCCTTTCATTACATGCTTGTGTGTGTGTGTGTGTGTGTGTGTGTGTGTGTGTGTGTGTGTGTGTGAGAGAGAGATTAAGATTGAGAAAGACGCCCAACACTGAACTTTGCAAAGAGGCCTATGGGTTGTTTTTGTACATTTTATTTACCAAGATATCAATCCCAAATATATATTTTTAAATTGATTTGTTGTTGGTATATATTGAAAAAAGAAAGAAAGAAAGAAAGAAAGAAGTTGGCTTCACAGTTCCATTTGAATCTGCCTTTCACAGTGAAAACCATGAACAAAAACAGTATAGCAATAGACAGAAATAGAAATATAGCTGACAGTATAGCCTAGATAATGATATAGTTGGTTAGACAGTAAGAAAAACCAAATCTGAAACACTTCAGGAGACAAAGACAGCTAAAGCAGGAACTAGACTGAGCAGACAAAAGCAGCTAGTACAAAGGCAAACAGTACATCATTTACCAACTGATAGTGGACTGAATGCATAAACCTGATGATGATGGGCTTGTCTCTTTGCATGTCAGAGGCAGCAGCAAAGGTCACTGAGCGCTAAAGAAGCTTTTAGGAAGGAGGAAAACACTAAATACTCCTAATCCCCAGTTTATTTGCCGCATGGATGGTTAAAAGCTACTCTCAGCCTCATAAAATTAAAGCCAAGTGTGCACCGAACTGTGGAGAAGAGGCATGGATAGGGAAAGATAGCAAGAAAGAAAGGGGAGCGAAAAAGGCTTAGATGATGAGGTGGGAAAGATAGTTAGATGGAGAGAGAAAGGAAGAGGGAGGTGGGGAATAGTGTAGTGAAGAAAGGGGATTGAGAAGCGATGATGTGCAGCTCCAAAACATTCTTTTGCAGAATGAGCTGTCACCTGTACCTCTTTTGCTTGGCGATCTATGGTTCACACCGACTGCCTTTGATTAATACATCCCACCTAAATCATTGAAAGTTCCCCTTTCCTTCTTCCCCATAAAATGCAATACACAACACAAATCAGCCCCTTAAACAGCAAAGCCAGATAACAATCGGAAAATAATGCATCTTACCTGGGCCATCCCGATAAATTGTGCTTTATAACACCCTCCCTTAAACCAAAATCAATTCATCCGCCTCCAATTTTTATTAAAATCTCCAGTAATAAATCTTCCCACAATGTTTGTTCATCTGTTTTTTGATACATTTATATCACTTTCAGTTCTGCTCCACTGTTTCCCCTGCCTCTACAGCGTAAAATGGGAAAATCTATTTGGGGCCAATAGAATAGTTAAAGGGTTGTTATGGGCGCCTGTTCTTCTGGTGAAAATGGTTGTCAGTTTGTGTGTGTGTGTGTAAATGGAATCGATAAATGTGGCAGTTTGGTGAGTAGATAGCACCCTTCCAGTTGCTTTTCTGATTAACCCAAGCCACTGAAAACCTGACAGCCATATAACAATATTAGAGGTACATGTGTGTATGGGAATGTGTCTGTAGGTTGAAACTGCCTTTGTCTTTTCATAAAATCTCCAAGATGTCTACACAGCCATGTTTATGGTTATATCTGTGGCTTCAGTTTGTGAGTGACTGGAGATTATCTTATTATGGATGCATTTATGATACCAAGAAAAACCCCTTGAGATGTACCATGTTGTTTTCAAAGGGGCCCCAACAAACATTATTATGTCTCTGTGTTCGTTGGTCACAATTTTAAGCAGCTGCACCCATCTTTATTATGCTTTCTTGTGATATTTAGAAGCTGTTCATTTCCCTCACTTGCCCTGCAGTTAAATGAAGGGGAAAGAGAATTTTTTAAGATTCCATTTCAAACAGATTGTGACTGAACCCAGGGGTTAAAGAAGGAATAAAGGAAACAGCACTTTGCCTTAGTTTGCGTTCTATGTAACGTTCAGTCACTGAAAATGTATCCAGTTGTTTCGCAAATGCATGTACAGCCTCAAATACTGCTTTTTGCATGTATTTTGAGTAATATATGGCAGTAGCATTTTACCAAACACAGAAAAAATACTTTTTGTAGTAGTTTATCACCACACATCAGTATTTCAAGTTTTACCAAAAAAAATAAATAAATAAAAAATTGTTGGGTAATGAGATGATCTGTCCACAAGTTGCCACCCCCAGGAATCCAGTTACTGCATTATTAGTAGAATAGTACCATTTCAGAAAATCGCTGCACAGCAAAGCTGCAGTGCTATTTCTTTAACTACTGGAGAACAGTTTGAGCGTTTTTGCTGCTCACACTACGTGTGCCCTTTTCTCTATTTTCTATTAGATTCCTGTAGGATGGATGTCTCCCCTTCTGTCTCGGATTCCTTCTCTCTCCCTCACTTATTCTCTTGTGGGGTAGAATAACACTGAATTAGAAACCAGTTGTCAGAAAGCAAATGTCATAACCAGAGATGTTCATACGTACCATATTTATTCAAATAAAAGCAGTTTGCATTTTACAAAGCACATTCATGAAAGTGTTTCAACATAAAAGCCAACAGGATAAAAGGAGGACACTTTCGAGCACTGTGTGAGCCTGATTGTAGTGTGACAATGCAGTAGAAGAAGCTTCATTTCTTTGCACGTTGTGTAATCTGAATGATCTACAATAATTCCTGAAAATAACTTGACAGAAAGCAAAGGCTAAGTTGATATTGCATACCATATGAGCTAGTAACCATCAGAGAACAGTGGAATTAAAATCAGTAGCATATCCAACTTTATCATAAGGCACAGCCCCTCTCATTGTTCTTGAGGTTAAAGTTAAATGTTAGCACACTGTCTGCTTTAAATGTCGATGAATATTTGTTCAGGATTTTAATGTTGTTTAACTTTATTTGGAGCGTGTGTATCTAAGTCGAATGAAAAGTGCTGATAATGCTCAAGTTTACTCACTTTTTGGTTCTGTATGAATGTCATCTTTATTCACTGGACCAAGTTCTAACCGCAACCTCTTTTTCATGGAAAGGTAATGATGGACGATAAAAGAATTCAAACTGAGGAATACAATAGGAATACAATAAGCCTCATTGCCCAGCATTGTCTCATTTGTCGGGTGATCAATGGATGCTTTGCAGAGTGCTGAGGGAGCAGAGAGATGTTGTGTGATTTATTCTAGGTGTTAAAAAATAATTTGTTTTGGATCGATTAGCATTAATTAATTATGCTAATTGAGCAGGGATGAAAACAGATGTCGAAAGTGCCCTCCTACTCATCTCTTGATAAATTTGGCCTTTTAATTAGGGATCCTATTGGTTTATCTAAAAATATCTCACAAGAGATGCAAATGTTTGCTGGACACACATACATGTAGATAGAGAAAAACCCTGACCAGTGTGTGTGTTTGTATGCTGACGCAAACCTACACAGGACACTTGGTAAATTCAGAGCTGATTTGATTATTTATAGCATTGTACTTGTTTTGAAATAAACACAACACTAAATGGTACTCACAACTGAAGACCAGTCACTTTCAGCAACTGCACATGATTCTGGTGTAAGATTATCTGTATTGTTTGATGCCTTTGTTGTCTTTAAGTCTCGTTTTTTTCTTTGTTTGTTTTTTAAATCTGACTAATGCTGAATACCTATAATAATTTTAAAGGTTATCTATAATCACCTAGCAATATTAGTCTCTCTTTTTTTATTTTATTTTTTTTTACCAAAAGAAACCCTATTTGATCACTTTTTGATTTGCTAGCAGTAGGAAAGATTACATTGATAAACTTGGCCCTTTCATTGGAGATCAATATCTGTGCTTGAAATGTATGCAGAATTTTTCTTTTAGACAGCATAGCTTGTATAGTTTTAAAGTTTAAAATGAGATAAGGGGAGGAGTTGAAGAAATTGTTTAAATGTGACTTTCTTTAGCCAGCAAAAGCCATGTCTGCATAATGATAACAAGCCAAGTTTCCTGTTTAAGTTTAAGGTTATACAAGTAATAGTTATTCTTCAAAAATGTCTCAAGGAAACAAATGCTTAGTGTGATTCATAATGTCCTCTGAAGTAATGGAAACACAACTATGTGTGTTTGTCATTTCATCAAGCAGGCTGAAGTTGCTATCTTTCTCAGCCAGTGCTTTTGTGTGTGCATCCACATGTGTGTGTCTGCGTGTGTCTTAGTTTCTGTGCGGAGTAGGAGGCTGCACTGAGCTGCATGGATTTGCTGCTAAAGTTTGAACAGTTTTAAATTAAAATGTATTGCCCATTCTCAATGTATTGATCTCAGACCCAGCTGTGTCAATACGCCGCCCCGGCTATTTTTCCAATAACTTATAAAGATCTGCCAGCCAGGCATAAATTCATTACATAGCTCTGAGTATATATTCTCTCTCTTTTTCTATTCTTTCTCTCCCATCATGCCTCCTTCATCCTCTTTACTCTTCCTTTTCACCGTGAATTTCTTTCTTTCTCTCTTTTTACATTTTAATTTCTTCTTTTATTACACACCTTTATTCTTTTCTTTAAAGGTTAACTCTGGAGGTTGTGCTGTTATGGTTCTTGTTTTGGGTGTTTTCAAGTACCAATACTCCCTGATGGGATGCTGTTAAAAAAGACACATGATGAAGTCCCCAGGTGCAGTTTGAGTTCATTTAAGGCATTGTTGGAAAGGTTAGGCTAGTTTTAAAATTTCACTACAGAATACACCTTATGGCTGATTCATCACTGAACCCAGAAATCCCTGAATGAATTCTTATTGTATGTATTCTGATAACTAAGTGGGAAAAGAAGCAGCGCTGATATTTTATTTTGCAAAAAAGAATTTTTTTCTTTTTTTAGTGACTCATTTTCCACAGCATCAAGCTGGAAAGAAAAATGGAAACCCTCAGAAAAAAAGAAGCTCATATGCCTAAATATATTTTCTCCATATTAAAATGATGATTTAAATCACATTTTAAATTTATGAATATTCTTTTCTTTTGAAAGCCTGCTTAAACCAATGATTAGGTTTCCTCTCATCTCAGTCCCTCCTCTCCCTTCCGTCACACTTTCCTCTTCTCTTCCACTTTCTTTCCCCCCCAATTTCTCCTCTTTATATGCCTGTTCTTCTACTCCTCTTCTATCATGTCTTTTCATGGTTTCGTCTCTTCCTTTCCCTTCTCCTGCTTTCCTCTTCCTTGACTTTTTCCATCTCTCTTGCTAATCTCCCTCCACCTCCTCTTATTGTCAATACCTATCTAATTCCACTTTAGCACCAGTAATTGGCTGATGGATAGAAGCTATGGATTGGCCTCTTCCTGATGACTGCATGACATTTTTCCCCCTCCCCTACATCTGGTAATACTAATAGAATTCCAAATCCGCAGCACTGGGATCCTGTCATGAGTAGGTCAACCGCTGTGTCAAGGTCCTATTGGAAAGCCAGCATCCAACATCTTAATTTAGACTTAGTTTTTTTCCCCTCTCTTTCTCTCTGCTTTGCTCAATGGCCAGTGTGTATTGCTGTGTCTCTTTCTGTAGCTGTCGCCTTATTGTACGCAGCTTGTGCTTTATCTTTCTGTGTCTCATTGCCTTTCCATGTAAATATGCTTGTATTTTGCTAAATTTTATATATTTTTATAATTGATTCCCATCAGCCTGTGTGAAAAGCCCACAAATATGCCGCCTAGCTTGTATTTTCAAACAGAAACAAGCCAAACAATGTGCACCCAAAAAGAGGAACCTATGCTTCTTTTAGTCAGAAGTGCTGCACTGAAAGTTTTGGATATTGATACGGATATTTTAACCTTTACCAGGGTTGAGTCTTTTGTATGCATAGAGTGTGCTTCTTCTCTGTGTTTCTGGAGTCACATACTGCACATACTACATTTATATAGCAGCCTATGTGTGTGTGTATGTGTGTTATAGTGGTGAACTGGGAAAAAGAGGTTTGCTAAATTGGGTTGTCATGCTAATTCAGTCAGCTGACTGCATAATGCAATGCAGCAGGGAGATGGACTAAACTTGACCCTGTTAAACCTGACCTTGGCCTCCCTTTTCTCTCTCTCCTTTTACTCACATATATAGGTACAGAGGTCAGAAATAAGCCAATAAATCTGTTTGATGTGTTTGATGCGTCTGCACTAGCCTACCTTTTAATACTGTTTTAGTAAAAACTTAATTATTTTTAAATTGGCACTTTGCTGCATCTACATATACAGAAAGGTTTTATATTATAATATTTGCTTTTTTTAAAAAAAAAAATCACTATTATTATTATTGGGTTTATTTCACAACATAGCATAATAAAGACACCTATATTTAATAAACTATAAAACACATTATTGAGCAGAGTGAAGTACAAAGTGTAGAAAAGCCAACAAGTAATGTTCCCTTATAAGGGAACAGGGTCTGTGATGCACTCTGACAGCTTTCCATCAGAACCAACTTTTTCATCAGTTTGAGCTACAGTAGCTCATCTGTTGACTCAGACCACACGGGTCAGCCTTCGCTCCCCATGTGCATCAGTGAGCCTTGGCTGCTCACGAACCCCGTCGCTGGTTCACCACTTTTGATAGATACTGACCACTGCAGACTGGGAACACCCTGCAAGGGCTGCAGTTTTGGAGATGCTCTGACCCAGTCATCTAGCAATTACAATTTGGCACTTATCAAACTCACTCAAATCTTTACGCTTGCCCATTCTTCCTGCTTCTAACACATCAACTTTGAAGACAAAATGTTCACTTTCTGCCTAACATATCCCACCCACTAACAGGTGCCATGATGAAGAGATGATCAGTGTTATTCACCTGTCAGTGGTCATAATGTTATGTCTGATCACGTATAATGTCTCCTTTACATTCTGTTGCTATTATTAAAATGACTAAATATTTCATAGAAACAATTTGACTAGCTACATTATAAGTCCAAGTTTATTTTTAGAAATGCGATTGAACGCTTTCCACATACATTAAGAAAGTCCAGTTTGGTGAGTGATTTTATTGACTCTGCATTTTTTTTTGGAACTCTTGAGCATTCCCTTTGACTTGCATGTTAAATGAAGCATGTCAGTGCACTGTCATTTAGTCATCAGCACTGTTGATATGAGTAGCAACTAACCACTAACCACAGGAAACATGACAGTGAGTGCTTCTGAAGCTAAAAGAATCCTAACTGAAATGTATGGGAGAAGGAGATTCTTGAGCTTTTGTTTCAGTGTTATAATTTAATCTAATTAGATTTTACTTATCCAAGCACTTAAGATTATACTTTTATCAAGACCCACTAAAGTACACATCTCTTTTTACCTATGACCTTCAGGTCAGCACTATAACTGTGATTAGAAAAACAGATCACCCTGCTGAATATGTTATTGACTCGGATAAAAAAAAAAAATCCATCATGTATGAAAAACCAGTACCAGCAACAAAAGGTTTGAATAGGCCATTTGCCTCAAGTCAAGAGTAACGTTTGTTTATTTTAGCCCAGTGTAAGTCTGTGGGCTTACAAGCCTGTGTGGAATGTCTCTTTAAATTATTCAAAGACCAATCAGGTGTCTTTTTCTCTCGTGATCTAAAGATGGCTATCAGAGGTCATGCATTCTTCCTTCCAGGGTCACCTTTCCCTCTTTTCCTTTTAGCACTGACATGCTCACAAACTTTCACTCCCTATCGCTTTCACTAATGTTATATAGGTTATTGTCATGGTCACATGCTGCTACATATGTTCATGCACGAGGATATAAGAAGCAAAGCAGCTGTGTGCGTATCTATGTGCACATATGCATGTACATACACACACAGCCATAGTCTAGGCCATCCTTTTCCCCACACAGTGAGCTCCATTGTGCGTGTGTCAGGACATTGTTCATTCTCTTCTGTGTTTCCATGAATACCTTCTGACCTTCTCATAGACTGCAAGGATGTGAAGCATTATTGCTCTTCATGCAACTTGCTTTGGTGTGGTAACCACAAAGGGTAACAAAGGTACCTGACAGACTGTGGGGAGGCAGAAGGGAGACATGAAGGCGGTAACAGTCACTGAGTTTCCAGCTTGCTCTTATTGTGAAATGTGTACTGTGAATTTGTGATAAATGTTTTACATTATTATGTAATGCTGTGTCACAAGATAGTGTGACACAGAAGTTTTCTTCTGCAAATGTAGCACACATAACTTTCTGTGTGGCTTTATTTTTGTGTATACATTCATGATTGGGTGTTCACCCATGTGCATGCAAGTATGTGCAGTTTCTTGCAGTTATGTGTGGATACTTTTTCATAATACAAGTGACTGCTCCTCGTGTGAGAGCCACACATAGCATGTGTGTCTGTGTATGCATGCTCAGCGCTGGGGGCTTGTTGTCAGAGCTTCTCTCGACTGGCCAATTAATTATGATGGCCTACTTATGATGTGTAATGGGATGATTTATTAGTAAACACACAAACAGAGCAGGGACACAGACAGTCAGGTAGCAGTACTGCATTCTGTGGTCTGGGATCATATTCTGGGGCAAGATCACAAGCCACCTCTGGCAGTGTCCTACTGCACAGGAGCGCAGATTACTGCACAGTGGAAGAGTCTTCAAAAAGACTAGTCTGTGGGACAGAGTAGATGTACAATTGTCATATTTGTATGGCATATACACCATTTTTCTTTAAAGGAAACTCTAAAAGGATTGGTTGCTCTTAAGAGCAATATCCTGCATCCTGAAGGCAGTTTCACTCCCATTTTTTCACACGGCAAACTATCACGCAAAATATTTTCTGCTGATATCATCACTTTAGCAAAACTGGTCATCTCTGTGACAAAGAACTTGAAGGAGAAGCTGGTTGGACATGTGAGAAGTTTGTCTTCTATATGTCTTCTATCATCCTTTAAAAAAAAACAAAAAGCAAACTTGCACGGAACTCTTGCCCTGTGTGTATAGGTTACAAATAAAACTAAGTAGGTAAAAAATAAAACTAAGGGGTAGGTAGCATTGGCGTTTTCACATATAGAATAAACCATCCCGCTTTAACACCTTATTCTTTTTTTCTGCAGATTTTTTTAAACCTTTTTTTACCCTGAAATATGTATTTGCTGGAATTAGTGTTTGCAAGTTGGAGTGAGTGCATACAGTGCACTTGTTTCAGAGTACATGCAGCATTGTGTGGCTGGTTTAGGTCCAGCAGGTCTATGTGGGTAGCAGGGAGAGCTATTTGTTTCCTAGGCTAGCTGTCTGACTAGCTGGGTGGTTGTCCTATTTCTGGATGCACACACACACACACACACACACACACACACACACACACACACACACACACACACACACACACACACATATCCACACCAAATCCTGTGCTCCTCTACCAAACGTTGTGGAACATAATTTATGATGTTTCTCTAACATATGGACTTTTCATCACTCAGTATCAGCTCTCCACTCAGTGTTAAAGCATATTGCCTATTTCTCTCCTTACTCTCATTTCTGTCCACATTGTCATCTGTCTTTTGAATTCTTCCATTTCAAACCCTTTTTCTGTGATCTAGGACTCTATCAAAACTCTTCCTCCTTTTAAAAGGAGGAAATGAATTTAAATAGAATTTAAATAAATATCATATATATATATATATATATGTATATATATATATATATATATATACATATATATATATATATATATATATATATATATATATATATATATATATATATATATATATATATATATATATATATATATATATATATATATATATATATCATGATCCTGACTTTTTGGCCTCCTTTCTTGTTAGTTGCCTTTTTTGTAATGATGCTTTAGGGGTCAGAGTACAATTTATTATGATTTATGTGTTTGATATATTACTCTATCCAAACATATATGTTTCTGTGCATGTGTGGTAGCATGTTGATACATACAATGACCTTGTCACCACGGATATTATGATAAAACACTTGCTAAGTGCATAAAAGGCTGGAATCGTTATACTTTTATTATCAAACATGCACATGTCATGAGGTGTGTGTTATATATTGTATGTCAACCCGATTTCACACATGTAGTGCAGATGTTCTCATTTTAGATTTATCACGGAGGCCTCAAGAAATTCTATAAAGTGCAAAGGTGGTGATTACAGTGTTGACCGGTGTTGATTTTTGCAGAATAAGTCTATTCATCACAGAACCAGCTGTGCTGCTGGTAAGTAACTAAGCGTGTGTGTGTGTGTGTGTGTGTGTGTGTGTGTGTGAAGCTAGTCTTGCACTCCACACTGTAAACACTCATAAATGTCACAATCATCCAACTGTGCGTAACTGAAGAACATGAGCTCCTCTCAGGTTGTTAAAACCTCAAAATTCCTGTACGCAATAACTTGTATGATCAACACCAGTGAACTTGGAGTGTCTAGCAAAGCAGAAACACAGGTAGCCGCATTTTCATGAAATCCGTGTGTGAAGCTTATCATATTGATCAGAATGACGTTGATTAAACTCTGTGGCTGTAACTTTTAATGCTCCTCTCTTCTTTTATGTTACCTACAGATGAAAAGCGCAAAGAAAAATGAAATAAGACAAAAGTCATAATTGAATCTGTATGCGAATACATTTTGTTTTAGGTAACATGTTACCTGTATGTGACCTGCTATTTCCCCCAACTATTCTACTTTGTTCTTAGCCAGTGTTCTGGCACTCTCTGTGTAACTATTGATGCTACTTTGTCCTAGTGATGAAGCAAGTGGGCTGTTGTTGGGTCGATGTGTGTCATTGTTATATTGATGTGAGGACAGACCCCTGAGGCCTGCAGCCTTCTACTCCCCTGAAAGCAATAAATCTATGGCCTACTGTTCCCTGTATACTGTGCCCAGCATAGCTTCTCTCTGTCTCTCTCTCTTGCACACACATACTGTACACAGTGATCACAGTGTATATGTACAGGAGGAAACATATGGAAAACAAATAACTTTATGGCCTTCTGTTCTGTAACACAAGTGAAATCATCTCTCATGCAATAAAGGTATTTACATTATTTTATTCCTTTACATTTGTGCTTTTTTTTCTGTGTGTTTGCATGGTGTTAGTCATTGAGCACTCCTTTGAATCATGAATCATTTTAATTCCCTTCAGTCAGCCAGTAGAGGCCACTCACAGCATTCAGTACAGACGGACAGCACACATTCACATGTGAACTCATGCACACACGACAGCTGTCCATTACTAAGCAAAGGGGGGTGGGTGAGGTTGAGTGGGGGGCAAATGAGAGCACAGGAGGTGGATGTGGGCAGAGCAGAGGGGAGATGTGAGAGATGGACGAAATTGGGCAAAATATAAGCAAGAACGTAGAAAAGGACCAAGAAGTACGAACAGAAAAGAGAGGGAATGATAGACATAAAAAAAGAAAGGACGAGACAACAGTGATGATGTCGTGTCTTATTTTGTTTGTTCCTGTTTATTCCCCATCAACTCTGCTCTGCTCACAATCGCTCCTTTTGACTGAGGCAGAGAGAGACATTGGTGAGAAATTGAAATTGACACTCATTCAGTTTTCCCTGCGAGGAGTGAAGAGTGGAGTTTAGCTTCCTGCCGTCATTGTAATAATACACACAATACGCTGTTGTTGTGCAGTCACACTGCTGTAACATGTCTAGTTTATTTCTTTTCATTTCTGTATTTCCGTTTTTTTTTGTTTGTTTTACCAGCTGCAGGTGAAGGGAAGAGGAAAAACGATCACAAGAGGAGGGAAAACAATGTGGAAAAAGACAGGGAGCGATCAAGAACAGTGGGAAGGGAAGAAAGTGAAAGAGATGAGCTTGTAGGTCCATAAGATGAGAAATTAGTCAACTTTTTGAAATATCAGCTGAAGCGTGCCAAATGCTGAGCAATAACGAAATACATTCACAGCTATTGAGTGCATTCTGGGAGAAGCTACTGACCTGACAGGCTGTGTGCCTTTGGATATATTTTAACTGTGCTGTTGAGATTGTTTAATTAATAGTTAGGAGCCACTATAATACAAAATACTGTAAAAACTGTTGGTGTATGTTTGTGTGTAATTTGGGGGTTTAAAGGGGAAGTAGAGGAGAGGTAAGGGAATCATCTTATTCCAGCAAAGAATTTCTTTCTTTCTTTTTGTCTTGGAAGTGAGAGAGAGCCCCCCATTTCTTTAAAAAGTTCAATAAAAATTTACACTTTTGCATGATTTCTTTGCATATTCTTTATTCTAACATCAGTCATAACAGCTGTTTACTTACCATTGCTGAATCTACAGGAAGCCTGACTTAGGTCGAGCTTAATGAATTCTGAAAGACAATTTTTTTTTGAGAGTTTTTTCAACAAGAAGAAGGAATCGCAATTTTTTTTTTTTTTTTTTTACACACTCACATTTGTTTCACCTGTGATAATGTGACAGAATGTTTTTATGCATGGTACAGTTGTAATCAACATTGCAGGGCAGAATGAACCTTAAAATTCATTCGTGACACAGGTAGGCTGGCAGTGAAGACATGAAAAGAATGAAAACACAATGGGAAAAAGTGAAAGGCGCACTGGAATGTTTTAAACTGTAAGTTGACCTTCATGAGGCAGAAAGGACAGAGAAGTTTGGAGAATTACTGCTTCAATATTCTTTTGGTTATATTTCTTTCTAGGTGGGGGTAGTGAGTGGAGATTCCTCGCTGTGACTAATGTGATGTTTGTCAAATCTAAAGTTTCTCCTGCTGCCCCCCACCTGCTCGCAGCCTTCACATAGACAAGCTCTTTCTCTCTTTTTTTTCTTTTTTATTCACTTTTTTTTATTGTTTGTTTTGTTTGGCTTTTTCTCTACAGAGAATGCTATATAAGTGAATGACCGGCCCACCTGCAGGTAAAAAGGCAGTTGCATTCTCGTGACCAGCCTCTTTGTGTCTGTATGTGTGTGTTTGCATGTCTCCAGTTCATCGCTCCTCCCGGTCCAAATATAGTTTGTTATATTATATTTGTGTGTTTGTGTGTTTATGTGTATGCGCCTGTGGAGGGGCTATCTATGCTTAGATAAGACTGTAAACCAGATTAATCTGGCGTGGAAGAGCTTGTCAGCAGGACCACTGTGTGTTTGGAAGTGTGTGTGTGTGTGTGTGTGTGTGTGTGTGTGTGTGTGTGTGTGTGTGTGTACAGCTCTTCTCTGTCGATCTCAGCCAGCCCATCGGGTAAGCTACACTGATTCCTATATTGTCTGTGTGTGTGTGTATACATGTGTGTGTCAAGGAAATCTACAGAGAATGCTATATAAGTGAATGAGTATGTAGGGTCCAGCACTGGATAATGTGATCACGACTCCATGTAACGCAGCGTGACAACAGCTTGTGTATTTGAGTGTGTCTCTGTGTTTGTGTGTGTGTGAAACACGGCATGACAACAGTATCTCTCCATACCACTGTGGAGAGAATGGATTACTCTGCTCTCTGACTCGAAACGCCAACACACACACACACGTGCGCACGTGCGCATGCACACACAACTTTATATGCCTCCCATATGTACATAAACTGTACATAAACTCATACAGAGAAATACAGGTGGCTCTGGTAAAATCAAAAATTCAAACATTCTTAGAGTTCAGCTGAATACAGCTTTGAATTTTGAGTACATGTTGATCTTTGATGCCTTGATTTTTTTTTTCACTTTCTTCACAAACTTTGGAGGCTCCAACATTCATCAAGGGTACAAAAAAGTTCACAATGAAAGAAAAAAAGATGTAGGTGAAAGATGGTCCTCATCTTTCACATGCAGAGAAATAGTTTTGTTGTCATGTAAAGAGACTGGTTTTATGAAAAGTTTTGGAAAAATTGACAGTCTCGTTATCATGTCCGCAGCACAGAGGTGGCTGCATCAAGCTGAGGTTAGTTCGCTGAATGGACTAACACTAAGTGAGGCTGACAGATCTGTTCAAAATAGCAGTGGCATTTTCAACATGCAACCTCATCATTAGAGCTTAAAAATCTCTGAGACTCTATAGAGACTGTTGTCCTGAATCAGCAGCATCAGTTATTTCATAAAGTACATTCAAGAATAATGACATAAAAACAGTGTTAGAGTTCAAAGTTTAGTTGAACCCCGCATCCACCGCATCTCTCTAAATAATTATTTAATCTTTTTTCCTTAGTTGCGCATTCCATACCAACGACACTCACAAGAATTTATGTTGGCTTGATAAAAACTGCTCTTCTAAGAACACTCTTGAAATATAATCTGCAAATTTGACACCTGTGCCCTTCCAAAAGTTACTGTAGAGTCAGCTGAGACATGATGTTGTTTTGCATCCCAGTCAGAGCATGTTTATGTGTGTCATTCTGGAGGGCATTTACAAACAAGAATTTCATCTGGATCTGAAGAATTCTTGTCTGCTCACAATGCCTTTACTGTACAATTATGGTTGTACAGTCAGTTGGGTTACTTTCAGCAGATAGAAGATCTTTGCATTACTAATTTACTGTAAACCAGGTAACAAGGAAGATATGCTGCAAACATTACACACAACTATTATACATTTGCATTTCATCAGGGATGCTAGAGGCCACCTGCAGTGCAGCATGGGATTCTATGTCTTATTCAAGGGCATTGCTGGTGAGAACTTCAGAAGTAATACCAGTATCCTCCAGCTGCCAGCTCACAGCCAGAAAACACCCCTGTCTGTGGCGGGGATCAACCCAACAACCTTTAGGTTATTAGTCAGCCTCTACATCCAGGCCAACCTAGGGAGAGGTGTTGGGTAGGTGGAGTGGGATGGAAGCCAAATGTGTGTGTGGTGGAACTGGTGGGGGTGTTTCTTCCCCAGTGTAAGGAGCACACTGTATCTTCCCCGACTACTCTCTGACAGGCCTACATACATCACCACCCCCAACACCTCTGTTTCTCTCTTCTCTCCCTCTTCATCATCCCTATTCCCTCTCTCCCTCCCTCCATCCATCCAGCTCTCCTCCCAGCCTCCCTCTCACCTGCTCCCATCTCTCATGAGTGCTTGTGTCTCCACAACTCGCTCTTTTTCTCTGTTTCACCTGCTTGCAGCCCCCCCCACACACACTTCTTGCCAGGCCTCCCTGAGTATCATTTACATCGATGATGCCTCATCATTACCCCTGCCCTACTTTATCTATCACCCAGCAGCTCTGCCATAGGGCCTATTCCTGCAGTAGAGGCCTTATTCCTGTAGTCTGGTACTGTAAAATGAGTTCAGATGTTTGGTTGTAATCCTTGATCCTCACTTAAATACTGAGGTGCTCATTTGGAAAGAATCTAAGATCTTCAAAACCAAGTTAAACTGTTTTAAACTAATAAGATGTTCACCTGCGAGAACCATTACACTGTTTTTGTTGTGTAACCGTTACAGGCTTCTCAACTGGAAGTTAAACCTGTAATGTTATTATACAAACAAGCTTTTGGATCAGAAGCCAACAACATGACACCATCAAGAAATTCACAAACACATTTTTAAATGTAGTTGGTCAAATGATTTTAAAATACATTAGTCACCACAAGAGGAAAAGCAAGTGGGGACTGCAAAACAGCAAAGCATGAAACAAAATCTGCTCCGACCTCTTTCACAGTTAAAGGTCCACAGCTCTGGAAACCTTCGCAGAACAGACAGAAAGACTAACTGATCTAAAAATATTTTTTCTTTGGCCTTGTTGTTTATATTACTATTTATGTTTGTATTAGATTGTTTCATCTTAAAAGTCTAAGCAGAGATAAGGTCTGCAAATTAGCTGTTGTTAAATTTTATGTACATACATAAGTTGCATTTCACTAAAATGCAGCATTGTTTACTTGTTATATAAATAAATACATAAATACAAACACCACTGAAGCAAGGCACAGAAAGTAACAGTTGTTTTTGCTGAGCATACGGTGAGGTCTCTTATGAAGGAATGTGAAGTTTAATACAAAAAAAAGTTGTGTAATGTTGTGTAATTACTATAGAACATTATTGTATACTTTATGGTTTCATGAGAGCGCACACTAATTGTAAATTATATAATAATTCTAACTGGTTCTTATTTTGCAAAAATGATTTGACTGACTCAAGTGACAGACTGCTAAATCACTTTGATTAGAAAATGGTTAGATGATGAGCACATGGTACACAATGCTACATACTTTGACGATATAATGGAGTGGTATCTCTTTGTGACAGCCAATATAGCTTTGTAATGGCCTAAATACTTACATGTGAAACATTCTTCATTATGAATGAATAATTATTATTCCTCAGTGATGTATGCTTTTGTGTGATTAGGGGAGCAGAGCGTGTGACAGGCAGAGCCTGTCAGATGCTGGGGCCTGAACTTTAGATGCTCCATAGCGCATATTCTTGGAGTATCAATTGCTTTTAAAAGGCTTAAAAGAGCAGAGCAGACTTGAGGTCGTTTCAAGTTGGCAACAATTCCTTAGTGATGAGTAAATCCTTTAGATTTAATGAATGAATGGAAGACTGTGATAGGGAGAAAAATATGCTTTTCATCCAGTGCGCACTTGGAAGGAATCGTTGAAGAATTTATTCCATGCAGTGGCAGGTTTACAATATTTTTACACAACAAAGTTAATTGAAAATGGCATTATTCACCAAGAGCATATAAAATAAAAACACTGTCTAGTGTTATGTAGTATTTGTGTAGTAAGCTGTGCTGGGATATGTAATATGTAAGCATATATAAGCATGCACACTAGAAATACCAAATAAGGGTGTGTAAGCATACACTGTATTTGTATGTACAATAACCTTAAAGCTGGACTCAATCGGAGTTAAAACTCTGCTTTCTGTAATATTTGAAATATATTAGAACCCCATACTTCAGACAGAATATTTTCCCTTTCTTATCTGAACTAACTTAATTAAGCAACAGGACTCCTGCGTAGAGTATATTGCACAAATTTTACAGGTCTGCCAATTCCTAATAATTTCGTACTAACATCTTAATACATTTCTGGGGAAGAAAAATATAATTTGGTGCAATTTCTTTGTCTGGGTAAGAATAATGTACCTGCAGTAGAAGACTTCTTCTGCAAACTCTCACTGACTTATATTGACATACAAATTTCTCTTGGTAAGATTAGTAATATTACCTTGACCTTGGTATATTGATTTTTACAGCTTCTACTCTTATTAAAAGAAGAATGGTACCTCTGGCTTGTATTACTCAAAGGCAATGTGTACAGAGGGGAATGTTGTGGTGGCTGGGCACTTGTTACACATTATCCATCTGGCTTACGGCCTGTGCAAGAAGTCTTTTCTTCAAGTTTTCATTATATTGAAGTGCCTATAATTGCCTGTTATTAATTACAATTGTCTATAATCATGTGAAAACACAACTGAACAGAAACAGCAAATTAAGTTGAAGTAATGACAGCCAACAGAAGAGGCTGACTTATGTAGCTAAAAGTTTTGGAAAAGTTATTATTATTATTATTATAACAACTCAATCATCAAAATATTGCCTCTCTTCATTCCCCTTCTCCTCTCTTTGCTTCTCTTCTCTTCCCTCCATGATTCATTTTCTGCTCCTACCTTGGCCCTTATATCTGCTTAAGCCATGAGAGATATAAGATCAGCAGCGCTCTTAGGGTTAAGTCCCTCACTTGCTTTGCAGCACTAAACCAAAGGAATCATGCATGCAAGTGCAGTAGAGGAGGACTTAATAATATAAAAGAAAATTGATTTTCTGGAACGAGATTTCTCCTTTGATAAGGTATTAGCTGGGAGGGAAAAATGTTGTGAATCTTCATTAAGAGCCTCTGATATGCACTCGGATAATCGCAGGGAGAGGAGTTTGAATGAAAAATGAACACAAAAGGAAAAAAGAAGAGTGTCATACATTAGGGACAGGCAGAAAGAAAGAGTGAGAGAAAGAGCAAAGAAAGAATATGACCCCCACAACTCCCACCCCCACCTCTGTCTGCCTACACGTATGCACATACTCGAATCAGAGACTTAAGCAGGAGTAGCCCTCCCTTAATAAGAGTAAAAATTGATTTCTTTCCATTTCCGTAAGATGAGATCTAAAGATGATGAAGGTGAGGACTGGGCTGCAGTTCATTATGGAAAATTAGACTATGTTCAAGCTAAGGGAATATCCCTAATATATCTACCCTGACTTTATCCAACACTTCTTTACACACTGAACAAACAGAGAGAAGTTAAGTGGGGGAGCAGGCTGAAAAGGAGCAATGTGGGAGGGAAATGGGCAGGAGATGTGCTGTATAGTTGAGTAAATATCAGATAATGAGACAGGAAGACAGAAAAAGTGACAGGAACGCAGAAGACATAGATTGCGGAAATTGGGCGAGGGAAGACAAACGGTCGGTGGACGTAAAGAAGTGAGTAAAAGTAAGAAAGATGAGAACAGGAAAAGAGAACAGTTTGCCAACAGGCTTTCACCCACAGCAGCGAGTATTAGGCAGAGCTGGGGTGAGGATGAGGACAGAGTTAGAGAGGATAACAGGCAGATGGACTGACTGTGGTGAGGAGAATTGAACAGAGCCTAACCTCAGCTAATACCACTGACAGAAATTTATGACAGACCAGCAGAAAACTATAGATCAACTGCAGAAAGGGATCCTTTTGTTGAGTCAGAAAAATTGCACCCGGAAGACTAAACACAGTGCTGGATTGACAGAACAGAAAGTAAAAATTTGGAACAAAAATTAAAGTTTTTTTTTTTTTTTTAACTTCAGTTCAAAACACAGAAGACATGGATCCACTCATCTATAAACTGAAAATAACCCTAATTAACTACAATAATTAAGCAGTTATTTGTAGTTTTGTTATAAGTAATTGTTGCTGCATTTTCTAAGTGTGCCTACCTAAAAGTGTTTGTGTGTGGCTGTGTGTGTACATGGCTGTCATCATTATGAAATCTCTGAATGCAGCGTTCGAACCTGTTTCCCTCTGTGTGTGTGTGTGTGTGTGTGTGTGTAGGTGTGTGTGTGTAGGTCTGTGTGTGTGTGTGTGTGTCTATCTCTCTTCCTCTCTGTTTCAGCCTGCGGGCTGTCTGTTAATGTGTGAAAGCAGAAAGTGGAAAAGATCAAACCCAACTGACCTGAGAATAGTACTGACACCTTCTCACTCTCTACCACACACCGTCCGTCTGCATGTGCGTGTGCTCACTCATGTGTGCATGGATGAGTGAGGAAGTAAAACATGGAAAGTAACAGAAAATGCCACATAAGGGATAGAAAGAATTTAAATGAAATGAAAAAAAAGAAGTACAAACTTCATCTAAAAGACGCAAGACAGAATGACAGAGAGCATGAGAGAGGAAGTCAGACAGAGAAATACTGTGTGTGAGAGTCAGAATAAGCGACTGAGAGAGAGACGGGGGAAGGTGAGCAGTAGAGAACATTTATTATGCTGGTGCTTCATCTACAGATACAAATCACAGGCCGTTATCGCACTGAAGCAAACCCTACCAAGACCCTACACTTGGATCCATCTCCATCTCAACTGACAGATAAACCAGCACACATATATGTGCAAGTGAGCAGCAAGAAACCAGAAGTGTTTGTGTGCGTGTCTGCGTGTGTGCACTTAGTAATGGGATTATAAATAGAGCCATGAACAGACTCTGTGAGAGGTGAGAACATCCAGCGAGCATTATCTGGAGCTGACCCGCTCCAGTGTTCTGTGTTTTTGTGTATCTGAATTTGTTTCTCTCTGTTGCTTTTTACGCATCTCTACATGTACCTGAGTCTGTGTTATTGTTAAACAAGTTCTTACTGTTCACACTATAACATTAAAACACACCTACATCAGGTGCACTACTATTACAGTACAAATATTTCTGAATTACAAAAAAAAAAACACATCTCCTGAATCCACCACCCATTTTCTCAAAACCTTAATTACAAATCCTAAAACTCAAACTAAATTCACAAAAGCCCGGACCCTCCTGCCAAAACCAAACTATCACCTCAAAACTTAGTTGCCCTGTGTGCAAAACCAAACAATGTGTGCAGATCACACATACACACATTTGCCACTGAACATATGGTAGACACTACACCAAATAATTTAAGACACAGCATCCAGGGCATGTAGTCAACAGGAAATGTTTATTCTAAGACTATACAGTGAAACATTGCCATAGTTGTGCTGAATGTAGACAAACAAAAAATAAAAACATAAAGCAAATGAAAAGCACAGTACTGTAGGACACAGATTCTGTCTGCACCATCATGTCTCTGTGTGGGGTTCGGCCAGAGGATCTCATCCGCATCACATGCAATGTGTTCCCTTGCCAGGCCAGTGCCGAATCCAACCTTGACAGAACTCTATAGTATGCGTGTTCCATTGCCTCCAATAGATTTTCCCTGGTGTAGGGCTGTCAGTCAAACACCTTCCACCTCCAAGCAGAGAAAAACTTCTCTATTGGATTGAGGAAGGGGCTGTAAGGTGGCGGGAGCACGTTCATGTAGCGCTGGTTTCTTGTGAACCACTCGCATATCTGGAAGGCATGGTGAAAGTTCACATTTTCCCAAACTATGATATATACAGAAGACACTGCTTGCTGATCCAGCTGTTTACACACAGCCATGCAATCCTGTAGACCAACCAGGAATGTGAGTAGTTCTGCAGTGTTGTATGCCCCAGATTATCATGATGGTAGAGGACCACCCTGCTGGCCAGGGGCTTTCGCCATGGCACAGTGAATTATTGTGTTCCTGTCCCTAAGACTCCTTTTTGCCAGATTGAACCTGACCTCATCCACATAGATATATTCATAGGGCCCTTCCATGGCATCCAGTTCAAACACTCTCTGGAAAATAGTGATTTGGGATAAAAGGTAGTTTACTGTAAGTGATACAGAAGGACAGACACCTGGAACAGTGTATGTACAGCATGTGATTCCTGATGTATGTGGGTTACAATATGGTTTACAGTACTGTAGAAGTAGCAACTGCAAGTACTGACCCACATTGACAGTGGGCTGATGAGCATGGGATCATACTGGATGCATCAATCCTGGGTGAGTGTGTACGCTACGCTTACTTGCACTTACAGTACTGGTATTGTAGATCTATGACCCTTGCAGAGTTTCACTCAAAGGGTACTCTGTACACCTGTTTCATGCTGAGTCTATTGTGTTGGAGGACCTGGTCAATGGTTGAGAGTGACACACTGGTGATTCCATCAAAGTTGTCATTGTCTGCTATCACTTTCTGCTGGATCTCATGGAGACGGATGGCATTGTTCTATAGGACCATGTCAACAATGAGTGCTTCCTGTTGTTGCATGAAAAGGACACTCCTGCCACCCACATGTGGTCATCATTCAATTCTGGGAAAGGGGGGATGCACTTACGAATGTTTATTGCCAATGGACATTGCATTGTAATGAACTATCACAGTACTTGAAGTGTGGCATACTGTGTGTCATACATGTTGTACAGCATGGAACAGTTACCTGTTCTCTTCCCTGAATGTCCTGATGATGCTGCCCACAGAGAATCTGAAAATTGGGTTGGACTCTTTGTCCTGCTTCCCTCATTGTCATCCTGCGGATGAGGACATGGTGTACAATGGTTGCCCATATCTCATCAGTGATGGCTGTTCTCAGTCGTCCTCATCCCCTTGCTCCTCATCCACCACCTCTCACATGCACTCTTTCTCTTCTGCCTCTCTGTATGTGTCTGTACATTGTAGATCCATATGTGCCACCTGCACTCTGACCTGACTTTTATCCTGCCCATTTGGTCTGATCAAATCATTGAACACATGAGTGTTCAATTGTGAGTTGCTGTGTGTAACAGATGACAGCTATGTTGGAGTTGTGCTCACATTCTGCTGCCAGTGTTTATGGTTTTGCAACAGAGGTGCGGTGTGCATTTAGTGATAGAGACTGTGTTTGTGGTGCAGCAACACAGGTGTGAAATGTGTTTAGTGACTGAGAATGTGTTTATGCTTTAGCAAGACAGAGTGGTAGCGTTGTGCTGTATGTGTCTAAGTGCCTGAACAATGTTTGGGGTTTGGCCAGTAGAGTGTTTGATTCGTGATATACGTTTAGGCCTTTATGGATCTGGTTAAGGGAATGGGGTTTAGTGTTTTAGCAATTCAGAAATACTGTAAAAAAAAAACCCCAAATATCTAAGGTACAGTGTGTAAAATTCCATCACTAGATGTCAATAGATTGAAAAATAGCAATCAGCTGGATTCTGTTTTCTTAATCCTAGCTATGGTGGCTGCTGTAGGACAAACAACTCTGGCCACCGTTCATCTGTAGTGAGTGTAGGCTGTCAGTCTGCTATTTACCTCAGCTGTCAATATGTGTCTGCATCTATTTACTCTAGAGGAAGCTGTAAATCTTTATGAAAGGAGTCCGAAA
>JAMQGT020011806.1:102500-126841 GCA_024447675.2 Pterophyllum scalare
TTTGGCAGCATCCAAACAAATGAAACAAGAGAGAACTATACCTGAACTCTTAAGTTATGAAATTTTTTTGTTTGTAATTGACTCTCTCTGTCTTTCTCTGACTCTCTCTCTTAGTCTCTTTCTGTGCCACCCGTTGTTGCCCCCTGGTCATGTGCTGGTTGTCGAGCAGACTTCGGCAGTATTGCTGTGGCGACAAAGACAGGAGCAGATGTGACTCTGGTTGCCGGGCGTTTGGCAGGAGCACTCATCGTCACAGTGATGGAAATGCAGCTGGACGGCACATCATCTGTAGCTTTGTGACGAGATGGGTGTATGCGTGCGTGTGTGTGTGTGTGTGTGTCTAGTTTGGGGGGGGGGCTGGCACTGGGTGAACTCCCCTCACCCACCAGCGCGCGTGCACACACCCACACGCGCACACACACACACACACCCACACACACACAAACACACACACACAGTGACCCCACACGCCCTAGAGGGACTGCAAGTGCACAGCCAGTAACCAGACAAGATGGGGGGGGGGTCTATGCTTTATTCAGACAGCAAAAAGTGCTGTCAAACACACAAGATGTTTATTTTTCCTTCCTATCTTCCTCGCTCTGCTCTTCATTTCTTGAGGTATTTTTCCTCTATTTTGGTCTCTCTGTCTGGTAAGTCGGAGACAAATGGCTGTTTGGGGGCTAAATGTTTGAACTTGAGCAAGGAGACCCAAATTGACACACTTAAGGAAAACTGAGTCCCGGGGATAGCAGAGAGAGAGGGAGAGAGAGGGAAAAGAGAGATTACAGATGGCGGCATTACTCAAGACATCTGTAATATGTACACACCACCAAAGAAAACAAACATAAGAACTGGCCAGCAGACATAAACTGCTGCTGTGCTCATCCCTCCACATCATCTGTCCAATTACTCCAACAAACCTACTTTTTTAGCTCTTTCTCTGGCTGCATTTTTATTGCCAAACTCTAGAATGTTTTACTATAGCTTGTAGGAAAGCACATAAATATACAGAAATTTAAAAATGATACAAAAACAGACCTGGATCAGAACTATAAAAGTTTGAAATTAAAAAAAAAAAAAAGAAGAAAAAAATATGATTTCCAAAAGCAAGTTCACAATTTGGTTGCCCATGTGTGCATGGTTAAGAGTGGTAAAGGGAGATTACGAATATTTATGTATGACATCAGTAGTTCATGTATTGTGTGTGTGAGTCTCCGTGTGTGTGCCTGTCAGTGATGTGCACAACAGTGGTTTGGCAGCGGTCTGACATTTCCTGCTCTGACATCTTGTCTCAGTTCATCTCCCCTGCTAGTGAATGGACGGAAGCCCTGGAGGGACACACTAGCACCAGCGATGCAAACTTGTCTTTTTGTCAGCATCAGTGAAGAGCTCTCCAGTATATTAGTCACAGACACACATACACATAAATGCACACATGCTTCATTTTTTTTTCTCCATAGTCCTTCTTTTTGATGTGAAATGACACAGTGACTGTGAAGTGCAGACTGTCAGCTTTCATTTGTTATGATTTCATGATAAATTTGATTGAACAACTAAAGAGCTAAGAATTTTCTTCCCACGCATTATGTTTAATGAATATTTACAGATTGAAATGTTTTGTCCACTAACTACAGCCTCAACAATGACAATAGAATGAAATACCAGCCTTCTGTAGCTAAAACTGAACGATACAAACTTCCCTAACATAAAAATGATAAACTTTTAATCGTCAGATGTGTAAGATACACCAGAACTGTTGTTGTGAATTGCATTGGACTGCATTTTTGTACTTACATTTTAGTTTATATGGTACTGTCCTATGGAGGGGACTGATGTTTAAACACTGAGTTGAAATTATGAATAAATTTTTTTTTTAAAATCTGTGATCTAGTAATTTATGATGGAGTATGACAACAGTGGGTGGTATCTATTGCAGAGTAGTGTCAGCACATAGAAATCTGGGGTGGGGAGGTGTGCTCTTGGCTGAGTACCCTTCTAGTTTCTTTGAGTAGTCTTCAGGAATAGTTCTCCAGGCTTCTTGAAGGACATTCAAAGCTCTTCTTTGAATGTTGGCTGCCTTTTGTTATAGTCTCTGACAAGATGATGCCACACTGCTTCAATAATGTAGGTCTGGGCTCTGGGGAGGCCAATCCATGACTGATAGTGTTCATTATGTGTTTTTCTGTTCAGATATGCTTTTACTGCATTGTTAGTGTGTTTGGCATCATTGTCAGTTAAAAATGAAGCCAATGACAATCAAACACTTTCCAAATGGTATTGAATGGTAGGTCAAAATCTGATGGTACTTTTCTGCAAATTTTGACAAGATCACCAACACCAGAGGCTGAAATGCAGCCGCAAATCATAACAGAACCTCCACTGTGTTTTACAGAGGGCTGTAGACATTAATCATTAGCGCCTCCTTGCTCAGGATGATAATTTGAAGTAAAACTTTAAATTTGGATTCATCACACCCTAAGCCTGTTGCTACTGATTTTCAGTCCAGTTCTTGTGTAATTAAGCATACCTCAGCATTTTCTCCCTGTTCCTTTTCCTTCAGAATGGCTTCTTGACAGCCACCCTTCCATTCCATTCGATTAGGCTACAGTGAACAGTAAATGGATCAACTGAAGGGCTATCTGTCAAGTCCTATGTCAGGTCTGTGCTGGACTCCCCCCCCCATTTCTTAAGGACACAACTTTCTGTTTATAAGCTGTAGATAGTTTTTTAAGCCTGCCACTTCTTCTTTTGTCCTCTACTTGTCCAGTTGCCTTAATTTTTAAAGGACAGATTGCATACCATGCTGAGATATACCAAGTTTTTGGCTAATAGTCCTATAGAAATGACCTTGCCGGTGCAAAAGTACATGCCTGTCAATCTGTGTTATCTCTGGCATTTTTTCATAGATTCTGCTAACAAAAAATGGGAACGAATTATATGCTTTTGCAAAAGGTTGCTAGTAACAAAAATTGAAAAAGATACAGTTTAAAATTGGTTCTTTATTAAGTTGTCTGTTATGTGTAAACACAACACTGGTTCACCCCTTGAGTTAGGTGCCTTTTTTATGCTTGACTGATTCATAGGACAGTGTTAAGTAGCTTAATAAACCAAAAAATATTCTTTGGAAAACAGTCAGGTACAAGCAACCCACGTCCAAAGAAAAACTTGGAAAGACCTCTAGAAAGCCAGGAGACCATGTTTAGAAGTTTACAACAAAGTCTGGCTCAAGACTTTTGCACAGTACTGAATTAGTCATAATACTTTCCTAACCCTAGCCAGTTAAAGCAAAAATAATAATAAAAAAAATGCTGAACAAAACTTGAATGGCAGTCTCCTGAGCAATAGTCATGCGCCTGCCTCCGTAACACCAACTGTCACTTGACTTGGATCTTTGAAGTGGAAAGACTCCATGTTGTTACAAGAACACTCGAATGGGATGTTTTGTGCAGTAGGAATCAATGATGCTTGTATCGTGTTTCATTGCTAATGTTTCATTAACTCTGAAAATATGTCATCATAAGCAAAAGTTTGGAATAAGTTACATTTAAATGGCACTAGATGAATAGTCATAGGGCCATGAAAGTTATTGCTAAAATTATTTAGACTGACACTTCCCTCAACCTTGTGGTGGTGAAAAGTAAGGGGGTTCCCCAAAGTCATAATGTATATAACATCATCTAAGGATCATAAATGTCCCAAATGTTTATTATTGTTATCAATCTATGAAATAGTTGTTCACATAACTTCAGTTTGGTTCAAAGTGATAAACTGACCAACCAACATTGGCAGTCTTACAGCCCTGCTGCTTATGTAGCTCAAAATGATGAATTTACACATCAGCGCATTTAGGTTCTTTCCCTTAAGACACAGTAACAAACACTGTGAGAAACTGACTGCTGCAGAATTCATTGTACATAGTGAAAATAGTTGAGCCAGCAGATATAAGTTACCACATGGGAGTAATTGCCAATACACCCAGGAGCAAAATCTAAATCACATATTTAACACCCATGTTGGCAAAGTTGATTCAGCTGTCTGACTCGTGGACTATACCAGGCCTACTATCTTCAGTTATCCCCTTTATCTCCCCGGGCTCTGCCATCTCAACTTCTGTTTCCTCATCTCCCGAGTCTCCTACAACCTTTACGAGACTCAGGAGAGCTCTGACATTCTTAAATGAAAAGGCTCTCTTTCCAGCGCTGCAACAGCTGACGATTTATGACAACAAGACCTCGCTGGAATCTTAGCTGCTGTCAGCCAGCATAATGATGTTTTGATATAAAGATGATTGGTGGGGCTGCATGAGCCGTACTGTGCATCAGGCCCGCATGCGTGTGTGTGTGTGTGTGTATGAGTGCGTGTGATTGGGTGATTTAAGGTTGGACACTCGAGCCGTTTACTTGTTGTTGTCTATTGTTTAGGTGTTTACTCCTTTGAATGCTTTTTTCAAATTTGATTTTTATTTCAACTTGACATTTAGAGTCCCCTTCATCCAGGCTCCCCTGGCTGTCTGTTCTCCCACATTTGGTTCTTTGCCCCTCTATCTTTTCAGCCTCTGCTTTTGCTCTGTGTTTTTTTTTGTCCATGGCTCTATAGTTCTGTTTGGGTTGCTTACTCCACATTCTCTATCTCCCCCCTCCAACCACCCACCAGAGGCAGACATAAAAAGGGGTTTCTCTTGTTCTCTTCTCTATTTGTCATTTCACAACAGGTACATTTTTAAACTTCCTCTATGTTTTCTGCTTTTTTCTCTATCCACTTCTTTCAGCACGTGTCCTCCCTCATGGCTCCCCCACCTCAACCACTGGTGACAGGCATATAGTTTTCTATAGTTTCTATTCGAGAATCATTGCATGCTTGAGGGCCCCCACAGATTGGTTACATTTTGTTCGGTGGGGCATTAGTGGGCCCCGTCGAAGGGCCCCATCATCATCAGTGTGTCTGCAATCTTCCGGCAGTGATCTATGATTCGGCCATCAGACGTACATAAATCAGAGCGCTAAAAGGATTTCTACTCTACCCCACAACCCCCCTCCTGTTAAATTTATGCTGCCGTAAAAGAAAGGAAAATTAGTCATTGAGGCCCCACTACCCCATCCCCTAGTCTTTCTCTATCTCTTTGTCGCTCTCTCCATGTGATGTGTAGCAGTAAAAAAAAGAGGAAAGACAGAGTGAACAATTGCATGCGGCGCCCATCATCCTCTTCTCTCCTTCCTCCACCCCCTCCTCTTCTCTCTAATATCATCATTATCAGAATCGTAAAGCGAAAAATAACATGCCAGAGGAAAAAAAAAGAAGTGAGTAGAGAAGGTTTTGAGAGGGGTGAGTGTATTCCCTCCAACCTCTAATACTTCTTCCCCTTCCTCTACAATCATCATCCCCCTCTCTGCCCCCCCCCCCACACACACACATACACACTTTTAGACTACTTGAATATGAGTGGGGTTAATAATTAGTCTACAAAATTCAAGCTTGTGTCCTCATACATGATTGCATGTGTGTGCTTGCTTACAAACATTTTTTTTTCAATGTGCATGCGCTTTGGGACTAAGTTTGCTGGTGTATGTGTTTGTGTGTCTCCACTGTTGAATGCAAATCAGTGAGTCGCCCAAGCAGAACGCCTTTCAAATCCCATCGTCGCTCCGCTCTGCCCTTCCACTCCCAGAATGCAGTGCAGCAAGGCAGGCAGGTATGGAGTACAGGCAGTGCGTTGTTGTGGGTGACTGGTTATGTTATTGGCCCACAATCTACTCATTAACTTCCTGCCTTCCTCTCTGTCTATCACTACTGTCTCTCAATGAGTGGATTCTCTGTCTGTCACTGTGTACTGCTGTGTATGTAAATATGCCTACCTGTCCATGAGTTCATCTGTCATCAAGTCACTCCTTCTAGTTTTTGGTCTTTTTATATAACTGTATTTCTTCTCTTCCTAAGCTTATTTCTTCCTTGTTTTCTCGGTCTCTATTCTTCTGTTAGTTTTTTGGTGACACAAAATACCAAGTTGTTCTTAATAAAATCTATTCAAAACATAAATCCATGATGCTGACCACATATGCTGCATTTATACTAATACTACTACTTATACTACTACTGCATAGGAATGTTTGTAGGCATGTTTCTTCGCAACAGTACAACCACAAGAACCAAGAGGGACTAACAACAACTAGGATTTGGTAAATGGAAAACACACTTTTTTTTCTTTATACAGCATGGGAATCAAATTAAATTTTATTATTATGCCAAATCACAACAAAACAGTAATCTCAAGATTAGATTAGATTAGATTAGAAGTTTATTGTCATTGTACACAAGTATTCAATGAGAATTGCCGTACTGTGGGGCTGACTCAAACTCCCCCCCTCAGCTAGCAGTTCTGATAAGAGATGGAATGTTCATCAGCAGCTAGGTCAAGGGAGATCAGTTCTCACAGGTCAGAAGACAGGACAGCGGGGGCGTAGAGCATCTGTTTACAAAACATCCAGGAGAAGAATGAGATAAGCGGCAGTCCAAGGCCGGTGTCAGGGACCCAAATTTCTGATTCTACAAATTGTTTTGATACAAGCTGTACTGATTAATTTGTTGACAGCCTTTAGTCTTTCTGGCACCTCTCAGTGGCAAAAAAATCCAATCATCAGAATCTTCTTGGTTTGTTCCTTTGCTGTGCAAAAGCAGATACGTCTCCAAGATCTCATCCCTCTTAATCAGCTTCAGATACACAGAGTCTGAGTTTGAGTCCATACCTTTCTGCATTTCTGTCATAAGCAGCCTTACCAAGGCCCAGACAGCTGCCCAGACTTCCCGAATTGTAATGATAAGCCAGGTATCTCCAGGTCCAATTCGGAGAAATCCTAGTGTCAAAAAGCCAAATGTGTATGTCCTCCATCGACAGTACAGCCAGGCACGTCATCTTCCACCCCCACAGGAATCCATAACGTAGCCTGTTGGGAATGTCAGTTGGCTAAGAGGGAATAGGGTTCTCCTTTCCCCAATCTCCTCATGGTGAAAATGTGATCAAAAAAATGGCATGGAGAGACCAGCTGACCAGACCCATAACTATAAATTCCAGTTCGGAAGCTGTTTGAAGAGAGGCTCTAAAGCAGCAAAGAAGCAAAGCTGGGTAAAATGGAAGGGTTGGGGAGAGAAGAAAAGTGCGTCCATCTCCACTGAGGAGCTGAAGGAAAAAAAAAAGATGCATTATAGTGTAAGGTAAAGACCCTACAATAATTATAGAGAAATCCCAACAGTCAAAACAACCCCATATAAGCAAGCACTTGGCAACAGTGGGAAGGAAAAACTCCCTTTTAACAGGAAGAAACCTCGGGCAGAAACAGGCTCTCACACAGCCCAGAGTGCGGGAGGATGCTGGACAGACCTGGCGCACCTAAATGTATAATGAGAGTACACTGGGAATGCCTAGCAGAGGCCCCAGTCCGCAAGATCTTCAACTCCAACCTCTGGCAGAACTTCAACAACATTCTAAGGGAAGCTGAGGACATTGAGTCCAAATGGACGATGTTCCACACCTCCATTGTTGAGGCTGCTGCTCAGAGCTGTGGCTGCGAGGTGGATGGTGCCTGTCGTGGTGGTAATCCCCAAACCAGATGGTGGAGCCATCAAGGTGAAGAAAGAGTGCTATCAGGCTTGGTTCACCTGCGGGACTTCTGAGGCAGCTGACGGTTACCAGCAGGCCAAGCACAAAGCAGCTCGGATGGTGGTCGAAGCAAAAACTCGGGTGTGGGAGGAGTTCAGTGAGGACAGGAATTACTCACGGTTTATAGGGTGGGGTGCTGCTGACTTCAACTGAGGCTATAGTCAGGCAGTGGAAGGAATACTTTGAGGACCTCCTTAATCCCACTAACACGCCTTCTGTAGTGGAAGCAGAGTCTGGGGTTGAGGGGGTAAGGTCACTGAGGCAGTTAAACAACTCCTTGGTGGCAGGGCCCTTGGAGTGGATGAGATTCACCCTGAGTTCCTGACGGTTCTGGATGTTGTAGATAGATAGATAGATAGATAGATCTTTATTGTCATTGTACACAAGTATACAACAAAAATTGCCATTCCAGAACACCTATCCAAAAGAAGACAAACAACAGAACAAACAGGGGAGACAGGTGTCTGTGGTCATGCAGCGGTACAGCGGTACCGTTTATAAGAGGGAAAACAAAGCAAAAACGATAGGACGATAGGGTTGTCTTGGTTGACATGCCTCTGCAACATCGCATGGAGATCCCAGATTCTAAAAATTTCTCAGTCGCTGCAACGATTACCTTTAACACTAAGCGGATTCTGGCATGTTTTTCCACACCTCCACTGCTCTCTGCCATGTTTGTGTGTTGTGCTCGCTTAGCTGAGAATTTCAGCTGTTATGTTTTTATACTTCAGCTCCCAGAACGGATCGCTATAACCACAGTTTGCTAGCCAGCGCCACTATTAGCACTAGTGATCGTTCGGTACCGGAAGGACCCCTTCCCTGTCAAAATATTTTTATATTTTATATTTTAAATATTTTATACTTGCAATATTTTGCAATATTTTGCTCATGCAGCCCCCAGTTTTTTTTTAAAAAAAAAAAACAGAGATAACACAAGAACAGCAGGCAGCTGTTTTACATGCAGTCTGTCTGCGCAAGCACAAAGAGGTGGAGCCATTAAAGACAATCAGCTCAGGTGGAGCAAAGTTGTTTGAATTTCCCTTTAACCATCATTAGACCTTTACTGGGAAACAGCTGGAGGTCCTTCATCAACCACCTGATCAGCAAGTGAAGAAAAGAGTATTTTTTATCCAATTACTCAAGTAATCAATGGAATAATTGATAGAATACTCAGTTACTAAAATAATCAATAGTTGCAGCTCAAATTGAAACTGGATTTTTTTTTTTTTGGAGACTATACTATGAAGCGACTCCAGCATACCCAGGTTATCTTTTCATTATCTGGATTCACTCACCCTAACACTGGTGAGCAACATAATCAATGGTTATCAACTTAAGTTAACCCAGGGTTTGCCCTGCAGGTTAACATGAAAGGGGTGGTGTTGGCAGCATCTAACCAGTCTGAAAGAGGCATTTCAAAGGCCACATGACTCTTCTTCCGCAGAAAATAACCACTATGAGTGCCACCTATGTGATGATTTAGTGCATAGAGTGGTAAAATAAACATTTTTATTCTACTTAATTGTTTTATTAGTGAGTGCACTCTTATTGCTGCTGAACATGACAGCACTGAATCTTTAAACTGCATCCTTTCAAACATTTGAGGTTATTGTCCCACAGCCTGATAAAGGAGACATAGAAATTGTTCAGTTTCTCAGCATATCAAAGTGAAATTAATTTGATTAACAGGTATTCTTAGTGTGTGTGCTCTGTGTTTCCAGGAGTGTCAAAGAGACTCAGTAACAGATTATAATCAAATAGAACAACATTTTTATTTTTATTGAATATACTGTATATAGTCTATAGGAAATCAGCCTGCTGAAGTAACAGCTAAGATGACCAGTTACACTTTAACTAATGCTGAAGAACCAATATGAGTGATGACTGAAACATTGCTTTCATCACTATATGAGCTACCTGGTTAGTGGAGAATTTCCCTCCAACACACATCACTGCTTGCAGTGTTTTCATTTCCAGCTGTAAAGTACCTCTGCACGCTTTCTCACTCACTGTAGTCGACCGGACTCTGCTCAGTGTCGCTGAGTCATGTGACCACAGACAACTAATTCCAACAGTGCAGGGAGAAGGGGGCGAAACAAAGAGTGCCTGCATGAGAGGAGCAGTGTTTGCACAGATATGTCTGCTTTCTGATGAACGGGAACAACACACTGAACTTATAGGAGACAAACAAACTAAAGCATCAATTCGAGCACGCTAGTATCGATCTGATATCGGTATCAGCATTGTATCGATACTATCGATATCAGACTTTCACACAAATACCAAAAGATCCACTTCAGGATGTAAATTGTTTAATTTAGATGACATTTAGGCCTACCGTACAACACACACAGGTGAAGCCAGATGGTTTAACAGAATTTAGTAGTAATGATAATAATAACAGTAAAAATAAAAAAACAAGTTAAACTATCTTAACCGACAAATATAAAACAGCTATTACATGGCAGCTATAATTTGTGACTAGTGTTAAAAAAAAATAAAAGAGCAGATAGCTGAATGTAGGTCAGTAGTTCAGTTTTTTATTGTATGTGAAGAGTCACTCTGATTTTTTGAATGAAAAAGAAACCTGCAATTCTCTTTAAAGCAACTGGCTTTACTGCTGCTACATTCATCTCTACACCCTGCCAAGTTAAATAAACTGAATACAATACTGCAAATCAATGGATAATATGTGAATAATGGGCAATGATACATGTTCTGCAGTGACACTTTTATGCAGTCAATAATTTCCTCTGTATCATTTTGGGTAATCAATGATAATTTAGAGTGGCAAGGTGTCTTTTTGTGTTCACAGAGCACCAAATGGCGGTTTGTCCTCTTTTATCCTCGCTGGATAAAATGAACTCAGAATGCCATCTACTAAAAATGCCATTAAATAATCAATACTCTTTTAAATATTTCATTTTGTAATCTATGTAAGATCATAATGCTTCCAGATAACAGAAAATGATTTAAACACCTGGGAAAAGCAGTGATTTCTTTTCAGCTAAGTTTACATATTGGTGTTAACTTTGTCCTTTCGATGCATTCATCTTTCACTTAATAAATAATAATTATTTTTATTGTATAATTATCCTGTATGTCTAGTAATCAATCAGTATAAGAACAGATACATAATTTGCAATCCTAGCCGGTGCAGGATGGAAAAAGGAGGATGAAAAAAAATATATTAGTATAAAAAAGTTCCCTATTTAAAGCCTGTTTTTTTTGTTATACTGCTATTGTCATCATTATCATGTCTGCTTGAGTAGAAAGGTGCATGCTGTCAAATTCTGTCACTACAGTTGTACCTTTTTCATAAGAGTGAGTATGAGAGCAGTGTTAACTCCTGTCAAGGCTCTTTGAAATCAAGACAAGGAGAATGAGGCAGGGAGAGGGAAAAGGCTGCTTCTCGACTACTTGTAGTAATCCCGTCTTTGTATGACGCTAATCATATGTAAATCCGCGTTGTAAAGTGATTTGGTTTTCCTCGTGTTTGAAATAATTATACAGGCTGTGCTTATGGAGGAAAACCTCTTCAGTTTCAATTGGTACATGGCTTTTCTGTTGTCACTGCAGAGGAGCATACTGGCTGGTGTCTTAATCCACCAGACCTGCTTGTTTACCAACATCAAGTGAATAATATCATTGTCATTGTCAGATACACTTATTGTTCATTTGACTCAATCAGGTTTGGGAAGGTTACTTTGAAGATGTAGTTCATTGCAGAATACTGATTACCTACTTAATACCAGCTTATTTTAACTCCACTTTCTGATTGCTTTTCCACTTTCTTTGGAACTGCTCTTTCATCTAAATGGATATTTATCTTTGAGTATACCAGTGTATAAGATTTAATGAATCAAACTGGGAATGAATGTTAATACAGTTTACATAATATATATTTCGTGACCCAAAGCTCTGAAATAAAAACTGGTCAATTACAGTTAAACTTCACTCTGCGGTCCAATGGTCCTGCTAAGAGCAAATAATACAACGCTGAAGAATATTATGGTTGTCATGCTGATGAGTTTTCTTAAATTTTTAACTTGAACTCTTAGAAGCATTAATGTGGATTCTTATCTGACGTCCCGTTAATGTGCAGTGCCTGAGGCCGCTAACCCTAATGATCTTATCCGGAGCAGCAGAGGTAACTCTTCCTTAATTTCCCGAGGCAGTTTCACTGTGTCTGATGGATTTTGAGAACTCTTTAAATTTTGCTGACTGACCTACATGCCTTAAAGTGGAGGAGAAGTGAAGCATATTAGTTACTTTGATTATTTTTCTTTCTGGATGATTGTGGTCTTTTAGAATTTTATCTTATTTTTTTTCTGCAATATATATATATATGTATACTCTTTTTGCATACATAATATACACTGCTCAAAAAAATAAAGAAAACACTCAAATAACACATCCTAGATCTGAATGAATGAAATATTCTCATTGAATACTTTGTTCTGTACAAAGTTGAATGTACTGACAACAAAATCACACAAAAATCAAAAATGGAAATCAAATTTATTAACTAATGGAGGCCTGGATTTGGAGTCACACACAAAATTAAAGTGGAAAAACACACTACAGGCTGATCCAACTTTGATGTAATGTCCTTAAAACAAGTCAAAATGAGGCTCAGTATTGTGTGTGGCCTCCATGTGCCTGTATGACCTCCCTACAACGTCTGGGCATGTTCCTGATGAGGTGGCGGATGGTCTCCTCCCAGACCTGGACTAAAGCATCCGCCAACTCCTGGACAGTCTGTGGTGCAATGTGACGTTGGTGGATGGAGCGAGACATGATGTCCCAGACGTGCTCAATCGGATTCAGGTCTGGGGAACGGGCGGGCCAGTCCATAGCTTCAATGCCTTCATCTTGCAGGAACTGCTGACACACTCCAGCCACATGAGGTCTAGCATTGTCCTGCATTAGGAGGAACCCAGGGCCAACCGCACCAGCATATGGTCTCACAAGGGGTCTGAGGATCTCATCTCGGTACCTAATGGCAGTCATGCTACCTCTGGCGAGCCCATGGAGGGCTGTGCGGCCCTCCAAAGAAATGCCACCCCACACCATTACTGACCCACTGCCAAACCGGTCATGCTGAAGGATGTTGCAGGAAGCAGATCGATCTCCACGGCGTCTCCAGACTCTGTCATGTCTGTCACATGTGCTCAGTGTGAACCTGCTTTCTTCTGTGAAGAGCACAGGGTGCCAGTGGCGAATTTGCCAATCCTGGTGTTCTCTGGCAAATGCAAGCGTCCTGCACGGTGTTGGGCTGTGAGCACAACCCCCATCTGTGGACATCCGGCCCTCATACCATCCTCATGGAGTCGGTTTCTAACCGTTTGTGCAGACACATGCACATTTGTGGCCTGCTGGAGGTCATTTTGCAGGGCTCTGGCAGTGCTCCTCCTGTTCCTCCTTGCACAAAGGCGGAGGTAACGGTCCTGCGGCTGGGTTGTTGCCCCCCTACAGCCTCCTCCACGTCTCCTGGTGTACTGGCCTGTCTCCTGGTAGTGCCTCCAGCCTCTGGACACTATGCTGACAAAAACAGCAAAAACTTCTTGCCACAGCTTGCATTGATGTGCCATCCTGGATGAGCTGCACTACCTGAGCCACTTGTGTGGGTTGTAGAGTCCATCTCATGCTACCACGAGTGTGAAAGCACCACCAACATTCAAAGGTGACCAAAACATCATCCAGTAAGCATAGGTACTGAGAAGTGGTCTGTGGTCCCCACCTGCAGAACCACTCCTTTATTGAGTGTGTCTTGGTAATTGCCAATGATTTCCATCTGGTGTCTATTCCATTTGCACAACAGTATATGAAATTGATTGTCAATCAGTGTTGCTTCCTAAGTGGACAGTTTGATTTCACAGAAGTTTGATTTACTTGAAGTTTGATTATACTGTGTTGTTTAAGTGTTCCCTTTATTTTTTTGAGTAGTGTATATACAGGGGTTGGACAATGAAACTGAAACACCTGGTTTTAAACCACAATAATTTATTAGTATGGTGTAGGGCCAATTCGTCTTGGGAATGACATATACAAGGCCTGCACAGTGGTCAGAGAGATTTTAAGCCATTCTTCTTGCAGGATAGTGGCCAGGTCACGACGTGATGCTGGTGGAGGAAAATGTTTCCTGACTCGCTCCTACAAAACACCCCAAAGTGGCTCAATAATATTTAAATCTGGTGACTGTGCAGGCCATGGGAGATGTTGAACTTCACTTTCATGTTCATCAAACCAATCTTTCACCAGTCTTGCTGTGTGTATTGGTGCATTGTCATCCTGATACATGGCACCGCCTTCAGGATACAATGTTTGAAAAACTGGATGCACATGGTCCTCCAGAATGGTTCATTAGTCCTTGGCAGTGACGCGCCCATCTAGCACAAGTATTGGGCCAAGGGAATGCCATGATATGGCAGCCCAAACCATCACTGATCCACCCCCATGCTTCACTCTGGGCATGCAACGGTCCGGGTGGTACGCTTCTTTGGGGCTTCTCCACACCGTAACTCTCCCGGATGTGGGGAAAACAGTAAAGGTGGACTCATCAGAGAACAATACATGTTTCACATTGTCCACAGCCCAAGATTTGCACTCCTTGCACCATTGAAACCGACGTTTGGCATTGGCACGAGTGACCAAAGGTTTGGCTATAGCAGCCCAGCCGTGTATATTGACCCTGTGGAGCTCCTGACGCACAGTTTTGGTGGAAACAGGAAAGTTGAGGTGCACATTTAATTCTGCCGTCATTTGGGCAGCCGTGGTTTTATGTTTTTTGGATACAATCCAGGTTAGCACCCGAACATCCCTTTCAGACAGCTTCCTCTTGCGTCCACAGTTAATCCCGTTGGATGTGGTTCATCCTTCTTGGTGGTATGCTGACATTACCCTGGATACCGTGGCTCTTGATACATCACAAAGACTTGCTGTCTTGGTCACAGATGCGCCAGCAAGACGTGCACCAACAATTTGTCCTCTTTTGAACTCTGGTATGTCACCCATAATGTTGTGTGCATTGCAATATTTGGAGCAAAACTGTGCTCTTACCCTGCTAATTGAACCTTCACACTCTGCTCTTACTGGTGCAATGTGCAATTAATGAAGATTGGCCACCAGGCTGGTCCAATTTAGCCATGAAACCTCCCACACTAAAATGACAGGTGTTTCAATTTCATTGTCCAACCCCTGTATGTATGTGTATATATATATATACATATATATATATATATATATATATATATATATATATATATATATATATATATATTTCTGTGTGCTGTGTCTTCCTAACAGAGTAGTGCACTGTACGTTAAGTGTTTTTCCAGACTGTGAATTGGTTCTGTGCAGGGATTGTATCAGAACTAACACTTGTGGCTCGAAGCCAACATGATCCTTTTTACACCTTACAATTGGAGAACCACCTTGTACACGGAGTGTGTTTGTCTACATATGAGTTTTTGAAATGTGTGAGGGTAAATTCATTCAAGTTTAAGACAAAATAAGAAACAGTTCAGTATTCCATGGAGAGATGAAGGAGAGACATATAGAAAGATAGGCAAATAAGGAGAGAGGGTGAGCAACCAGAATGTCATTGATGTGTTAGCTTATCGTCCATCCATCACAGTTCACAGGTTATTGTAACGTGTGATGTACAGAAAGAAAATCTAGGTTTTAATGTAATTTCTTTGCTGTTTTGCACAAACCAAACAGAATTCAAATCCACTAAGAACAGCAAATGTTATCTTGGCCTCGAGCACAGTTTGGGTAAAGATCCATTCAGATCATCATTGTGTTCAGGTTTCACTGACCAATACTCTAGCAGGAGTTGCAATTCTTCTGAAGTGCACATAAAATGACCTTAACCTTGATTAACAACAATGCAGGTGGAGACCCATTAGATGATCATTCTGTGTAAATTTGATTAAATTTTGACCACTACAGAAGGAGTAGTTGTGATTCATGTGAATCGTGAACACACAGACAGATGGTCAGGTGAACAAGAGAAGCCTCACCATGGTATGAGCTCATTGGTTCTTGGGTTGGATAAGCTAAAAATAACTGAAAAAGGAAGATGTGGAGAAGTCAAAACTAGAGGCCAAACAAACTAAACAAAGGCAGACAGAGAAAGAACCAAATTGATAAAGATGCTAAATTCCAGTTCGCAAATGAAGGGAAACATTAAAAAAAAGAAAAAAGAACAAATGACGCATTATGAAGTCCATCAGAAGCAGAATGAAATGAGGATGAAGAAGTTGACCCTGTAGCATATGAGCAGGCAGAATATATTTTATTAGAATGACAAAAAATGGACAAAAGAAAAGTATAAAGTTACTAAAATGTGTCCAGTTTATCCAGACAAGGACACATTTCGAGAGCGCCCATTATGCTTTTCCTTTCCCATGGACACAAAGTGTACAACCATGCATCACACACACACACACACACACACACACACACACACTACACACACACACACACACACACACACACACACACACACACACACACACACAATAAAAAGGAGGACAGTACTAAACAAGGGATAGAGGGTGCATGAATTGAAGGAGGGTAAGTGGGGTTGTGCCTGGGGTTGTGTCAGCGGTGTAGAGCTGGTAGCCAGGGGAAGCAGGTTTGTACACATTAACACACACAAACACACACACACACAGGGTGTGGCTTTCATTTACCTGTGAGAAAAAAGGCTTATCTCACCCACAGCTGTGAGGCTAAAGAGAGGTCTGACCTCACCTCCTCTCTGCTCCTCTCCACTCCTCTTCCTCTCCTTCTCCTTTCTTCTCACCTCTTCCCCTGTGGCTTGAGCGAGCGTATTTGCTAAGTAACACACTGAGGGCTCTAACCTGCGACCTGGAGCACATGGCACGTGGGAAATGATTCACAATCTTCTCTGTGTGGCGCTGTTGAAAGGTTTTGTCTTTTATAACTTTGTTCAAGGATAAAACATTTTTCTCAACTGTTTCCAGTGAGCAACAGAAACATTGTCATTGACTAAGGTTGCAAAATGAATGGATTATTTCTCTTCCTACATTCAGAAACATTTTTTATTGTTATTGTTTTAAATTTTCTATCAAACCACTGGATATTTGAATACTTTGACACATATAGTACTGTGCAAAAGTTTCTGAACCACCCCTCATTTCTTTATATTTTGCTAGGAAAATGGGAAATGGGTGTAATGGTTTGTTGAAAAATGTGCAAACATACATGGAAATGCATTATGAAAGGGAAAAACTGAGTTTGTACAAGTCTAATGAGCTTGAAAGTCAATATTTTGTATGTTATCTTTATTCTTCAACACAATGTAAACTCTCTTAAGCAAGCTTTCTTGTAATTTCTTTGATAGTTCTCCAGGCTTCCTGAAGGACCATTCAAAGTTCTTATTGGGATATTGGCTGCTTTATTTTTTTCAAGTGAGAACCCAAGTGCACACTTTCAGGCAGGCAGAATTTAGCAAAGGTGATCTGTTTATTTTGGTCGATGGCAAAAGTACAAAAGGCAAAACATAAAGTATAAAAAGGAAGCTGAAAACTATAAATTTACTAAAACCTAAAACTTGGAAAACACACTAGGGCTGGGAAACACTGGGAAAAGGTGAACACACACTCTGACAAAGGATAAGGGGAGACACGACTCCACACTGAGAAGGCATAACAGGGAAGTGGAAGACAGCCAGAAAGAACAAGACACCGGTGAACTAAATCACAGAAGACAAGACACAGGAAGCAACACTAAAAGCAAAGTATAAGGAACATTAACTCAAAATAAAGCAGGAAGTGCAAAAACTAAACAGGACAGACAGTCAAACACAGACACTCAAACTTGACACAAAAAGGAAGGAACACTGGGATGAATTAAACTGTACAGCAACTCAGAACTAAGAACAGGGCTAAATACAGTATAAAATATAAACAATAAACAACCATCACATAGAAATTTTAAATATAAAAAAAAGACTAGCAAATCCAAAAAACTCGAACGCTGGGTTAGCTGACCCAGGACCATAACATTTTTTCCATTCTCTGTCAACATGATCCCACGCTGCTTTAATAATGTTGAGGTTTGGGCTCTGGGGAAGCCAATCCATGATCAGAATCTGATGGTAATTTACTGCATTAAAAAGTCTATCAAATTTTGACAAGATCTCCAACACCACTGGCTAAAAAGTAGGCCCCAACAATGACAGAGTCTCCACCATGTTTATAGATGGCTGAAGAGATTCACTGTTGTACCCCTTTCCTCGCCTTCTCCCCTTCACCAGTTTCCTTAATTTTTTAAGGACTGACTACACACCATGCTGAGATATGCCATGCTAATAAGTCTTTGGGAATCCCCTTGTTGGTGCAAAAATACTATTTTATGTAAATCTGTGTTATCATTAGCATTTTTCACAGATTTAACAACTGGAACAAATTATATTCTTTACTGAACAAAGTGCCTAAAGGTACAATTTAAATTGGTTGTTTTTTGCTAAGTTTTTATGTGTAGACACAATACTGATTCATCCCTTGAGTTAGGTGCCTTTTTTAATTTGAATGCTTCATAGGTCAGTGTTAAGTGCCTTTACAGACAAAAAAATAATTCCTCTGAAATTGGTCAGGTTCAGGGACTGGACTGAAAATGTGTGAAAAAGCACCAAATGCCCAGAGAAAACTTTGAAAGACCTTCAGAAAACCTGGAGAACAATAGCTCAAGGACAAAGAGAAAGGAAGTCTGGCTCTTTGGAAGCAAAATATAAAGAAATAAGAGGTGGCTCAAGCCTTTTGCAACCAAATGTAAATACATACATACAAACCAAGACAGGCTGCCAGGTAGTTAAAGGAGCAGGACAACATCAGACAGTCAAAATATTTGGAAGAGGGGAAAGATGCAAACAACCCGAAGTAGACTAGAGAGGTTACTTTGGAGAGCAGCCAGCAAGTCAGACAGCCTGTAGAAGCTACTATAGAAGATGGGTGGAAAGATGAGGAGGGTTTACTTCCTCTGTGCTTGGCCCAGAGGTAAGGAAGGAAAAAAGGATCAGTGGAGAAGGTGAGGCCTGACAAAAGGCCAGCAAAGACCTCCCAGGGCCAGAGGTAGTCCCAGAGGATGGGTTGGTGGTCCATGGACAAAGATCTTCAAGCAGTGATTCACAGGATGCATCAGGCAGCACTGGCTCTTGATCTGGAACCCTCGAGACAGCAGGTGTCTCTTGTGCAGGAACATGAGCAACAGTAGCCAGCTCTGATGCAGAAAATCAAGAGGTAATGACTGTCTCTAGTAAAGAAACTATAGAGTCCCCAGTCACCACTGGAGCTTGACATACATTGCAGTTTAGTGTCACATGTCGCTGGAGCTGATGTAGCAATAGAAAGTGAGTTGGCTAATCCAGTAGTAGTCTCAGGAAAAGGTGGTGTGGCATTTGACTCTGATACTTGGAAAAACTTCATAATTGGAAGTGTCAACCAGGGCACCGGACAGAGGCACCACCATGATGCACACGCACACACACACACACTTTTATATTAGGTGTTGTTTGTGTTTGTCAGAAAGATCACCTGTAGCTGGAGTACTTCCTTCAACAAAATTTGCTGCATAACCACCAGGTGTCACATACACGAATATCTTAGGGGAAAATTAGAGCATCTTCTGTTATTTACTAAAACCCTGAACTAAACTATATCTCATATATGAATTCTACACTTTCCCCCTTTCTAAATGCCTTTCATTTCATATTTCTAAACCCACAAAAATTTGCTGGCAGCCCAAAAGAGAATTATGACCTAAACCAGGCAGCTGGCATGTGAGCGCCTTCTTTAAGAACCCATTATGTTTTTACCTCCTTCACGGTGAAATTACTAGATCTCTGTGAGTGTTGGGGTGTAGTTATAGATTACCTTGACTGTTAACACAGATGTTATCAGAAAAAAAACAAAAAACATTGTCATATTTGAGCTCTGTCCACTCCATTACTCTTCTCCATTGCCTTTATTCTTTTCTTTCTTTTCATGTTTCTCTGTCTGTGTGACTGTAGGACCAATTGTGTGCCTGGCAGTGACAGATGTGCTGTATCGTTGCTTCTCTTCATGAAAGAAAAAAAATCATGTCTTGTCCTCCACATGTCTGCTCTCTTTTTAGAGCTACTGAGGTCCTGGCCCCATTACACTGATTTACACACACCCTTTCTGTCTCTTTCTCTCTCACTGTGTCTCTCCAAGTTAATAGCAGAATGCAGATGAGCACTTTTTCACAAGGAGCCGGCTGACTGCGTAAGGCGCGCGTGTGTGTGTGTGCGCGACGCGCACGCGTGTGAGTGTGTGCACGAATGAGTTCTTCTGGCCGAGGGGATGAGAGGGTAGTGACAGGGGTCTTGACATGCTAAAGAGGCAGAGTAAATGGGTTTTTCTAAAGCAGTGGAGGAAATATCACCATTTTATACCAGGCCAATTTATGTCCCCTTATCTCTTCCTCAAACATGTCACTTTAGCTGCTGCTGAATGGTAATTACCACTCTCTCAAGACTCAGTCACTCTCTAACACACACATACACTTACAGAACCATATTTAAGAACACATTCAAGTGCAGACACGTAGTCCAGATGAATAAGTATACTTATGCACATTGAGGGTGAAAGATTTTCCACACACACTCAAATGCACAGTATTTGGTATTACGAATACACATGTGTGCTTGCACGCACACACACTCTCTTCAGTATCGATAAAAAATGTTTTTTTTTAACAGATTCTAATGTTCAAAGGTTTTATCAACCGAATGCCTGGATATGTGTACATTGTGCCTGTTTCAAACACACTGTGAGGTCTGCTTCGTGCATTTCGGATGGCCTCACCAATCTGTTAATCCACCTAAATAGCCATTCATGACAGAAGCACACATATATACACACACACATATACACACACTCGGGATAAATAGCCATTTATGTTCATCTCATTCTAATTCTGATGGCCCTCCCTACCCCATAAACTGTCTCAGGAATTGGATCGCCCTAGGCAGATTATGATTATGGTTATCAAAAAAACCACATCACAGAATGCCTCAGTGCTATCTTTTCCCCTCTTTGTTTTTTCTCTCTGTTACTCACTGTGTGTGTGCTTTATGTAGAAACCTTTGGTGTCCAAAAAGTTATCAGCTGACTCCAGGAAAATCTAAGATCATATTTCACCATCAAATTTCTTGGATAAGCATTAAGTGGCATGTCAAGTAGCCATTATGGGAACATCAGCACAGATCTTGAGTTTTCTGAACAAGAGCATTCTCTACGTGAAGCATACAGGACGACAGGACGACATCCTTTCAGTGTTTTTCTTACTTTTCCCACAACAGATGAGTTAGTGTCTTCATTAGTGCTGGGCCAAGCCAAGTTAATAGATAACACAGATGATGCTGCCTGCATAAATAATGTCTTAATGAGGCTCAGCAAGACGATTAGCCAGTAGCCATGCAGCACTTAACTGCCACTGACACACTACAGCAGTCATGGTGGCCATGTGTTTAGCATGCTTACTTTTTCTGCTTGAATGCACCACAGAATCCTTGAATGAATGAAACAACCATTCATATGCAATCAATAATTTTGAGAAGCAATTATGCTGTGCTTCAGCTACATAAATGTCAGCAGCTCCATAGAGCTTCATAATGCTGTTTCACTGAATCTTTTACTACATAAAATTGGCAGTCATGTGACCTTAGTGTATGTGTGAATGTGTGTGAAAGTCATCCTTAAATTAAAAGAGTTCTGATGGATATTACCTGTCTAAAGTGAACACACTGCTAACATTCTATAGTTTGTACTCACAAAGTACAGTACCTAGGGTCAACAAAGTTCTTTTAAAATGTGTTTCTCTTTTATTTTCAAAAAGGAAAAAAAATATTTCTGGGCCTGTAACAATCAGCAAGTTGGACAAATAAAAAAAATTGTCACATGTGTTAGGATGTTTCTATGCAGGGCACTGTGCAAAATTTTAAGGTGCTTTAGAATAAACCATATCTTTAGTGATAAGAAGAATGAGTAGACATGTAACAGATAGTTTGGCCCTGAAATCAGCAGACAGAACTGAGAAACAATAACTGAGAAAAAGCTGTGGCATATTCTCTAAAAAAAACATATCTGCAACTACTCTCAAAAAACAGAGACATGTAGAGGAGAACTGTTAAAAAAAAATTCTTTATTCAACTTACATTTGAACAAATCTTCACCTTACTATTATTGCCTAAATTTTTTGCACATGCAGCCTTTGTTTGTCTGGGTTTGCCTGTGTGTTTGAATCTGTTGGTACATAAGAATGCCTGAGTGTGTGCTGAATAGAGTTTATGACTATGAGTGAGTCTGTAGTCATGGCCCTTGGTAGTGAGTGCCCCTCCTGACCTTGAGCACAGAGCGCTACGTTGTCAGTCTGAGAGCTACAGCTAATGCTAATGCAGAGAGAATAGCCCCATAAAGTGCAGCTCTCTTATCCACTGGAGTTTGAAGTCTTTCACTTACTGGGAGAAGGCTGTCCGATGTCTCTTATTGTTTCATTCAATATCTCACTTTTTATTCTCTGTCTTCCTGTAACTTTGTTGAATTTTTTTCCCCTGTCTTATTCTTTCCATCTTCTTCAGTTTCAATCCATGTCTCTGTGTAATCTCCCTTTTGTCTTTTTGTCAGTTATTGTCTCTTGTTTCCTCCCTCTGTCCTTCCTTGACCTGGATGAGTCTCTTTTCTCTTTTCGTACTTTTATTGCCAAATTTCCGTGAAATATCGTATTCCCTTGTATTCAACCAAAGATATTTGAAATCCAAGTTTGCTTCCCTGTTCACTTCTCTTTTCAGGCATGTGAATTAGAGGCAACTATTTTCAACTATGGACTGAGTCAGTAACGTATGTAAAGTTGTGGTCAGTGATTAGCTGGTGACTAACCAGGGTCTGCACTTATACACCTATAAGATAAGATGGGAGTGAGACGTGGAACTGAGACATATTTGGACCAAAAATGTGACTGGACTAGTGATTAGATTTGTGAACATGAGACTCAGATGACTTGATCATGACTGAAATTCAACATCTATCGATGTCGTGTGGCCACTGAATTAGTTGGTGTATGTAAGAATTGGTGTTATAGGCGAACTGTATATAGTATGGATATGTGTTTTCTAGATGAAGTATACCTAAAGAAGTATACTTGAACCTGGTGCCAAATATTCTAATATTCAGTGTACTCTAGCTTGGTCATGTCTGTGTCCTCATATGCTTCGAAGGCATAGATTTTACTATGACCTCCTCTCATTCTGTTTCTTTTTTTGCTATTTCAAACAGTCTCCCTTAATTCTCTCCCTCTATTAAACAGCCTCTCCGTCTGCATTCCCTTCTCTAAGTGTGTTTTATTACATGCTTCTTAACAATCCTTCTCATTTTCTTGTTCCAAAAGTTAACACTTAATGAACACTGGCCCACTGAAGAAATCTTTCCACACTTGCCTGCTTGAATAAGTATTTCAATTCACTAATTTTTGGTCTTGTTCCTACATTCTTCGTGGTTCTTCTTGGCTTTCTTCTTTCTTTATTTATCTCAGTCGCTGTGTGTCTTGCCACTAAAGCTGTGATTGTGCTCTTCCACTGTATGTTATTGCTTCTGGTCTTTCACACTGGTCTACACCAGGAGACACAATACAGGCCTTATAATAGAAGAACTGTAGAATTAAACTATAACTGGAGATCCATTGAATCTTGAACTGTGATTACCAGAGAGGGAGAGAGAGAGAGACAGAGAGAGACAGAGAGAGTAATAGAATAAGGGAGAAAGAAAGAGAAAGATGCCATATTGTGAGTGAGTATGCCCGTCAATCCTGTTAGAGACTACGTCTGTATTCTCATTCTGTTTGATTGTATTTTCAGACCAGCCAGAGTGTCTTTCACTGAGAAACTCAAAATTTAATTTGGCCCCATTGTTTAGTCTGCTTCAAATCCACAATCCTTAATTGTATGAAATGTACTAAAGCTGTGATCCGTGATTGTACGAGTGACTCAAATTATCTGGTCTGACCCTGGCTTGGTTTTGTGACGGCTGAACTCCATCTGCAGAAATAAAAAGAAGACTTGAGGCGCGTGTGTATATCATTAAATGCAGCTATTATGGTTAGATAATACTATTGGCACCCATGTGGTGTCTGCATATTGTGCATTGCCATGAGCCTGTAAGTCAGGCTCAGTAAAGTGCTGATAACTTTGAATTGACATTGAACAGAATCAGTATAAAACTCATAAAAGTGCCTGCTGGTTTTTGATATCCTATTGAATCTGATACCATTAATTAATTTAAATTATTGTTTTTTTCAAAAGACAATATACAGCTTTCTGCTGTAGCAGATAGCGTTGAGCAGAGGGTGATGGGAAATACTGGGAAGAGAAAAGGTGTGGCACGCATTCAAAAGCTGTAAGGCTTTCAAACTTGATGTATTATGTTTCAGAAAACTCTAACATGCATATATGAGACCTTCTTTTACTGACGCCTTTACTTTAATTTTCAAGTTTAACGTTGACTGCATGATATAATTTATACTTACACACATAACATCTGATATTTTCACCAAAGTTATCTAGATTTGCAAAAATATTTAGAGTATAATTTCTCCTTTCCACTTAAACCCCTTTTTTTCTCGTAGTCTTGTTTTCTTTTAT
>JAMQGT020011808.1:0-260000 GCA_024447675.2 Pterophyllum scalare
GTTGTTATGTATCATTCTACTTGGTTCAGTTACGTATTGCTCAGAGATTTTTGGCTGTCCTACCACAACCACGGTCACCACTAGAACTGCAAAAACAACTACCACCCATCCTGCTCTTGTCACTACCTTCCCAACAACTACTAGGGTAATTTCCCCTCCTGAGGGCCAGTGACAACCCCACTGAAAAAGAAGGTGGTTCTCCACAACCCCCTGTTCCTGCTTCCCCCAGCATAAACCCAGACGAGCATTTCTGTCCTTCTCACAACTGTCTGAATGGGGGTACTTGTCGTCTGGACCAGCGTGGTCAGGTGGAGTGCACCTGTCCACTTCGTACCTCTGGCACATACTGTGAAATCCAAAACCATCACCCACCTTCACCACCTGTAGCAGAACCTCATATACCAACTATCAGTGCAAACACACCCGACATCAGCTCACGTAAGGAAACCGCAACATCTATCCTCCTGGATCTTCACCGCTACATCAAAACACGCCCTTACATCCGTGGAATCCGTCTAACCTACCGCAATCTCTCTGGGCCAGACCGCAGACCAATTCAACTCAGCCTCCCAGCAACCTTCCCAGAGTACACACTTAGAGGCCTGAATCCTAACTCCACCTACACTGTGTGTGCCAGTCCATTAGGTGTCCCTAATGGCATAGACAGCGTCTGCACTGAGGCTCATACAGCCCCCGAAATGTCTAGGGGTCCTGGTGCACGGATCGATGATCCAAAGCTAACCACGATGCTGGTCCCTGCAGTTGCAATCTTGCTTCTGCTTGTACTGATAGCAGTAGCAGTGGGAGTGGTGTGCTACCTTCGCAGGAAGAGGGCCAAGGGCCACCTGGACCTCGACTGTGATCCCTCCCAGCTAGAATTGGATGGAGTTAAAGCTGGCTTAGACAATGGGCCCCTGCCTCAAAAACAGTCACAACTTATGATCCCAGAACCTGCTGTTCAGAATGGAAATCTGGAATATGAAGTTTTACTACTACAAGATCACTGTATGTCAAATAACAACGTATCTTTACATAAGCCTTCTTGCTTTTGACACCTTGCTTTTTTATTACTTCAAATGAGGATTTTTGAATCTTCAGCTTTGCCCTCCTAAGTGAAATAAAAAGAGCAGCTATTGCCATTGTGAAAGTGGAGAACAAAGTCAGCCAATCAAACAGGAAAGGGGAAACTGGACATATATTCAACTTCCTGGTTATTTCTTAGTCTAAGCAGACATTAAACAAGTTCAAAATTTGCCTCTGGACTAGGAAAAAGCATCAGATGTGCTTTTCACTCCATTTACATGGTGCATCCAGCTTCAATAGTATTTGCTCAAATGCAATCATGCCCTGTGGTGTGATGCTGGGACTGATGGGGGTTTTTTTTGGCCACTGGCTGAATAACAGGGTTAAGAGACATATTCACCTCATGCCCTCTTTTATGTGTTCATAAAGGGATGTGAACTGAAATGGGGTTGCGCTGCCTTTCCCATCATAACAGCCCAACTAAAACCAGCTCAGCAATTGTTTTTGCTGAGTTCAGTACTACCCCACAAGGGATCAGTGCTTGCTTGCTGTGAATGATCTTAAAGACACTAGATGAAGTTGTGCAAAGAAAAAACTGATGCTTGTATTATTTTATTTGGCTCCATGACTTTGCTATGTATATTTGTTTTTTAAAATATCTGTGTCTGTTTTGTTTTTTTTTTTAAATTGTGCAACATTGTGACTGTTAACAGCCCTCAGTACCCTCCTCTCCATCTCTTGTGACTAACAGACAAAACAGCAGATTAAAATCTTTGAAGATTAAAACTCATTGGTACCAGTAAAGTCAATCAAAGAGCTTTGGCCCATAATGTCAGACAGTCTAAGTAGATGGGAGTCTGGACAGAGTTGAGACTAAATCCCCCTTCTCCATACTGGAGCCCTCAGCCTGCTTTGCCACCACAAAGGGAGAAGGTAAGCAGGATTAGAAAAGGTACAGAGGGAAGCAGCTGACATCCCCCTTCCTGTGTGTTAATTACACTAACACATATGACTATACTGCAGCAAAAGACAACTTCAGAAACTTAATAATTTATCTTCTCTGTGTTGTCCCTCAACCAAAATACACTTACAACATACTAATTGGCCTGGCTGAAAACAAGCAAAGCAAACAGTGGATGTGTATTGTGTTTCTCTTGAGTAAAAAATAGCCTGCTTGATGTAATACTATGCACAATATCTCCTTGGCAAGCAAGGCCCCAGTTCTGCACATTCGAACCTAACGAGACTATGAAAAGGCACAAGCAACAATGCAGCTAACTTCAGAGTGTTGATATTGTCGTGCAGAGGACAATGAGACTAGCAGGGATCCACTGGATCCACTTATTATATACAGGTTACCAAGAGCCAAAGCAAATTAATATTTTTTTGGAAATGAGAGGTAGGTGTGTGTGTGTGTGTGTGTGTGTGTGTGTGTGTGTGTGTGTGTGTGTGTGTAGAGCTCTCTCATCATCAGCGATGATGAAAGTACATGTTCTGTCTTGCAGAAACGCTTCTATCAGTTAACCCCTTTATGTGCCTAGCGGGTACTTAAGCAACTCCACCTAAAGGCAAACACACCAAAGACACCTCTGTGAATGTCTGTAAAGTTACCTACAGTATTTCCAGTGTACAGTTAACAAGTCCATACTAACAAAAGCGCCTTAAGAACCCCTGATCATGTGATGAAACTGGAATATTTGTCTGTAAAATAGAAAACATTGAAGATGATCAAAAGTATTTTCGATGTGACTTTTAATTTTTCCCTGTTTACTTTGGGAAACTCTTTGTTATCGTGTCTTGTTTATTTTTTATTCTGTGAACATCTTTGTACAAGTGGAAAAAGTGATATCATTAAATGAATATCCAAAAATAAAAGAACGACCCCGCTCGTATTTTTTTTTCTTTCCAGCATTCACCTGAAACAGGGAAAGAGATCACAGGAAGAGGGGATCAGGACTCAGCAATTATTTGAATAAAGTAAATCAATTAAAATTCTGACTTTTTACCAATGATATGTTCTGTAAATAACTCTTCAGGTGGTGTGTACTATTTCTAATGGTCTGCAGCTGTCTTAACATTTACAATCAGTCTACACCACTTTACTGGCAAACAACACTTAGTCTGTGCCTGCCAACTTTTTGTTGCCATTTTCATTCTTAGGTCATCAATCACCTTCTTAGCTAGCTGCCTACCAGTATTAGTGTATAAAAGGAAGCTCTGTTTATTGTGTGGTCACACTTTTGCTTCAGTAAACATGCAGAGTAGGAGCCATACAAAAACTTCCATCTGAACGCAAATAGAGCAGCTACAGCGGTGCAGACAACACCAAGTGCCACTCCTATCATCTTTGAAGAGAAAAGTGAGGGTGTACAGCAAGCATGGACATTTTGTATCAACGTTTCAGTTGCTGCTTGGTATGGAGAATGTTTTTCTAAAAAATAAAAAAAATCACACTTTCAGCCCCTTTCTATTACCTGAGCATCAGCAACTCAAGTATTATTATTATCAGCATTACTAAGTAGTATTATTCATCTCCATCCCTTTATGAACACTTTTTCTATCTTCTGCTTTCAGCAGGATAAAGTACCATGCCACAAAGCTCATGTTATGTCAAACTGGTCTTGAGCATGACTATAAGTTCACTGTACTCACAGCACCATTGGGATTAGGTGGAACAGGAGAACTACGCGGTTATGTAAACATGGAGCAAAACAACTATTGGAAACTATTTCCAGCACATATTGAATCGATGGCACAAAGAATTAATGCAGTTCTAAAGGCAAAAGAGGTACAACCCAGTAGTAAGAGGCACCTAACAAATGATTTGTGATTTGTTGTTTATTATTATGTTTATAGTTATGTTTGTTAGGCCTCAGTCACACAGGCTAAGAGATCGGTCAACAGTCCCCTGACAACCACTGGTCACCAGGTGAAATTGGTCACAAAAAAGGTATACAGCACTGCAGCTCCTTGCAGTTGCTTTTGTTGCTGGCAGGATGCTTGCCCATGATTTTATAAAAGGCACCAACTTATCTGCAGCTAAGCGGTAGTGAAACAGAGACCATTCACCTTCAAAGTAAAAGTTGTGCCTTACCCTGGGCGCAACTTTTACTTTGCAGGTGAATGGTCTCCATGCTCTTGGTTTGCGTTTTTCAAGTTTCAGTACCACTTGGGGGTAAGCTAACGAGTGTTTGCAGACAAGTCACCATCTTCCATGCAAACTATCAGCAAAGCAACAGCAGTTTGCAGGCATTTCACTCCAGCTACACTGAGAGCTTCTGTTTGTATGTTTGCAGTGGTTTTTAACACAACTGCAAACCGTGGTCAAGTGGGGTGGCTGTGGCTCGGGAGGCAGAGCAGGTCATCTACCAATCGGAATGTTGGTTGTTCGATCCCTGGTAAGATACTGAACTCAGAGTTTCCCCCGATGCATCAATCAGAGTGTGAGTGTGTGAATGCTTGGTTAAAAGTGCTTATATGAATGGGTGAATGAGGCTTGCAGTAAGAAAGCGCACTGAGTGATCAAATAGAGTAGAAGAGCGCTAAGTACCAGTACATATTCCATTTAGAGGTAAATGGACTCTCAGAATTAGAACCTTGAAAATGCTCTCTCTGTTGTTATGTTTGGCGGAACACTTGTTTTCAGGTTAAAAAAAAAAAGATTAGGTGAATAACGTGACTATGTTTTTAAAAAAAATTAAATTTATACTGACTTCATACATTCATTATCTTATTAATAAATAGCAGCTCAGTACATTTATGTTCCTGTGTATACATTTTATTTTGTGAAGTTAAGAAAGCAATGTTAAAGTCCAGGCAACTGATGTTGTCGTGAACATAAAAGAATGATTCCCATTCTCTTCCTCACAGTGAGAATTACAGCTTTTTCATATAATACCATTATCAGATTTGGACTCAGTGTTGACATCTCTCTAACCGAGGTATCAATATCAGATTGTAACTGGAAAAGGTTGGATCGTGCCATGCCTTCTACAATGTATTAAATTCTCTCTGCTGTATCCAACAGTAAACCACTATCCAAAACAAACGTTCATGAGGCTGTTTAATGTCTGCTTTAAGTGCATGAGAGGTTTTGGAATTCTTCCTTCCCGGCAGCGTGCTGAAGGCAAAATGGAAATAAAGATTATGATTGAAAACACGCAGAGGAAGGTAATAAATGGTTTTAACCATTATGAATGACTCACCAAATAAGTAAGTGTTGTGTGCTAACCCATACAATAAACAGGCTGACCACCCATGTGTTTTATAGGTAGGATGCTGGTAAGGGGATGGATGCAGGAGGCACGCACACACACACCCAAGCAAACGCACACTGGCTCATAGCTGTGAGCGGTTGTGCAAGGTCCCACGCTAACAACGCAACACAAACACATAAAACAGCACTACTCCTGTCATGCAGGCACTATTATATCAATTTGCTCAGACAGCACAAACTTCCTGGTGAAAAAACAGAGGAAATAACGCACCGACCCGGAGGTCAGTGGGTTTTAACTTTTTTGTCCTTCTAAAGCGGTTTTAGCCACTGTGTTTCTCGTGGTTTTCAATGTTCAAAGCTGTTATATACACACATTTTTTTTTAAGTTGCAAAGGGATTACCTTCTTTTATATGGATAATTATTACTGTATGTGTGCACTCTTCAGTGGCTCAAAGTACAAGGACAGGATGTGTATGTAAATGGGAAGAGGTGGAACAAAGGGCGTTTGTGTGTTTGTGTATGTTCTCTCCTTTCCTACTGCAGAACAGTTCCTCTTCCCCCCACCCCCCGGCTTTAAAAGAAATCTGGTTTCTGGACAGGAGCCAACTTTGACACTCACTCAGCCTGCCCTGCTCAGTGGTCTCTATTGTAGTTTTAAGAGACCTTTTTCACAATTTCACCAAAAGAAAATCCACATAGAGTAAGCTTTTCCCCCCTCCATTCCTCTTCTTGGCCGTTCTTCCTCTCACATTCTCTTTTTTTTTGGTTTCTAATTAGTTTCCATATTCAGGGTTAAGAGGAGGCAGCCAATGACAATGTGTCGAAGCCCAGGGTCATGTGGCTGCAAGCAGCATTTGCATTCCCTCGGCACTTTACAATCTTTAATTCAATTGACCTTTTCGGTCTTTTCTCCCCTCTCTATGCCTCTCGGTTTTCAATTTTCCAAATAGCCCCACTGCCTACATGGCACAGCTGACCTCCCAGTAACCTCAAACCATCTCTTCAACATCAGCCTAGATTATTTACAGTCAGCAGTCGAGGAAATGAAATTATTCACAAAAATCATAAGATGAAGCATTCAGCCCATTATAAGCAGCAAAAAAAGATGGCAGATGAATAACAGACTGATATCTTCAGTATACAAAGATCTATACTGATGCAAAGGGCATTCTTGTGTTGCTGCTGTGTGGTACAAAATAAAATTGTGGCAAAAGAGAGTAAAACAGCAGGGAGGGAAAAGAAAAGCTGAGCAGAGAAAACACACGACCACTTTGTTTTTGGATCTTGGTTGTCCAGCTCTAGTTTTTGGCCCTCTAAACGATTCCTCTCCTGCCCCACATTCCACATTCCCTTCCTCTAAATCTTTTTGAAAAGTACTAATAACAGATGAAGGGTGGTGTGCCACTGGTTCCTCTCATGCCACACTGCTGCCCGCCTGTGCCAGCAGATGGCCTAGCTGCTGGTCTGGCAAAAAAAAAAAAAAAAAAAAAAAAAAGCAATGAGGAGTGAAAGAAGAGAAGTCAGAGAGAAAGAAAAACAGGAAAAGAAAGAAAAGGAAGAATTTGACATTGGTTAGTTCTTGGCAACATACATTAGCAGGCACACATGCGATTCATTTCACGTGCCGTTCGGTGAATTATTAGAAATAAAACAAAGTCTGATTTCCAGAGTACAGCCATTTTCTTCTAGGCTTGTCATTTGTGTCATCGTGCTTTCCTCTCTGGAGAATACAGACTGACCCTGCATTGTCGTTTTTACTGAGGATGGACAATGCAAACTGGCAGGTAACATACAACGGGGGGGGGGCTCTATTTGTTTAAATATGGGTCTACGTATAGCTGGCCTTAAACAATATAAGCACCCTGGGCCCACGTTCATGTCTTGGGGTCCCCAGATGTGTGTTTGGTTGCAGGCCAGCGGATGCTGCTGAGGCTTCTGGTACAGTGAACTGTCCAGCTACAAGTGCTCACAGAGAAACATGCATTCGTTGCAGGGCTGGGCGATATGGACCAAAAGTAATATCTTGATATTTTTTTAGCTGAATGGCGATATACGATATATATCTCGTTATTTTTTCTTCCCAAAAGGTATAAACAAAAAGGCACTTCTGAGTCGAAGCTACATGTCCCAAACGTCACAGGGGCACTTTTATTAACATTCAACTGTAGATGTATATGAGAAATTGCTCAAAAATAAACTATTGGCATATTTAAATAATAATGCTCCTCAAATAAATTAATGCTTCGCTGACCATTCTAGGGCTGTGTGATTGGGGCACTCTCTTTGCTTAGGTAATTCATTTGCGTTAACGGATTTTCCCCAAAAAACAAAATTACCCGAAGGCCTAATTAACCATTTAGTCTACTAGCAAGTGAGGGAGAGTGCAGATATCCTCAAGGGCAACATCATTTAGGTCTGCATTAGCAAGCTTTACTATTCTAAGGCAAGGAGTTGAAGCCAACATGGACCCCACAATTTGTCTCCAGAGACTCCCAAGTCCAGACAACTTTGCTTTGGTTTTAGGTCAAGAGCTACATACTGCTAAACACTGATTGTAATACTATAACAAATTTGACTGTTTAAATGGCTGTTAAAATACGTAGAGCGTGCACAAACTAAATGAGCATAGCATGCGCACACTACATATCAACAAATATGCACATGGTGAACACAGTCATAAGGTCACTGTTTGGCGCTCAGCTGAACTGTCAAATGTACAAATATATAAAATTGTGGGATTTGTATAAAATATTTGTATACACACCATATAGATGTTGGCACTCTCAGTGCCGTAAGTAATGTTTATGTAAAGTTTCATCAATATTGGTCCACTTACAAGAAAATACAAACATACACTAAGATTATTATAGGATGATGAATGATTAAATAATGAAAGAAGAAAAACATTATAAGCCTCAGAACCCTGAGACCAAGAAAAATCCTCAGAACTTGGTGCCAACCAAAAAGTCCAAAACTCAAAGTTATTCAGTTTGTTGTGACAAATGAAATTTACTTTTCTGTTATTAATTTTCTTCATATTCATTATTTGCTTCATTCAGGCATTTTATATAGATCTGGTCGTTGGCAGAGAAGTTGTCTGTGCGGTTTTTCACAAGCTAGCAAGGTGTCTAAAGACTCGAAGCAAAATCTAAACAGAAATGTGAAAACCAGAAATGACGAGTGATGATCCAACAAACGCTGCAATATAAAAAGCAGAGGATGGAAAGAATTAGAGGAAATTAAAGAGGTGGAGCACTGATGAAATGCAAGGGGTGAAGGAGGGGGAACGTCTGGCTGAGTCCAAGCAGGACCACAAGTTCTGATAAGTTTGTCCGTCTTTGGAAATTTACTGATGCGAGGTATGAGGAGGGGAAGTTGTGGAGGTGTGGAGTGTGTGCATGTGTGTGTCTATGTGTCCAATAGTCAGCAGGGAGCACCTAAAAAGTATGGCCTGTCACTCTTGGAAAGCAACCCGAGTGTGGTTCTCATTTAAAAGGAATGGTGGGATGGTGGGTGGAGGTTTCTATTTATTTAGAAAAATATAAGCAAATGAGTAATATGGTATTAATGAGAGGCGGTTGTAGCAGATGGTGAGGAGGTCATAGAGGGTAAAAGGGATGCAGGAGGTCTTAAATAGTTGTAAACAGTAAATCCAGTTATTGTAGACGACGTTCATGTAAGGAAAGTTTGTGGTCCTTCCTTCATTTTAATTATAACTAGCTATAACCATCAAGGCATTAAGCTCTAATTAATTAATGGCAAGCGCTCTCCAGCTGGACCTTAGCAAGGCTGCTCACCTCACATGGCCCTTTTAAGAAAAGCCGTGATGAGAAATTATGAAGGTCTAAGCCCAGATGTTCACAGAGCCTGTAACCCTTCAGCACTTCATCCAGTGCCTTTCTTTTTTGGGGGGATCCCAAAACCTCAACACTGTCGGCTGAAATCTAACATTAAATGGGAGTGGTCAGTGCGAGTTGTCTAAAAATCCTCCTCCTGGTTATTTATTTAGTTGTACTGGCTGTTGTGCTGCTAATACTTTTACACAGAACTTAGCTCTTAAAATGAAAGAGTAAGTTACTCAAACTCTCAGTCACAAAAAGGGGCCAAAAATGCATCCATGAAGGTGGAGGTCACCAGCAGGAAAGGATCTCCTGCCTGTTTGGCCAAGTCCCCAGCAGTGATTAATAAAAAAAAATTACTCGTGTCTCTCACCAGATAAGTACTGCTTCACTGACTGAGCATAAGAAACATATGGCACAAACAAAGATTTAAATGTCAGATGAAGCTAAACGAGTAATCCACAATTGTTTGTGAATTAGAATTAAGTGCAGGTCAAGTAACCTTTGGCTAAGTCAGGCATGCTCTTAGCCCCAGTCAGATCCTGCTGTTGGGAAATTGGACCTATGGCTAAGTATTGGGAAAATTGGCCAAAATACCACAACAACTAAATTAAGGCTTTTAAATCACAATCTAAATATTTAATAAGAGCCATGTGAGACATCTGTAGCATGTATGGAACTGATTTTGGACTGAGCCTGGGAGTCTTTTTTGAACAGAACCAAAATTACAACCCAAATCCCCCAAATCAACAATTAAATTAGGACAGCACACAACCGTTCATGTATTTACACATTTCTCCTTTCAACGGGATGAAAAAAATGGCACACAAACAGTGGGTGGTTTGACTTGGAAAACATCATCCACTCATCTTTCCCCCCCCTTGCTCATATCATCCATTCCCAAATATGCAGAAACACGTTTTATCATAACATTTAATATTTATATCAATACCTGCACTACATACCTGCACAGTGACAAGCATAAAGATCTCCAAAAGCCTCAGGGGTCAAGCATTCAGGCCTCTGATTAATAACCCTTGTGACACCAGCAGACATTCATCAAAAGCTGCTGTGTACACATCCTGTGTAACTTTCAAACTTGACTTGCATCACAGCCGTGCTATGTATACACATCTGCAGATTCCACATTGTTTGTAGCTGAAGCTCCTGTGTAATCTCAAACTGAGCCGAGCTATGCTGAAACGTGGGTGGGCATATTAGGCGTACAGGGAGTGAAAAGAAAAGTTAAAGTTCATTAAGGCAAAGTAACGACTGGCATTTGAATGTTTGGTATATGTAATTGCAGACGGATTAAAGCTATTTCAACAATGTGTGTGCATGTGTGTGTGTGTGTGTGTGTATACATGGAGGGTGGCAACAGTCGCAGATTATGTGCTGTAATCCTTTTCATCACTTTAAGCACTGACTGTGTCTGTGTCAGACACCATGATTTAAAAGCCACAGCTCTTAAAGTATGGAGCCTCTCCCTAAATGTTAAGTGGATTAAATGAAGCAAGTGATTTTTTTTTAAGCCTTCACGAACAATTTTGGAAATATTACACAAAACTTCTCAGGACATATTGTTTGCAAGGACGCTGGTTAGGGTTGACTGGAACGAACTGGCATTTATATAGTGCTTTTCTAGTCTTAGTGACCACTCAAAGCACTTTAGACTACAAACCACATTCAACTGTACATTCATACAGCGCTTTTATTCTGGTAACCATTTAGAAATTTGTTAAATTAAAGCCCAAACTGCCTTATGCATGTGTGCAAACTTAGCACATGTCCTAATGTTCTCTGGCACAAAGGCTGACTTCAGTAATCCATATTAGTCACACTAATTCCATCTGCTCCAAACACACATCCACTTACAGACCAAACGCAAACGCTCACTGGCAGAACATAACAGTCATCTCAAACAATCTCATTGCCACAGGGGGGAGGCCAACTGAACTCTGACCTTTGCATGGGTCATCAGTTTCCAGGCAACAAACACATGTTTGTTTCTAACAATTAATAACAGTCAGAGGAAAGGGGGGGATGGGTATATATAAGAGTGGACCATTACACTCATTACACTCAAAAATGTTGATCTGCTAATTCTGTCTGCAGCGAGGGTCTGGACAGTCACAGGTGTCAGGGTGCTGATTAGCAGTGACATAGTGATGGAGTAGCTGATTTTTACCGACCGTTATCTGGTAATTAGAAGTTTATATATCCTGATTATATGGGATTTGACCCTGTAGAAGAAAATCAATGGATGGATGGAACACACAAACACATCCTTTTGTAGATCTAGAGTCAACAGCATTAGATGGGTGTTTATACATACACATGTTTCTTTCATGTACTCGTAACTTTTGACAGATCAAACTGGGAAAACTGGTGACATTCAAATACAGCTTGCAACATATTTACTGATTAGGTAGGTCCTGTTGATGATGGACATAACACACACAGATTATATGTCTTGAAGTTCAAAATACAATCAGTATGCAAATAAAGACAACTACATTTTAAAGTCAGGCTATTCCTCCACGTGAACAAACTCAACAATGGCTCCTTAACCAGTGAAAACTCCCCAAGGTAAGGTAATTCAAAATACAGATGAAATCCAGTCACATAGTAAAAGTAGGACAGCAACCTCCTTGAGGCTGGGGGGTGGGTGGATGGTTGAATTTTTTTAATTGCAAGTAGTTGTGGCAAGCAACTGGTCATCAAGAGGTTGAACACACAACTTTTAACTGCAAGGCAATTGAAAAGGTCATGTGGAGGGAGGGAGTGTGACTGTAGCATTACAGTGCAATAGGAGCTATAGTGCAACATAAATCGAAAAGAAAAAAGAAAAGAAGTACAAGAAAGTAAAAAAAAAAAAAAAAGGCTTTAGATAAGCTGTAAATTGAGTAAAAACATGAAAACCACCAGTATGGTGTCTTGAGTAGAACCATTCATCACTTCAGCATGTGAACCAGGCGTTACAGTCAACCTATGTGCAGTCTGCTTTAAATAGGAAAGGGCTACTTACAGCCCACAGGGCCTAGCCACGGTGTGCAGGGGCATATCCTGGTATGAGCCAGCTGGGTGGTGCTATGGTCACTGCATCACAGTGAGAAACTCACCACCACACAAGACAAACACAAACAAGGACGTCCGCTAGGCAGGCTGACGCGGCGGGCCTCCGTGGACGCCCGGCCAGCCCGAGCTGTGGCCTGGGGGAGTGGCCATGGGAGCAGCTAGCCCCAGTAGGCACCCCAAGTTGATGGGTTCACCCTAGTGGAAAGTCTCCTGCATCAGCCTGGTGAGACTCCACTGTGGCTAAGAGAAGGTATCAATACAGCAGACCCCCCCCCCCAACCCCCAGTTGATGTAGCCATTACTTCCCAAGCAACCACAAGCTAAATGTATCCACCACGCACAGTAGAAAATAGCATAACTGTGGGAAGGATGAGAGGGAAGAGTTGGGGGAGGCTGATACAAAGACATAAAAGTAGAGAGTTAAGATAGAGAAGTGAGAGGGAATGAATGGACAAATTAGGGCTGGAGTGAAGAATGACGAGACCAAAGAGGGAAACAGCTTAATAAAAGTATGAGATGAATATTGAGAGCAAGATAAGGAGGAATCCAAGAAGAGAAAGACCAGAAGACTTTTAAGAAGGTCGGGAAGATGGATGGCGTGCTACTGAAAAAGTAAACGACAGCAGACAGAAATCTGGGAGGGGTGGGGGTGTGGGGGTCCGCTGGTTTCAACCACTGCAGATTTTCCCTCGTAAGGGATATAATTTAAACAAACCCACTAAAGGTTTGGAGCAGAGCAGGCAGTACCAACTCCGTCTTCAGCAGCCAGTATGCATTTATTTTTTCTTTTCTCTCTTTTTTTCAAATTCAATTTTGTTTATTTAACAGAGACAGTGCATGTTAATAACACGTAAACCTGCCAGATTTTATAGCGCCTGGGACACAAATGCAAGCGACACAAGAATGACGTGTCAAGTTCAAAATGATCCCAGATCTCATGTTGCATAATCCTTTGTTTCAGATGAAACACCAAGTAGAGGAACCAATTTAAGGCTTAAGCAGCATTACACAAAAAAAATTTTGGACTTTACTGGAAAAATAAGAAAGCTAGGTGTGGAAAATGAACACCGGTATACAACCACTATCCCAGAATGAATAAAGATACAAATAACAAGGAAATGTAAGACTCTTCCAGAAACAAACATTAGTGAAGATATCTGGATCACACTGCTCAGTTTAAAATGAGTGCAACTGACAAAATATTGATGCTGTTGGTGAGTACGCAGAAAAGTTTAGATGACATGGCTAAGAATACTGTAAGCACTCTGAGTTAGTTTGCACAGTAGTTAGCTCGCAAATGACTGTCATTACAGTGCACAGCCTGTCAGCTCACAGCTGTGCGATCCCCACAGCTTCACATCAGCAGTGGACCGTGGACAGGCCATGATGGCCAGGATGTGTGGAGGACAGTTAAGAATAATACAAGTCACCTCATCTGTGTGTGTATATACATGTCTATCGCCATTTGTCCGTCAACTCTGTTTTTTTTTTTCAGTCCAGTGCTAATGAAAGGCTTCTTCCCCTGCAACACCACCCAAGTAGGTTAGACTGAAAGGCCCAGCAGCTCCCCAGCTTTGTTCCCTTGGACACTAAAGAGCAAGCAGCCCCTAAAGGTTTTTCCAATAACCGGGTCTCCTTTGTAAAAGCTGGTCTTTTGGTCAAACATGTTTATCTAAAGTGCTTTGTAATGAATTTTGCTCATCACTTCAAGACCCAATCCACACAGCTGTCACACAAAGAAAAGCAGTGGAAAAGGAAAAAAAAGCGGGATACAGTAAACATTTGGGTACAAAACTGTGTGGGCAGAGCAGCTTTAAAATGACTTTCTGTGCCTATACACACGTCAGATGAACAGTTAAAAGAAGAGGGTTGATGAGCAATACAGTGCAGTGAAAAAGCAATTACTATCCTTTGTTAAATTATGAATTAACTGATTAACAACACTTTTTGGAAAGCTGAGATCAATTTGCCTAGACACACCCAGGTTTGATTACTGCCAGACCTGCTCACAGGCTCATTTAAATAGAGCCTGTCTGGCAAAGTGAGGTAGATCTCAAAAAGCAACACATCATGCAAAGATCTAAACAAACAGCTAAGAAACAAAGTCATTGACATCAGTCTGGAAGGGGTTACCATCTTATTAGCAGTCAAACAGGGTGGTGGTAGTGTGATGGGTCTGGGGCTGCTTCAGGACCTGGACAACTTGCCGTAATTGATTGAAACATGAATTCCGCGCTCTACAAGAAAATCCTGAAGGAGAGTGTCCGGCCATCGGTTCATGTTCTGAAGCTCAAGTTCACTTGAGTTATGCAGCAGGACAATGATCGAAAACATACCAGCAAGCCCCCCTCTGAATGGCTCAAATGTTTAAAAAGGTTGTTTTTTTTTTATAAGTGCCCTAGTCAAAGTCTGGACTTAAATTCGATTTTACATGCATTGTCATCATGCTCAATGATCTGAAACATTTATCTGTGAAAAACATGCAAAAAAAACCCAAACAAACAAAAAACTCAGGAAGGGGCAAATACTTTTTTCACAGCACCGTATGTTTATAAGAGATAACACATTAGGTTCATCACTAGTCATGTTGTAGTGACTGATCTGAACTGAAGTAAAAAAAAAAAAACATGAAACAAAAGACAGAAAAAGAAGTGCAATTCACACTGTTTTAAAATGTACCAGCTGATCAACGTATTGGCTAAACAGCCCATGAATGCATGGCAGATGAAAGGCACGGATGATTACGTTTCTGTCACTCCAACAGTCAAATCCTGCAGAGTGATGATGAATACTATTTCGAGAAGGTCTGCTTGCAGTGAGAAAGCCAAAGAAATGGCTCACACGTCCAGACTTGTATGTGTACGACAGCAAGGCACGTTGTATGCGAATGCACGTGTGCACTTGGCTGACCAGTCCAGCTTGCCAGTAAGAATGCAGCTCCTCCAGCTCACGGTTGGGCTGCTGCCTGAGAGACACCTGCGCAACACACACACATGCATGCTCCCCCCCCCAAAACCTTGCAAATCCCATACCCTGTGTCACAACACACAGGCACAATTCAATGGATGATATGGATGAGAAACTCTACAGACTCTACAGCAAACCACACTGTAACAATCATCCATGTAGGTCTGGTTACCTGCATCAGTGAGTGCAGCAGATTCCACGATTATTCAGTAGGTGCTAAATTAAAACAGCAGATTACCAAGTAAAATTGGTTGTGTAAGCATCAAAAGCAAGGAACCTGTGAATTAAAAACATCTACAAACTATTAAAATAAAGTCTGATTTTCTCACCATCTTTTGTTTCCAGAGGGGGAAAATTTTTTTTAAGAAAGGAGAACAAAGGCACAAAACAGGACTTAAACAAGACTCTGCCTCCCACTAGTCCCCAACCTTTTAGTCCTCTGCCCCTGCGGCCTAACACAAAGCATGCATACAATAGCTGGCTGACTAATTGACCTTACTGAAATAATGTTAGCTGGCCTCATACAGAGGACTCTCAGTCAATGTTGGAGCAGGAAAGTCCACAGAGGTTTCTTCAAGAGTGCACAGACCCTGAGGGTCCTCCACCTTTTCTTCTCTTCTCCTCCTTCAACTTGCTTTGTACAATGGTGAAATTATTTCCTGGCCACCGCCACCTCCTCTGCTCTCCCACCACCAATTACATCTTGATGATGTTTTTTTTTTTTAATCTGCTTAGGCGAAGTGCACTTGCACAGATGCAGGCACACAACTCTGAACAGGAAAACAAGGGGGTCATGCAGGTGCAGAGAAGCTTTGTTGTCATAACATTTCCATAGAGACGAGTGAAGTCTGACAGGCAGCGATGGCGTTCAGGTACTTCCTCGCCATTTTCCTCTCTGTTGTCCACCTTCTACTCAGCAACATGTGCATGCATGTACACATCATTTATATGCATAAATGACTTGTCTGACTCTGTGAATAAACACAATTAAAAGATGAGAAGGCGCACACACAGACAGTGAGCAGCAGCAGGCTTCAGCACTTTTCCTATTAAACTAGGCATGGCATATTACTCCTGCCTCGCTGACACTGACATGTTTCCACGCTGTGGGCAGACAAATAGGGCCCACATGGTGAGTGATATCAGCCAGGAGCACATGTGGCCCACCTGCCACCAACCAATCAGACTCAAGAAACAGAAGGAAATTCTTTATTGAATTTCCTTCTGTTCTCTGCAAGTTTTCCTTTTCGACAGCAGAACTGCCAATGGTAGGATGCAGATCGCTGGTTTCTATCATGGAAACCGGACCATAAAAGCAAATACAATGAGGAGACAATCCACCTAGCCTGCTCTCTCTATTAAATGATAGGAAAAGTCTGCTCACTAAGCAGACTTTTAAAAAAAGGGGGAAGGAAACTTGGGCTGGTTTTGCTGTAGGTCCAGATGTGGATGATGGCTGTCCAGAGAGTACACAGACTATTTACACATGGGAAAAGTCACCATTTCAAATATTATGAGATCAGCTGTGGCATCACTGTTGGCTATCATATCTGGCTTGCAGTATTTGGGTGACACATTTTCTTTGGCTGAAATTAATAAAACAATGACTGTAATGTTTAGGTGACACGTTTCAGCTTCAGGCAAGTTCCGATTTATACAAAAACATCTAACATACTCAGATGCAAGGAACCTCACTGGACAAGACAGCAAAGCAAAGTTTGTTTGTTTTTTTGGCTTTTCTATTTCAATTGTTGTTGTATTTATTTGTCCCAATAAAGTATAGCCAGCACTGTAAAGTAAGGCAAGAATAATGATATCCCCACTCATCTGACACAGATGTAAACCGCTTTGAATTAATGCTAAAAGACTTCACTTTTTTTACTTTAAGCAAAATTTATGGATTGCATTCGATGCTTCAGCTACTTTTGATTAAATTAAAGGAAAGAACTACCACCAATTTTATCATGCTCTTTTCTTGGACTGTGTAATTTTATCTATTTTCATCTCTCCCGTGCGTGTAACTGAGTGCATATAACATATAAATTACGTGACCACGAGGCAATTCCTGCACGTCTTTGTTCTAATATATCTTGATCTGCCCGTCACTCCCTTCATACCTCCATTATTTTTTGTAAGACTATAAGGTACACAGTGACAGGCTGCAGTCCCAGAGGCAGGAGGAGAGGCCAGCCTGCAGAGTGGGTGTGGGCAGGGTGAGAGGCAGAGGAAACCATGTACTAATGAGAAACACACTTCTCTCCATCACTCAGATTGGTCTTTTTACCACAGCAGAGAGAGGTGGCACACATCCAGGAGGTGACTGGCGTCCAGAAGCAAGGCATGCTTTAAAAACGGGAGCTCAGTTGCACCACAGTTCTTGAGTCTCGTGAAAAGGCACAAGACACTTGGGTCAAAAAAGAGGGTGTTAAACTAGAACACAAAATTCAAAAGGCAGAAAGATATGATAGACAAACTTGATAATAATGATCATTTTTTTAAAAAAGAGCACAGTAAAGGCGAGAGGTAAAATACACAGAAAGAATTTAAAACTGAATAAAGGGAAAAGGATAAATACAGAACAAACTACTCGAGTTTTGGAATAACTCCCTTCATTGATACTAGCGGTGTATTTATTCCTCCCCTCACAACGCATGTGTTGTCAATAGTGGTCGGTGATTCTATTAACCCTGCCTGGCGCACGTCTTTATCAGATGCTCAGCTACTGAATATCTAACCCACAGAGCAAAGAAACAAGTGCTAAAATAGTTCAGAGTAGTGCGACTGGCAAAGATCCCAAATGTTATTGCGAGTGCATTTTCAATGAAGGGAAAAGAAAGACAATTTTCCAGATGTTGGAGAAAAACAATATCTGCAGCTGCAAAGTGCAACTCTGCTGCTGTTTTCGTTAAGGCTGGAAAGTAAAGTCTGACACTGTCTCAAACTTCAAAACTGAGACAAATTAGAGGGAGGCTTCAGCTTTCCAGTCTTGAGTCATTTGTTTAAATACCTTAACAACATTAAGACGTCCTCAAGCGCTATAAACTATAATGCCGAGCGACTTCCTTTGACCAGTAATCTCCCTGTTTTGTTTGCAGTTAACCCAGAGTATAAAAGAAACGAAAGAAATATAACAGTAAATGAAAGAAAAAAAACAGGAGGGAAAGAGGATGGACGGAGGCAGCCTAAGGTGGGAGTGAGAGACTTTTTATTTTTCCTTCTGCGGTGAGTTCACACAAAAGGGTCCTTCTGATCCCTGGAGTGCTGAGCACATACCTGCGGGATGAAATCAAAACCCTCTGTGAATTATATTAAATATCCCCTGCCAAACGCTTCACATATTTCCATGTGCTTTTACCGGTTCTGAGCAGCTCCATTAGGTCTGGCTCTAAAAAAAAAAGAAAAAAAAAAAAGCTAAATTAGAAGCCCAGACACAAGCAGCTTCGAAAACCCAGCTCTCTGTTTCTATTTTATCTTTCTGGGGTGAAGAGAGAGTTTTTACATAGATGAGTAGGAGGGACAGATAGCAAAAAAACAAAAGGTCTAAGAGGTGGTCAGGTAAGGATAAAGAAAGGATTGGTTGAAGGATAACAGCTGTATTTTTTGACAGGACACTAAGCCCAGGAATTAAAGGTCTCTTTTCCTCTTTTGGTTAATCACAAGGGAGAATTTCTCAAACTAAGAGCAGCCAATAAAGGTTCATAGAGTAAGGATATATATATATATATATATATATATATATATATATATATATATATATAAAAAGAGGGGATTTCAAAGTTCCCTCCTCCTCCCTTTTCATCCTCTTCTTCTGGTCAAACTCCCTTCTCCACTTAATCACAAACTGAAACCCTCAAATGGCTAACAGATTTTGGATGCCATGTTTCAACTGTCAGAATGCTGACAGAGCGCGTGCGGTCACATCTTTACCCCATACCATCCCCCATGGCCGTCCTGGTGAGGGGCAGCGGCAGCTGAACCATCAGCTTGACCCTGAGAATCACCTGGAGAAGATTGTAGTTTTGCTTTTTCCTCTGCCTCTAACTGTTGTGTCTGAGCTGAAACCAAACAGCAAAGCTCTATTTTCTCTTGGAAGGTGAACTCTGAAAAAGGAGCATGGTCAAACTATCACTCAAACATTTGGTGGGTTTTTTTGGGTCTGGTTTGGTAAACGGCCCTGCAGCTGCACCTAATACCCACAGGAAAGCCATCATCTGGGACTGATTTTGGAGAGCCCAAGCCATAGTGAGAGAAAGAGGGGACTGTTCTGTATAAAAGGCTTGTTCTTTTATGGGGCACAGGCCTCTTCTAATCTATCTGATTAAAGGGAATTTGGCTCAATTACACCTACTGACTGGGCCCTGCGCTCAGGCACGACCCACGCAGTCAGTAAGGAGCGTGAGTACAGGCGTCACACCGAGGGCACTCCTATCCGTCCACCACAAAGCCTCTTTCCATCGGTTAACAGCACAGTCTGTCAGCAGTGCTTGCCTCAGAGGGGAAGCCCTTTGTATAACCTGTGACTGGGTTGGAAAAGCAGTGAGGCTGGCTCTCCAGGGACAAGCATATGTCCTCCACAATCAACAGGCGAGATGGTGTGCAACAGGTCACAGTGATCTATTTTAATCAGCCTCTAGACAGACAAAAAGAGATGCGAAATTAACATAAGGCGTAAATGTGCATGCATGCATATGTATAGTGTCCATGTGCTTGAAGAGAGGTGGGTAACATAAAGAGGGACTGGGAACAGTTAGAGGAGGTCACAGCCAGAAATCCCCCTGAGGCTGCAGTTCTGTCATGCTGAATACAAACAAGTGACCTTTGGAGAACCCACTGTCAGCTTTATGACACAATTACAAGCTAGTATTCAAGCAAACATCCGCGAGAGGTAGTTGTGCAAGTGTGGTCAAAGTATGTGTAGCTGCTATCATGACGTCTCAAGCATTTACACGGCAAGCTGGTAGCAATCGTGCCCAGCTGTAAAGTTCACTGATTGCAGTTGGCTTAAAGACCCAATTAAACTCATTATTATAATTCGGGTTTATGGGGGGAAGAATATGAGGGAGAGTAGTACACACAGACCCACACAGTTCCTCAGTGTGCAGATCTGCAGCTTGTATGGAAAACAGGCTTGCAGTAATAGCTACCTTTGCATAGTTCGAAATGCTCCTCTCAGACTCATCATCCTCTGTCCCTCACTTTTTCATTCTCCATTTCAACCCCGACCAAAAAATAAACATTTCCAGTCCATTATTCTCCATCCAAATTATATTCCACCCACAACTCTATTTTATTGGCTCATGATCCTGGGCCTCTTTATGTTGTGACAGTCCAAAGAAAACAGTTCTACTGAATGCTGTCTACAAGCAAAGCTAACCTGATACAAGCCAGCTCACTGCTTCAATTACACACCATGTTTACCACAGCCATTTTAATTAAAAACAGGCAAGAAAACACTTACAAATCCATCTTTATATGCACCTCAGGCTTAAACTGACAAGAGGAAGTGCCCTTCTATGGATGTTTGACTTTGAGTTTCCTTGGCAGCTTGTTTTCAATATATTAAGCGCAGAGAAAAATTGAGACAGTATCTCATTTTGATTAGGGCATTTTTGTCTTTGCCACAGCTGCTTGGTCAAGCACTAATGCAATGCTCAGTTAAAACCAAACAAGACCCGTCACTGATACGGATATCCTCCTGCAATTAATGAAAATATTACATACATGTAGAAGTCAGGATAACATTACAGCCCCATTTCATAATAGAAAACCCTTCAGCAGACATTTTATTACCTTCTACAAAACTATTTCATCCTAATTTGGAGGACTTGCCCTAAACATTCATCGAAATACTTTTAGTCACCCCTGAACTAACCACATCTTAGAAAACACACAAAAATGTTCCACAGTAAACAAATTAGAGAAAGTACATACTGCACTCTTATACAAAGGGGTATACTACATAATGTCTTTCTATTTATATAATGTATAACAATAAGCCCGACTTACAAGGTATTCACATTGTATTACACATGCAGGAATATTACTACATAATGCTCCCACACTGCATAATCTTCTGATATAAATGTATTATGTATAACATCACTATAATCATAAGGCAACCATCTTGTTACATTTGATTAATACTGCTGAGTAGTAGGTATGGCTTTAATATTACTCAATGATGAATCATAGTCTGTACTATTTATGGCAATGAGTAATCCCTGAGCAACATGTTAGATGATGCTCAGCCAATCAGAATTTGGCATCACAGGCTAATCAATAAGACTGCAGCCTAGAACTGATGTTACTATAAACAGACTGGCTCTATACCTGGAAATTTGGGATTCCCCAGTAGGTGTAGCCAATTACACACATGGTTAGGCTAAGTCTATCAGGCATGAGAAAGAGGCTGCATATCACTAGCATATATTATCATAGCATTAGCAGCCTGAAATCCTCCATGTTGTTTACTCTCCACCTCAGATAAATACAGTCAAAGTGTACAAAGGGTACTAAACATCCAGGAATATGAATATTGTGTTGCCCATCTGTGAAGAGTCAAGAACACATATGCCAAATCCCATGGCTCAACTCAACTGGTTTTAGAGTGTATAGACCAGAAATGTACAATCTCATGGGAGGATGAAAACACACACACACAAAAAACCCCAAAACAAAACAAAACAAAACAAAACAAACAAAAAAAAATACTGCAAAAAGAAGCTTGAAGACAGCCTCTTCCTGTTGGGAACAGACTGACTGATGGGAAATTTAAGCACCATTGCCTAAAATATTACAGAGATAATGACCGTGTCTTAAATGAGAACAAAAACCTTTACCCATTAGTTACAATATAAAGCACGAGGTTGGAAAAAAAACAAAAGACACAGTGAGACAAAGTAAGCAGCCAGCAACATTTTGACCTTGGCCATTAAATAGAAACCAGTCAGCCCTTTCTATTTTATCAGTGAATACTGATTGCAGACTACATCCAGTAGTTTAGTTTAATAAAGGGGTTGGCCAGTGCTTAGATGGATATGGCTAAATAGAAAATAATTATTACATTTTTCCCTCATTTTAACTCCTGAAACATTGTTTTTGACAGTGTTCTGGATTTATCCCACTGCAGAGATTAACCAACAACAATGGAGACTCAGCCTGTAAAAGTAGCTTGGGTCAAAATTCCTGAAAGGACTATAATTAAAAATGCTTTAAAAAAATTGTGTGAAAGTAGCAGAAACTAGAAGAGAAAAATAGGGACAGGGATAAGTTGATATGAGAAGTTAATAAACATAAAGGCTCCCTGATAATAACACAACCAGATACTAATGCTTGGCTGGTGTGTGGGTGCAGTCATTGCTTTTTTTGTTTTGTTTTGGGTTTTTTGCATTTTTTGCAGTACCCTTCTTTTTTGGAAACTTGGCAGTACAAACTGTCATCTTTCAGATAATAACTCAAAGTATTTTGGGGGAAAGAAGAATGGCATGATGAAAAAAATGTAGATAATCGTCAAGCTATGTAACAGTGAGAAAGCGTTATAGAATGGCAGTAAAGGGCAAGGTCTCATCTGTCATTTAAATGTCTGCTTCTTTTATATCAGCGCTGGTGTGCAGACATCTGGAAGGGATGTGGCCTTGTGAGTAAAAGCTCTCTGACACACATCTCAGCATGATAGCATGATTAAAGTGATTTAATACGGGACATCCAAAATACTGCTGAAGGGACAGCTCTAACCCTTACAATTAGGTCCAATGGAAAAACAATCACAGCATTTAAATTGAACTACTATAAAAAAAACAACAAAAAAAAACAGGAAACCAAAAGGCTTGTCTCAAATTAAAAGTAATGAATTTAATAAGTGCAAGATGATCCGTTCCTCTGTTGGTTCAAAAAAGGGGGGGGAGACTATTAAAAAAAATAAAAAAATAGACGCTGGCTGAATAAGATGAGAGTCAGAAGGCTTAACAGCTTGTCACAGATTAGTGTGACCTTCCGCACACACTGTGCATCATCTTCGAGTCGTGCCATCATCAAACCAACAGAGGAGAAGCTACCGACTGCACAGAGATAAACCATGATGTGCTTTGCATTTTTTGGGGGAGCATCTATCATGAGTCTCTCGAAAAAATATTTACCAGCTTTGGTAACACAAAGTAAGCACTGGCATCTGTGGCATCACATATCCTCTATTTCCATGAAAGGTATAGTATACAGGCACCAAACAATGGGATGATTGCGAAAAGGCATTCAGACATGCAACTATCTGTCTCAATCAAATGAAAGAGGAAATGGAGGAAATGGAGACGAGTGGCAAGCACGAGGGCAGAGGGAGGAGGGCGAGCAGAGGCTGGTACTTAGGGACTTTGCTGTGTTAACTCCAAAACATCTCATTCACTAGGAAAAGAAAAAAAAAGCTATGACATTCCACAGCTTCCCCCTGGCAGTGTTTTGGCTAATAAAAACTACACTGTACAGCTTCATACTTTCTGTTCCAACCACACATGGGCACCCAGTCAGGATACCTGTTCCAGAGAACCAATGTGGACTCTGTCCTTCCGTAGCCGTTTCACAGATTGCAAGAAAAATATATTTTTTTCTTTCTTTTTTTTTTTAACAATAATAATAAATTCACTTCATCCACCACAGAATGCAGCTTGACCCGACAAAGTCCAGTCAGTTTATGTGGAATGATTTGGAAGGCCAGCCTGTTTATAACAGCACTAAAATGCATGAGCTGGATCCGACAAAGGAACCCTCACTCCCACCTCCTCTTTCTCTTTCTTCCTCCATCCTTCTGTTCCCCTTGTCTCCTCTCTGGAGCCCAGCCATGCTCCTGCTATTCTCCGGTCCTTGGCAGCCCGTGTTTGGAAAAATAAACTGAGCGACTGGAGAAATGACAAGCAGTGAGCTGAGAGGGGAAGTGTCAGTGCGTCTGCTGCTGCTTCCTGACCCTTTGCAGCAGTTGTGGAGAGAGCGACGCTCAGTGCACACGCACACACGCGTTCCTCCACTGAGACATTACAGAAATCCGTCTGCGAGTTTCCCGGAAATGGCAAGAATGTGGAGGGACAGTGTGAGAGCTCTGGGAGGTCCACATGCCTGTTCGGCCATACATCATTCCATATATGCCAGCCACACACTAATATGCCTACAAAACACTATATGCACACACAGACACACCGTTGTACTGGAACACATGACCTTGCACACTCTCACTGACAGACAGATGCTAAAGTGGGAGAAGGTCAGTGTCACGGCTGTGTAAGTCGGATATTGATGCAAACTGATGCCGTACTCACCCTGTGGAAGTGCCGAGTGAAACTGAGCTGAGTGAAGAGCTCAGCTTCCTGCTATCCCACAGTCTCACCTCACGACTACGCATCTGCACAAAAAACAGTGAGACACTGAGTGGTGTAAACACAGACAGAGAACGCTCACAGGAGGTCAAATAAGTTACTTTTTTTTCATATGGATTGAGAAGTGTTTTTGAAATGGTCACATGTTCATTGATATTTGTGCTACTACTTACAGTGCTGTGTGATGGTAATATTCATCTCGGGAGGAAAATCAAAACATTACATTTTTATGTTATTTTATTGTTAAAAGTGGCAATTATAAATATAGAATTAAAAAAAGTTCAGTGAAATTTAAGAAATTATCAATTCCTTATTTTGAAGGGAATTTGCTTGGAGATACGTCCTGACCCCAGAAATTACAAAATTGAAAAAGCAATGCAAATTATTATTATTTTATGATCATACAAATTTTCAAATGCATTTTAGTCAGGAGTTTTTAGGCGTATAAAAGAGGTCTTTAGAAAGATATTTTCTTTACTTGTGTAATTACAGCTCAGTCACACTACAGTAAAAAAAAAAAAAACTTCTTTTGGCAACTTCTTTTACAACTAGGAGTAGGAAGAAGGGATAAAAAGAGAAAAAAAAATCAGAGATTGCATTGAATTTTTTGCCAGTCAGTGTCAAATAGTTGTGACGACCACTTTTGATTGCAGGGTGATTGCACAGGTCATCTGGTGGGAGATAACCGCTCACCAAACCGTCACAGTCTGACTCAGACTGACTGCAATTACTCTCAGATAGATCAATGAAGGTTTGCAAATAATTGCCAACTAATTTATAAATGCAGACAGGCAACTCACCTGTGACACATCTCTTTGCAATAGCGGACTGGACTCAGTTGGGTGCTAACTGATTGTATTCTAGTTATATTCCTATATAAAAGCAAGATTAGCAAGCTCCCGTGTCAATTTGCACTTAGATTGCCATCCGGCAGCAACTACGTCACTATTTGTGGAGGAATTTCTGAATTTCCATTTAAAATCTATGAGGTTCTGGCTGGACTCTAAATGTAGTTAATGTGAAATAGATTTGCAAGAGATGGCAGCAATTTTCACTGATTTATCACAGTTAATGGCTGTATTATCACAAATTGTAGGAAATTGGCAACTTGACTGAATTCAGACTGACAGCAGCCTGAGTGCAACTTATTGTTTTATCGCCATCTTGATGCACTAAAGTTACTTTGAAGATTGCAACTGACTGCGAGTGGTCACAGGCCTGGTCCCCATCTTTGAAGCAGCCACCAGTCAGTGTGACTGCAAGTTCACTGCACACGGTCGCAATGATCGTGGTCATGCCACCCACTGCTTTCCCCTAACGTGATTAGCACAGAGGAAGAGTGGGGAAAAAAATTCTGCCTGTAGTGTCTCAAATGCATGTTTTTGACAACTTACAAAGAGATGCTTATTCTATCATTCATAAACTGTCATTCTATAGTAGCAAGACATTGCCCCAAACATAAAAAGTTTTGATTAAGACTTAATAATTTCTCACCATATCAAAGCCAGTGGTCAGTAAAAGATCATCTTTGGTCCACATGATCCGTGAATCCTTGTTGCTCCGAAAACTCTTGGCACTCTACGGGACAAATAATGCAACAAATAAATAAATAAATAACTTGACATTCCCAACAGCATCACAGGAAGATAAACGCATCTTATCTGTGGTAAAACCCCAACTTTATCATTCAGAATTTATATTAAATTAAATGCAAAACACATCAAAACAGAAAAGAAAAGGGAGTTCAAAGACAAAGTGAGGTATATTAGACATTTTGTACAATAAGTTACCGGGTAATATTTATTTGCCAAACATCCAGTACACACTATCAGACTCACATCAAAATATATCTTTAGATGAGAACTCATAAAAACTGTTCCATGGCTCCCTGACCATCTCATTTTTACAATTAAGCCTTCCCAACATCTCCTCACAAGCAACACTGTCCATCATTTGTTCAGTCCACATTTTCACTGTCACAGTTTCAGATTCTTTCCAAAACGTAAGGATTAGTCTGGCACAAGTCATTAGACCCACCATCAATACTCGCAACACAAACGTATTCATGTGGTAAGGTACCTCTTGTCCCCGGGGAGGCTCATTCTTGGTGATCTGGGCAAATTACAATTCAACTATTGGCCAATTCAAAACCTTTCTCCATAATGGAAAATCTCTGGAGCATTCCCATGGCACATGCACATAAGTGCCTCTTTCTGTCCTACATTTCCAACATAGAACACCATTTCTCAACCACTGAGCCCAACAGAGAAACCCCAAGTTTAAACATAACCTCCTGGTCTAGTTCAAGATAATGTAAGGAGTGATGAGTGATGATCTGTAGGGAAGGGAAGAGAGAGGAAGGAATACAGACAGGATTCACAGGTGCCTCACATCCCTGTGGTTGGACAGAACAGGACTTGTCTCATGAAAGGAGAGCTTGTTATTGTTGGTGTAGCAGACAAGGGGACTTCTGCCTCGAGTACAGCACAGATTACTAAACTGTGACACTGCTGGTGTGTATGTATTCATGAGTCTTTGTTGCACAGTTTCCATGGGAAATATGTGCACAGCCAGGCCTGGTTTACCAGGTGGTCATGAAATACAAATGACACATGCTGTCAGAGGTAATGCTTAAAGACAACAGCGAGTGTTGAAATGCAAGGTATGTGGCAATCTGTAAAGACAACACATTAAAGAAGAGCAAACCCAAGAGTGCATGTAATTGAGCAGGAGTTTGTATGTATTGTATTCAAAGCAGTGTTTCTGTTGACTCAGATCATTTAGTATATCGACTAAAGAGCTGAGACAAGATCAACTAAGCTCATTCACACAATATCCATCAGCCACTTTCATGTACAGTTCTCAACAAGAGCTTTAAAACCTCTAAAATCTCTTATTTAGACCCTATCCATCAGGACAAGTACTGTCCCACAGCCACTCTCAGTGATTCCCCCAGTATCTATGTAGTAAATACTAAAGTTACACTGAGCTTTCTCATAAGGAATGGGAGCCAGTGATGAAGTTTCCGTGGAACAGGAGCGGCTAGCCCCTCAGCCCTATGTGTCTCCCAAAATTAATGTTGCCTTCTTTATGGACACGCTAACCCCGAGGAACATGGCTGAACATCTGCGTATGGCGAGAAGACAGAGGCTTATTTTCTAAGACTCGATTCTAACAACCTCCCTACAGAGCGTGCAGCCTGATTCTTGTGCAACCGTTAAATGGTCACAGATGACAAATTGTAAAAACAAACGAGGAGAATTTAAGCTGCCATGTTGCACCCCTGATCTCACTGGAGGTCAGAGGGTAACAGGGCCCGGCACTATACAACCTCCATGAACATGCCGGAGTCCACTGGGCACATGATAAATATACAGCTGACGCCCACAGTTGGTCAAACGGGGATGAACACATAAGAATTAAATCCAGTTTAGGAAAAAAGTTTTGCAAATGCGAGTAGAGAAGGACAAACACATGTGGGCCCTATCACTTCAAACTCAAATCCCCCACCCCCCCTTTCTAATGTTGTTCTTGCCACAGTCTGAGCTTGGTGGTTTCAGAATCGACTGCTCAGGGGAAGAAACGGAAGATATGGTTATTTAAATTACATTTTGTCTCAAGCAAGTAAGCATTTCATCACAAATCCTCTCCAGGCACATCTTACGCTGAAATTTCCAAACTACGAGTGACACACTATGATAGCTCAGGACATCGTTATTTGGACAGGAAAAAAAAAGGAAAAAAGGATAAGGGTGGTCATTTTACTGGAATTGCTGCTTGTTTTATTTATTTATTTCAGTGAAAAGGAATCTTAATAGTTCACTCCCTTCCCCAAAGGAATCGTGGAATTGTGTCTTATCTTGTTATGTTGATATACAGTTGTGGTCAGAAGTTTACGTACACTCATCATGGGCATGAATGTCATGGTAATTTGGTTTTTTTTAATTATTTCTTGAACTGTTCTTTTTGCAGGCTGGAATGATTGTACAGCATACATCTTTAATGACTTTAAAAACAAGAATTGGGTGCACAGGTTTGAATTTGTTTTGGATTTTCTCTGAGCTACACAGGCTCAAATGTATACAGACAGACTCAAATATATACATACACTCACTTAAATCTGTTAATAAGTGGTGCTGAAGGTTCTACAGTGTCTTTTAACTTGCCAAGGCCTATTAACTTCTCATTATTGATCATGATTGACTACAACTGATTGATTCTCTTTGCCAGCTCTCACTGAGAACAACGGGAAAGTTCAAGGAACTCAGTGAGGATCTAAGAAGGAGAATTGTAGAATTACACATGCCAGGAAGGTCTCTTGGAGACATTTCTAAACAGCTGCAGATTCCAACATCATCACTTCAAACAACTGTATGTAATTACAAGTTATTCAGATGTGTCACCACTTTGCCAAAATCTGGAAGAAGACCTAAACGGTCATCCTCAGATGAGAGGAAATTGCTTAGGATGTTTAGGAACAACCCAGGAACCACCAAGGCTCAAGCCTGTCATGAACTGGAAACTGCTGGAACACCAGCATCACTGTCCACATTAAAGTGAGTTTTACATCACTATGTACTGAGAGGGTGCCGAACAAAAAAAAAAGAAGCCCCTGCTCGAAAATCCACACCTTCACGCTCGAGTGAAATTTGCAGCTGCCTGCATGGACAAGCCAAAAGCCTTCTGGAGAAAAGCCCGATGGTCAGATGAGACAAAGATTGATTTATTTGTCCACAATAACAAGAGGTATGTTTGGGGGAGTAAAGGTGAGGCTTTCAAACTTTAGAACACTATAGCAACTGTCAAGCATGGTGCTGGTAGCATCAGGTCCTGGGGCTGTTTCACTGCTATTGGCACTAGTACATCTCTCAAAGTGGATGGAAAGAGGACTACCTCCAAATTCTTCAACTTCACCTCAAATCAACAGCTAGACAGTTAAAACTTGGACACAGTTGGGTGTTCCAACAGGACATTGATCCCAAATACACAACAGAACTGGTTTTGGAATGGATAAAGCAGGCTAACATGAAGGTTCTGGAATGGTGTTCCCAAAGCTCTGACCTCAGCCCTATTGAAAAATTGTGGACTATGCTTAAAAACTGTGTCCATGCTTTCTTTTTAAAGTCATTAGAGATGTATGCGGTACAATCATCCCACCCTGGAAAACGAACAGTTCAAATAAATAATTAAAAGCCCAAAATGACCCTGACATTCATGCCCATGATGAGTGTATGTAAACCTCTGACCACAACTATAGATTTACATAAATGTGACTTTATTGATTTTAGGATGAAATATAATTAGTAAGTAAAGTAAATTTTTAAATTTTATATTAAAAAAAAATAATAATAATTTAAAAGTACCTCAGTTCTTGGGAAAGAAGGAAATGATGGATATGGATGTTCATTTTCATGGAACTGCTGGGCATCTAAAATTATGCTCCCAGAGTCTGGCACTGATGTAACCAGACAATAAGTAATTTTGAGCTTCACAATTGCCAAAGCTATATGGGCAAGATGCCCTCATTCCAGTCTTTAATGCAGCTACACAAATATGACTGGGCCAAGACTCCCGAGCTGGAATCACGTTCCTCAGTAAAATGTAACAACCTATAAATCATCAGCAGTCAGCTGAAGGTGTTCTTGTTGGCCACACTGATAGTTCAAACTAAATTTACTGTTCCCAGCTATGAAGTTACTTGACAAAGCTACATTCGCACACGTCGACATCAAACGTGCACTTCTGCACCTCTCTCAGGGGTGATACGTCTTTGTCTGTACCAGTGTTTTATCTAACACCACCTGTATGTTATACAGATGCATTCCAGCTCCTGGTATGTGCCCAAATAGCTTTATCCACTGAGAGAGTTTAGAAAATACTCTACTGCCCTGGCTCTCAAACACATTTCTAAAGCAACACTACCAAAGTACTGACAGAGTTGATAATAAGTCCTGGATTGAATAAACACTTAAGCTGAAACTAGGATCATTTCTCAGCCTGCAGTCAGATGGTGTACCTCGTGCAGGTAACTGAGCTTATATTTGCCTTGATAAGTCCATCCTCAGATGTACAGGAGAGGTTCAGAGTAAACACAGACCTTCCCAAAAAAAAAAAAAAGCAATAGATCAGAAAAGAGCGAGGAAGGAGAAAAGCTAAAGCTAGTGCCGTGTAAACAGACATGAAAGGAAGTCATTGCCACTGAGCAGTTCATCACTATCAACACTGGCTGATTTCCTTCCAGGGGCAAGGCAGTAGTGAGGCACTCTGACCAAACTAAGAACAAGCTGAACTCAGACCATTTAAAGCATCCAAGTTCTGTTTGACACTCACGCTGCTTTTAGCAGCCACATATACTTTTCTGAGTCAAGCTTGTGCTTTTATGGGTCTATTCTAACAAACAGATGGAGATTCATATTGTGTTCAAATTATATGCAAGAGTAAATAGACTAAATACGGCATCATCATCACTTTTTTGTCTTAGTCATGCTAATCCACAGCTGAAAACCAGATGAGTTTGTCAGTTGTGATGTCAGATTTCTTTTTCCCAATTATAATGCCAATAAGCAAAAACAGCATCACTGGTAAAGAAGACTAAGTCTGCAGCTCTGTGAAGCTGTACTTAAGAGGCACAGCAGTGCTCTGACCACACACACACACACACATACACACATCTTTGCTAATTATGAACTCGACCTCATGCCTTTGTGGTGTTGGTGCATTTTTGGATTGTTTTTAATACATATGTCACATAATTTGGATTCTGTGGCTGGGTCACGGGAGCAGCAGCCTAAGTAGCAAAGCCCAGACCTCCCTCTCCCCAGCCATCTCCTCCAGCTCATCTGCGGGAACACCAAGGCATTCCCATGCCAGCCAAGAGGCATAATCTCTCCATCGTGTCCTGGGCCTACCCCAGGGCCTCCTACCAGTAGGACATGCCTGGAACACCTCGGCCAGCAGGCATCCTAGTCAGATGCCCGAACCACCTCACTTGGCTCCTTTTGACATAGAGGAGTAGTGGCTCCACCAGATCTATCCTGCTAGCATGGCTAAAGAAGCCAATTAAAGATACACACAAGCATCAAATCATATCCCCATACACCTCTACTCTATTTTTAGACCAAAAGACAAAGTTCTTTTCAGTGGAAAAACAAAAAACAAAAAAACATTTCACCTTTGGGAACCACATCTGGAGAAGATAAGTTTAGTTTTGCAATTGCAGACAGGCCCTCTGAGGCCACCAGGCAGGGCTTATAAACCAGCCTGAAGTCTTTCTGCAGATATTTTTAAATCACACCAACATGTCATCCTTCATCCAGATCTGAAGGCACGTGCAACTCCGAGCCTCTCAGTGAAGCTGTCATCAGGACTTGGCAGCTGGATCCACAGCAGTACAATTGAGCATTAGGGATTTGTGCTGAGCCTCCATTCACCTTTTCCCAGTAAACAATGTTTTACTTTAAAAGAGTTGCACAGCCATCAGAAGGCTATACTACTACTACTACTACTGACACTGGAGGGCGGCCAGAGGACACAACATCTGGACGTTGTGAGTGTGTATATAAATGCTGCCAAACAGTATCTCTCCATTGCGGTCATAAATCTGTCTGAAATCCCATTCACCTAGTGCCCCCCCCCGCCCCCCGCTGCAGCTAAACCTTACAGACATCCGACAAATCGACCACGACACGCTTGATAATGGGGAGAAAAAGAGGCGGAGGTAGCTGGAAAGGAAAAAAAAAAAAGGACAACAAGACAAATGTTTTCCTTAGCAGCCAAATCACAAAGAAGTCGAGGAAAAAAAAGTGAGGAACAGCTCATGAATTTACAAAATATGCACAAGGGATCAGTTACACCTGCTCAAATGACACTAAAGGAAGTAAAGGAAATGACATCACATCTGGGAAAAGAATAAAGTGTCCATATCGAGACTGTGGCAAATATTTTTCAGGCTAAATAATGAAATACTGAACTCTGTCTAATAACAATAAAGAAGGAATGCCCAAGAAGGATAAAAAGAAAGGACGGAAGAATTGCTGGCTGTGATAATGCGATTTGAACTGAAATGACAGCAGGCAGGGTTTACACTGAGGTTAAACACTTTACAGGCAACAGGAAAGTGCCAGTCAGCAGTCTGGCCAATTATGCTTTTATGGGTCTATTAAATATCCTCTCTCAATATCAACAAATGAAGATCATTCCATCTCCTTCTGTCCTTCTCCCTCAGCTATTTAACTTTTGAACTTGAACAGACGGTGTGCACATCTGTGTCACTCACCGAGAATGTTGATTCACCCACCAGGATGAATATCAGGTGTCTGTATGCACATATGGGAACTATTATAATCTCTCCATCCCTCTATTTCACAGCCTCTCTTTCTGTTCGGCTTTTCACTGTCTTCTATATCAGCTCAATGGGAGCGTAAGTATTTAACAATGAGTGCCAGTGGTAAAGAATTTAATTTAGCGTGCTGGAAGAACAAGTGCTCATTTCATCCTGTCTTATAATAATGTGTTGACACTGTCCAGTCTGATAATGTGTGCTCAGAGCTGGTAGGTGTCAATCATATGCTGCTGCTCTGAAACTCAATATTTGGTATGACCAAACAGCATCTCTCCATTGCGGTCAGGTCTTTGCTGGATATTTTCCTATTTCTTAAGGACATGACTTTCAGATACTGTTCATCTGCTGGAGGCAGTTTTTAGGCCTGCCACTTCTTTTTCTAACCTCCACTTGTCAAGTTTCCTCAGATTTTTTTTTTTTTTAAGGCTGCACTGCACAGCATGCTCAGCTATGCTAATCTTTTGGTGAATACCTCTTTGGAAATCATCTTGTTGGTGCAAAAATACTATCTTATGCATGTCAAGCTGTTATCTTTGGCATTTTCTGCAAATACCTAAAGATACAAAAAATGTGTCATTTGCTAAACTGTCTGTTACGTGTCGATTCAACACTGGCTCATCTGTCATCTGAGTCATAAGTTAGTGTTGAGTTTTTTTGAGAAACAAAAAGAAATTCCTCTGAAATGGTCAGGTACAAGGACTGGATTGAAAATGAATGAAAAAGAAGCCAATGTCCAAAGGGGGGGGGAACTCATCTTCAAAAAGTCTGGGGAATTAAAATTCCAAGAAAACCTGTATCCGTGACAGCAAAATATTTGGAAATGAGGGGTAGCTCAAGACTTTTGCACATTACCACTGAATAAATGTAACAAAATCCATCTGCCAGAACCTTTAAAGGTCACTCATCAACTTGCTTTAATGGTTTCTAAATAGTGTAAAAATGACATACAAAGCCAGCTTAGCTTCCCTGTGGCCAACACTACATCACATGATTACAGCTGCAACCTGCTCCTCATTTTCTCTCCTCAAAGAATTGGCATTCCTTTTTTTTTCCACTCTTCTAATCAATAACTCCTTCCCTTCTAGCTTTCATCACCCTTGAAAGAGACTCCCTCTCTGTCTTTTCATCTGTAGCTAATTAGTCTTTTAGCAATTGCTTGGTTTTCTTCATCCTTTTCTGCCTTCACGGGCCATTTAACTTGTGTTTTAAGTCAGCATTTGCTGTCTTAAATGTAACTCGGTGTCCACAGAAGCATCTAATAGAAATAAGGCACAGGGGGAAGGAAGAAGAAGAAGAAGAAGAGAGCTGGGGTGGGTCGTGGGTGGAAGATGGTAATCAAACCAGCCATTTTATGCTTTAATTTCCTCTGCTGCCTACCACCACTTTTTCTCCGGTAATTGGAACCACACTTTTTTGGGGGGCTCAATTCCCCAGAAAGTCAGGAAGACACAGTCTGGTCCCTTTTCTTATTTTATTCACTGCTCCTTCTGCCCTTTCACTTCCTGAAAAGGAAAATTAATGTGCAAGGTCAGCGGGTGGACAGATTGTAAATCCAGCTGTAACAGCATGAATCTACAGTATGATCTCACTGCCATCCTGATCTCACCACGCACAGGCGTAATTGTGATATTTGAGTATTTTTTGCTGGCACAACTGTGCGTGTACTTCAGAGAGTCTTGCAGATTGATCAAGGTCAAAGAACCCAAAACAATCCTGCACACCCTCAATTTTTAGTGCTTATATAGAGAGAGTGTGTGTAAAACGTGTGCCAGATTATTTGCAGCATTAAATGCAGCTGCAGAGCTTAGTGTAACTTCTACTGCTTCACCTCATAGATAACCTTATATTTTTTCCTCATTTTTGACTCGCCCGCAGTCATTTTTTCCCCTGTCTCATTTCGCCTGTGTCAGCAAATAAAAAGTACCGTTCAGTTTGAACTGAGATGTGAGCCAACACGACAATGAGCACAGCTAAAGGGCCACGTCTGCTCTGCAGACAACAGGCAAGAGTTGCAGCCCCTGGGGAGGGTCTGCACACTGGACTTTCCCTCAGTTATATATATAGCATCCAGCTAGAATGGGATATCCAGAAGTCTTTTCTTTAGGCCAGATGTTTGGATTTTATTCTCCTCTTTATACCTATTTTTCTTAGTCTCAATGGATGAGAAAGTGTGGAGAGCTTAAGAGAGAGATGAGTAGAAAATGGGAAATAAATCATGATGAAAAGACACATAGCTCACCTTTACACTGGAAACATCAATTTTAGAGGGCTCAAAAAGGCATTTCCTCAGTTTTATCCTATACACACCCCACATACTGAATCTATATCTGAATATATATCCTAGATCTTCTCCATTATAAAGAAACAGGTGCAATGCTGTCATGCACATTGCTGTTTTGCTTTTTGCTTGCCTGCCACTAAGAGGTAACCCTGTGTTTTCAGAAGGGAGTAAAAATACCGGCCCTAAAAACCTGTCTGCCCCATGGAAAAATACATCAGAAAGTGGAAAAGAAGTACATGAAGAGGAGTTTAATATGTTTTCAGCACAATTTTGGACAGTGAACAGAAGCAAAAATAGAGAATATATAGATGTTAGGAAGAAAAACAGAAAATACTGGGAAATTAAAGGTAAAAAGAATAAATGCACAGGTGAAAAATATTTTTTTGCATTGAGTGCAACATACAGCTGTGTGGAGAGAAAAAAAGTCCACTCCATAATCTAATAGCTTGAAGAAACATCTGCAGCAGCAATAACTTGAAGTAGCTTTCTGTATGACTTTATCAGTTTCCTCACACTTTTGTGGAGGAATTCTGGCCCACTATTCTTTACATTGTTGCTTCAGTTCATTAAGGTTTGTAGGCAATTGTTTATGCACAGCTCTCTTAAGGTCCTGCCAAAGAATTTCAATCAGGTCGAGGTCTGACTGGATCATTGTAACACCTTGATTCTTTTCAGATTTGCTGCTGTGTTTGGGCTCATTACTCTGTTGCATGAGCCAGTTTCAGCCGAGCTTTAGCTGTCATACAGATGGCCTCATGTTTGACTCTAGAATACCTGGTGTACAGAGGAGTTCATGATTGGCTCAATGACTGCAAGGTCCCCAGTTCCTGTGGCTGCAAAAAAGCCCAAATCATCACCCCTCCACCATCATGCTTGACAGTTGCTATGAGGCGTTTGTGAAAATTTGCTGTGCTTGCTTTTTAGCAAACACTGTGCGTTGTGGCCAAATATTTCCACTTTGGTCTCGCTTGTTCCAGAAACGCCTTGAGGCAACTGTTTGTTGTGATTTGGTGCTATATAAATAAAATTGAATTGAATAAGTCTTTTACTCAGCTGCAACTTCACAAACCTAAGCCATGCTGCCATGTTCTTTACAGAGAGAAGATGCTTTCTCTTGGCAAATCTTCCGAACAAGCCATACTTGTTCAGTTTTTTTTTTATATAAGTGTACGGTCATGAACATGCTAACTGAGGCCTGGAGAGTCTGAGATGTAACTCTTAGGTTTTTGCCATTTCTCTGATCTTTACATAGTCTGACCTTGGGGTGAATTTGCTGTGAAGACTGGCAACTATCTTTAAAGTATCCACTTGTGAATAATCTATCACTGTAGAATGATGGACAAACTGTAAAAGTCTTTCCTCCTTGGCACTGTGTTAACAACCAAATGCTCCATAGCTCCATGCCAAAACTTCTGCTTTTATAGTGGTACTCACATTTGCTGACAATCAGATACATTTGATTAGCAACACCTGGCTGCTGCTTACCCTCTTTATTCCTATGGAAGCAGTAAATCCTGTTAAAACGTTTTTCACATGACTTCACATGTATTCTAAAATTTGTTCACTCAAATGTTCGAGCCGCTGAACACTTTTATTTTTTAGATTTTGCTTATTTTAGACCCCTGCAGACAGGGAGATCACAGCTGCCTAAACATGACTGATTGAACATACATACTCTCATAGCATCTAGAGAAAGGATTGGTTGAATTATACCTAATTTGATGGTGTTGCCTAAAAAAGCCATGAATCGTACCTGAGAATGCCCAAAAAACCTATCATGAACTCAACTCCAAGGCAGGCTTAGATTGTGATTTTTGGTCTGGACTATGTGAACAAATCCATTTACTTGCCATTCTAAAATAAATTGAATACTGAAGTGGTGCAAACACTTTGAATATTGAGCCAAGCTGCTAATTGGTGAATGTAGTCACTACTAGAAATCCATGCAGCCAACAGCACCAGCCTTGGCTGTGGTCACCAGTCTCTGGGGTCTCAGGGACAACAAACTGGACCCAGTTGCACCACACTGACTTTAGCAATGGCGGTGTCCCTACTAGCAGGGGCCTCCCTCTGGGAAAACTATCTAAAGTCACAGAGGTTGGTCTTGGCTCAGAGCAACACACAGAGTTAGCCGGTTCCTGGAGCAATCTTGATTAACGGGACCAGCAAATTCCCCAAATCAGTCTTTCAGTCCAAAAGAAGCACAATTCAGCCAGAGGAGATTTCGTGTGCAGTGTTTGGTGATCTCCAGGGTTTTTGATGGTTAATGTGGTTAAGATTCAAGCAAAGAATATTGCAGAGATCTACTTAGTGGCTTGGTCCTTTAAATCTGACCAGAGATCCATGGGTCAGGACAGGGCACTAATGACAGAGGGAGGAATGATGTTGCTGACGACAGCAGTACCTCCCAGCACCCGGGGGTGATGAGAATCTGCACGGCAGACCTGAGCCACAAAAACAAAGAGACAATTCTTTTTTTTTTCTTTTTTTTCCAGGGACCAAAAAAAAAAAAAAGAAAGAACAGACAGTGTTTCTGACTGAGCTGGAGCATACACAATTAATCATGCCAACACTGCTGAAGACACCATGAAGCTTCTCAGTCTTTGGAGCCTGACCTAGCCCTTTGGTGCCTGTTGTCATTTATGGCTCTTTCATCGCTGCGACGGATACAGTTGGCTGGCTTTACTCCCTCTCAAAAACCACATCATAGAGCCTTCAAATCTTCAAAGTACACCCCCACGCCTTTGCAGAGAAGCATGAGTTGTGAGCAGCGAGATTCAATCGAGAGGCACACGTGTGCGAGGCATGTCTTTTTCACGTCCATGTCATTATACTCCAGGAATCCTTTACCCTATGTAAATACTGGAGGCTGTTCCTTTAATTGTTTCCTTTCCTAAATGATTGCTTAGATATTGGAACTTTCCTGCATCAATGTCAAAGACTTAAATTATTGATATTACAGAAAAAAACCTTAGCATAAATATAACAACAACCAGTTTAATGTGATTATAATGGCCGCAGCAGGTGTTAGCCCAAAGGGACAATGAGATGAGGCAAGTGTATAAAATCCTAACCAATGGGGAGGCTTATACCATTTAAACACTGGACATAATTTCAGTGGCTATTGCCCAAGTGTTGACCCCTGGCATACTGCATGTGAAACTCCCAAGCATGGGGAAGCTGAGTGACAGACTGACTAATTACCTCGTCTTTGCTGAGCTAACAAACAGCTCATTCTCCTCTCCCAATTACGACAGGCCCTCTGCAGCTTTGCTCAGGGAAACTTCTAGCTCTTGCATGAAACCACAAATTACAGCACAACCTGTTGTCTTATGAGGCTCAATTAGTAAAAGATGACCCAAGTTGGCTTTTGGTGGAAAGGATGTGGTATTTAAAAGACTTGTGTGAGCCAGATTTCAGCTCTCCACCCCCACCCCACCCACCCCCTCCATTCCCCAATGCTCAATAGTTTCCACTGTTAAGAACTCATTATGTGCTTTGGCCTCAGAGAAGAAAAACATTCAGCACCTATGCAGGTATGCACACCTGTGTCCCATTCTCAGAACCAGTGCAAGAAAGAGCACTGGAGTACAGGGATTTCTTCTACTGCATCCCCTCTTGGGCACCATTTTCAATATTGAACATCTGAATCTTTAATTTCCAGCAATGCTGGGCTCATGGTGAATCACAAATCATAGTTGAGATTTTCCAATGTGGTAAACAGCCTAAAAATGTGCATGGAGATGTCACAGGTACCCATGCCACCCACTGAAACATTGTTAAAAACCTACTGCCCCTTCATGGCAGTGATAATCACCAGTGGCTACAGCCTCACCCAGCAGGAAAATGTGCAACAAAAAGTGCTCTGGAGAAACTGGAGGATAACAACAAAGAGCCCATGGCAGCCTCCGAACATCCCATATCCCTCATCGACCGACGAGCGATGCAGGTCAAGCCTGATCCACACAGGCCCCACCCTACAGCCCACAGGACCTGAAAGGAAATTGGTTTTAAAGTTGTGGCAAAGAGTGTACAACACTGAAATTCCCCCATTTGGATTCCACCAGTGATTTATGGGTATGATTTGGCACATTTTAATAAAATAACACTATTATTCAGCTTGATCCATATGGTTATTTTGCTAATTATCTGTAATTATGTAATAATTATATAATCACTCCATAAACTGTTTCTTTTTCACAATATAATGAGTTTGAGATTCCTTTCAGCAAGAATACGGTAGAAAATGATATATCTAAGTTTTAAAAGGGCTTCGTATATTCAATATTCTGACAGGAAATTGTTAAAATAATTTCAGTTACATAAATGTTTATTGGCTAAACTCAGATTGTAGGGATTACATAGCTAATGAAACAAACTCAATCAGTATTTTCCACTCTGGTCATGTTTTTGGAATATGCACTACACTTATAGAGAGAAAAAACATTTTTTTTGTTATTTAAAATTAACAAGGTATATGCACATATGATTAAAACGAGCACACAGAGAAAACACAGGCTGCATTTGTTAAGTAAAATATCACCAGCGTTTCATCAAACTAAGGTCAGCTAGCCCCGTTTTGGATAGAGCCCACGCTGGTCTTTATTTCCTGAGGGCACTCTGAGGTTGGTCTCAGATGTTTTTCGGTTCCTGCTCTCCCTTTCTCTAATGGCGGCCAACTGTATAGCGTATAAATGTAAGTCTCATCACAATCTGACAGGTCAGCTTCTGCTTAAGCTGTTTAGTATTTCATGCAACTCCTGTGCACTCATCGTGGAGAATGAAGGAGGTCCGACGCACACCCGCTCCATACAGAGTCAGTAACTGTAACCCAAACAATAGCTAATCCTAAGATCAATTCACATGCAAGCAGCACCTGCTGCCTTCAACTGCTGCCCAAAAACCACACACTTAACAAATGAAACAGTGCTGATTTCCAACAGGATCAACAAAAAGCCCATTCACACCTCAGTGTACTGTTCCAAAACAGACCTCTCCCTTCTCTTGTAATTCCTCCAGGAGCAGCAGGCTTTTGCCAATTTTAAACAAAACACGGGAAAAAATTTACTGTATTTTTTTTTAAATGCATCACATAAGTAAAACAGCAAAGTAGGCAATTAAGGTCACGTTGAAAACTGAGGCAGAGATAATGAGGGCAAACTGAGGTGAAGTGTAAAATTGGAGCTTATGAGATCCTGAAACGGTGCTGATGTCGGTTCATTTTATTCTGCTATCCCATTTAAAAATAATGATGAAGCGACTGATTCCCATGTGAGCCGATGCTCCTTTTCCAACTCTTTCTTCTTCGCCTCCCTTAAATCAGAGAAAATGCAGATTCAGACAAGAAATGACAGACAGGCTAGAGATGACGCCAATTCCCATGGTGGTGGATCCATGTTCTCAGGATGCAGCAGAGAGGAAAAAAAAAAAAAGAGCTAATCATCTACTATTTTTGGCCCCAGGTGTGACCCACATGTGTGCACAGAGTCTTCATTACTTGGAAAATGAGTCTCAGAGCAGCCAGCACGCTAATGGGGCCTCCGCTCCCAAACAACACACACATGTGAGCAAAGAGCTCAGTTTGCTGCCAGCTGGCATCCTCTTTTTTACCCCTTTCCTCCAACAAAAAAAAAAAAAAGACACCCACAAACACAAACCTGGGTCTCTAATGTAGCTAAAACCCCTTCGGACCATCAGCCCCGCTAAATCCCCAGCCACCCGTCTGACCAACCTTCCTCTTGTTTGTAAAGAATACTTTGAGACATCAAACTGAACTCCAGACACTTAGCTTACAGTGACTGTATATGCATAGAGAAGATACCGCATGTCACAAACTAAGCACTGGCAGATCAATCATAACTGAGGCAGATTCCATCCAGTGCTGCAAATGGAATATCCACATTTTATGCCACTGTTTAGCTGAGCCGTCCAGAATCGCAAAACTCCTCATTAGGAAAGAGTCTCCTCAATTTCCCTGTAAGTAACTAAGACTGGCAGCAGGGCGGCAGCCAGTAACACAGGGAGCTGAGAGCGAGAGAGAGAAAAGGAAAGAGAGAGGAAAACAGGGATGGGGGGAGGGGGGAAGGTGCGCACAACATCTGGGCTGAGTTAACCACTGGCTATTACCAGGTCCTGAACCCAGCAGGCTCTGATGGAGAAAAGATACAGGCACAAAGTACCATGCATGATACTGATTTGGGAGGACAGTGAGTATTCACATAAAGACAAACCACAGGAGTAGGACAGTAAAGTCAGCGAGGGCAGGAAGAAATGGAAAGAGGCACGTGGAATTACGTATGCAACAGCTATGAAATATGACATGAAGGTAAAGTTCCAGCAGACCCTAGAAGGTTAAAGGTTGAATCAGTCTACTGACTGGCACTTGACTATGGTAGATTTTAAGATATATGACTTTAGTGCCTTTTATCTGCAGCATGATTTATGCATGCAGTGGAGGATATGTTGAGATAAAGAAAATAAAATTCATATACATATTCCAGTCTTCACTGGCAGTATTTGTAAATTGTGATCTGTTGTAGCTGTCACAAATTTACTGGAGGAAAAAAAAGAAGAAAAAAAAGAGGATGTTATGAAGACACCGCGGGTGGGTAAACAGGAATATGTCTGATATGACACATTTATATTCAGGATGAGAAATTAATGTTGAACACATTTAGCAGTAAAAAGCGGTGTTTAGCAGCACATGAAAGCCTGCCCCTTAGATCTCTAAACATTTTTTTCCCTCCACAAATTGCCTGGTTCCAGCCACGATCAGTTATACTGGTTATATAGACAAATACTTTTTTTAAAACACAGAAGCATTTTTGGCTCAGTTTTAAGTTAAATTATGCAGTTTGTGTAGCTGGAATTTGGAGCTCAGCTTTGACTAAGCCTGTGACATATTCTTGGAATAAGCTCCTGCTCTTTAAAGACATTATATTTCACATTTCACAATGTTGACTCCGTATCCCTGTGGTGTTAGTATTAGACATTCTCCGAACTCTAAACAAGCTTCATTCTGCGGGAAGTGAAACTTCATTCTCTGGCAAGCACGGACCTTCTGCTAATAGAAATAACTTTGTTGGTATAACAGAATACTGAACAATTCTGAGACGATGAGACTTTGTAATGACACTGGATGCACATTTTAATGCTTTATTGAATCTTTAAGAACAGATTTAAGAACATAACCTGGGGCTCCCAGAACTGGTTTTGATCAAAGTCAATAGTTCTAGAATATTTTAATCTATGTCAAAATAAGATCACGTAGTTGTATATTGGCATATATTGTTAATATAGTGAAATCCCACAAACCAATAATATATTTTGCACCAGGAATCTCTTCTTCTTCTGACTGCTCCCTTTAGGGGTTGCCACAGCAAATCATCCGCATCCATCTCACCCTATCCCTTGGATCCTCCTCTGTCAAACCAACCCTCTGTATGTCCTCCTTCACTACATCCATGAACCTTCTCTGTGGTCGTCCTATTTTCCTCCTGCCTGGCAGCTCCAAATTCAACATCCTTTCGCCAAAATATCCACTATTCCTCCTCTGCACATGCCCAACCATCTCAACCTTCATCTCCAAAACACTCAACCTGAGCTTTACCTCTGATATACTCATTTCGAATCGCGTCACCTGTCTTCCCCTCATTTACACACACTTATTCTCTCTTGCTTCTACTAACTTTCATTCCTCTTCTCTCCAGTCTCTAATACAATGATTAGAGTGATAAAACAATAAACATAGCATTTTCTTCAGAATCATGCCTGTGTGGATTCTCTCCAGGTACTCCAGCTTCCTCCTGCAGTCCAAAGACATGCATATTAGTTTCATTTAGTTTCCAAACTGACCATAGACGCGAGTGTAAATTGTTGTGTCTTTCTGTGTTAGCATGCAAAAGACTAGCGACCTGCACAAGGTGTACCCGGCCTCTCGACATATTGCAGCTGGGATAGGCTCCAGCTCCCCACGACCCTGAACTTGATAAGCGGTTAAGAAAATGAATGGATGGATGGATGAGCATACAAAACGGTGACTGCACATCTTGCATCAAGTTACTGCACTGCAGTATTTTTCTGCATGTGTGCACACTAATTATCTCTAACAATGCAGATTTCATAATCTGATATCAGCTGATAATTACAGTCCTTCTATTATACTGGTTGATCCAAAATCCACACATCACAAAGATTAAATCCATGGGAGTTAAGTGTACTTGAGCGAGCAAATTTCACCTCAAGTGCACTTTCTTGTGCACAGAGTTACACAATAAATGAAGCATCAAATGAACCAATGCAGAGGCACAAACACCAAAATTAAGTTCATCCATTTCATGTCATGTCTCTGAATGTTTCTCCTTCACAGTCTGTCCTTCTAGGTCTACATCAGTGATACAAACTAAACTGTTCTACAGCATTCAAAGAGCCTCTTTGTGCTGCCTGCCAGAGTCCACACACAATCTAAGCTCATCATGCCTGCCTGTAGTTTATTCCAGCCTGTAATGAGAAATATGAGCATGAGCACACATTTTCCAAACACACACACATACATGCACTTCTTTTATTCACAATTATAAGAATTTCAAAGAAACACAGATAATTGTAGTTTATTATGCCTGTAATTATAAATACAAGAACGGCTAACACAGAGTTCATTCCGTGTAATTTATAGCGGGATATAAAAGATGGTATAGTGCTGAAACCACTTTGCTTTTCCTTGGCCCTGCCCAGCATTCCCTCCTCAAGTCCAAACCCACGCCAGCCCATGGTCCTCTCTAATTTCACCCCAAGCAGCAGAAGCTCAAGCTGAAAAAAAGTAATGTGGCCCCCAAGTCCAGCAAACTATTCCCTTTTCCTGTCTCCCTCCTCTTCCAGCGACCACAGATCGACAGCTCCTTACGGCCAGCACTGGCCCAAAACTATGAGGGGTATTTTCAGCACTGTAATTTGAAACACACATGGTATACACACAGGCACAAAGTCAAATACAGAACCACACACTCAGCAAATACACAGCCATTGGGGATAGATCAAAAGACAGGAGAGTGGAGAGGACACACAGATGCCCACAAAGACACGTGGCCCATTAGGATCAGGTCGGTTCGACTTGAGTGCCGAGTTTGAGGAGTCCTGTAGCTCAGTGCAGGAAAGCAGGGTGGAGGCCCAGCTACAAAGAGATGTGAAAGAACCTCATCTGAAAACAAGAGGCCAGTATAGGGATGTTATGGCAATGAGGGCAGAACCAAGAATAGCAAAGAGTTTTTTAAAAAAAGTTTCTGCTTGGTACTTGATGATTTACCACTTTGCTATTCTTACACTGTGTCATTTAATTCTGGAAAGAAATCCAAGGCTGTAATTGATTTGGATAAATGAAATAATTTTAAAAGCTTAACAGGACTATGTTAAAGGCCCAGTGAATGTGTGGTTAATAGAGCTTTGCTTTAAGTCACATAATGTCCCTCAGATGATGTTAGCTGGTGGTTGATGTACTATTCAAAATCAATTTGTAACTCTTAAACAAAGACGTATGTTGAAGGGTATATGAAAGTTTATTAAAAATACCTTTTGATGGGAAAAGAGAGATATTCAGGAAAAATGGACAACAAATCAAAATTAAAATCTGAAATTCAACCCATCTTCAGTTTGCCAACCACCTAGACACAACACAAACACCACAACAGTCATTTGTGCACATACATACACACTTGCACTGATTACAGATGCAGTATATACACTGCTCTTTCTGTCCAAGACCTTAATTACCCTGTGCAGTCTTATTTCCCATAAATACAGCAGGAGCAGGGCTGTAATTAGGGCCTATATTTACTCCACCTGGCTAAGGGAGAACCCAATTCAGCGCAGGCCACTGGGATGAGCAAGCCCCACTGAACTAGGCTGGTTTTGGAGGAACCAAGGCACCAGCTGTGTCCCAGCTCATGGGTCTGGATGCTGTGGAGGATGACAAAGGCACGTAGCCTCACAGAATCCAATCAGGTGCACAGCAAAAAACTGTGCTGCTCCTGAGTTCCTAAAACAAACACTGTATTTGCTGGAACCATCTCCACAAAACACTGAAATTGGGCAAATGTATCCCCTAATACAAACATTCATACTGACACATGAAGCTGTTTTCTAATGCACCTTCCCAACCCAACTCCAATATCTAACTGTTGTTTGTCTTGCTGGTAAGTGTTACCATTGTTTTGCTGTCTCAATCATTCCAAAGACATGCAGTTGGTGGGGTTAGGTTAATTGATGATTCTAAATTGCCCACAGGTTTGAATGGTTGTCTGTCTCTCTGTGTTAGCCCTGCGACAGGCTGGTGACCTGTCCAGGGAGTTACTGCCCCGCGACCCTGAAAAGGATAAGCGGAAGAAGATGGATGGAGTCATTTTTCACTGATGTGATAAATCCAGTTAATTACCAGTTAATTCCAACATTGTTTTTGCAGTCCTCGGGGCAGGAGGAGAATACCCAGTACAATCAATTATTGGATGAGCACAACACGGATGAGTGTTGCAAATGATATGTCGGCTTTCTTCCAAATTCGGACAAAAGAAAAATATTTCCGTTAGACATATACATTTCCCTTTGTTTACTCCAGGGGAATTCAAATTGAAAATAAGAGAAATTCATGCTTTACCCTCATGCTCTCCAGCTTTCTTGTAATATCCTTCCCCAGAAGTCTTTTTCGAGAAGACCTGTGGCATCTCCTGATGAAGACAACTGACTGCCGCTCACGAAGGAAGCAAAACAGACCTCCTAGTGAGGTTACAAATTCACATAGTTTGGCCACTTCTCTGCCCCTCTCTGTTTACTTTGTGGCCACAATGGCCATCCCCTGCCATCACTTCACAACAACAAACCATCTACAACAACAAACCATTCAAAATGCAAAGTGGAGAAAGTGCTTGAAAATGCCCTTGCATCGGACACAAACATTTTGTGGAATCTTATCGAAACCACTCGCGCAATGTGAAATGTTGTGCTGTGTTGTGTTTTATAGTGTTGAACAGCTTTGTGGCTCAGACTCTTCTGTGCATCAAAACTACTGCACTCATCATGTTTCAGTGTGTTTAGGATTCACCACCCGCACCCTTCAGCAGATCGGGTGCTAACAGGAGTGGCTGTGGCTCTCCCGTTCTTCTAACAGAGACACACATCTGAAAGCTGTCAGGGTGAGGTTCTGCCCACTCTTCAGTGGGCCCAAGCCAAAGCCTTTCAAAGCAGGACCTTCTGGATTTCAGAAAGATAGAGGGAAAAGAAGAAAGCGAGAGAATGAAAAACCAAGCAGGCAAGAGCAAACCCTCTAATAACTTTGATCTGGATCCCAATTCTCCTTGGTTTGAGGTGGTGAATTAATGTGCTGACTAGAGAGAAGCTCACTTTGCTGAGTCACATATCTGCACATATTAGTATTCTGCAAGGCAATAACATACAGAAAGTGGGGAAAGCAAAGAAAGAGGGTGGAGAGACTAGTGGACTTGGCTCAATGGTCCCTCAGTGTCCTTGTGGCCAAGCAGTCTAAGAAAACTTACCACAAACCATTTTTGAATTGACAATTTTGTTACAGACCAGCTGGGAGAGGGAGGGATAGAAGGGTCTGTCATTAGCTTCTTATATGGATTATACAGGGGAAAAAAAGAAGAGCTAAAGCAAGCATGAAAACAGAGGTAAACCTTCAGTCTGTCTCTTTTTGTGGTCCCTTACTGTATTAATAAAAATAAAGATATCAGACGATGGCTTCACATTTAAAGTACTGCTCATACAGAAAAGTGCTGACGATGGATTTTTTTTATCGCTTATACTAAAGGAAGTAACAAGGAAAATGCAGCACTGGTTGGAATTTTAAGGTTGTAGCTTGAGAGCAAACGCTGTGCAGTTTGCATGCAACAGGTTTGTCAGCTGGGAGAACCACAGTCTACCAAACAGCTAAAATATAAACAAAAGGAAATTCCAGTAATTTTACAGAGTACTGTGCAAAATTTTTGATCCATCTCTCATTTCTTTATATGTTGCTTCCAAGGAGCCAGACTTTTATTCCAAATTTTTTAAAGTGGTCTTGAGTAACAGTTCCCCAGGCTGCTTTTGCACTCATTTTCCATCCAGTCTTTGTACCTGATCATTTTCATTTTCAGAGGAATGATTTTTGTTTTATTTAAGCCACTCAACACTGACCTGTGAATCTTTCACGCATCAAAAAGGCACCTAACTCAAAGGATGAGCCAGGTTTTTGTCCATACATGACAGACAACTCAGCAAAGAACTAATTTTAAAATTGTGTTTTAGGCACTTTGTTACTAGCAGCCTGTCACAAAATCAAATAATTTGTTTCCATTTCTTTAGTTGAATGTATATATAAAAAAAAGCCAAACATAACAGTTTGGCAGCTATATATAATTTTTTTGCACCAACAAGGGGGACTCCCAAAGAGCTATTAGCGGAAAACGTGGCATATATAATCATCAGACTTGAGGAAACTGAAAAGGTGGAGGACAAAAGAAGTAGTGGCAGGCCTAAAAAATAAATAAATAAAAAACACTATCTACTGCAGATGAACAGTATCTGAAAGCCATATCAATCCAGCCCCATGTAGGACCTGAGAGAGCCCGGACCTCATCACTGAAGCAATGTAGGGTCATCTTGGCAAAGAACAGAACAAACGACAGCCAAGATCACAAGAAGACTTTTGAATGCCCCTTGAGAAGCCTGGAGAACTATTCTTGAAGCCTACTTAAAGAAATGACAAGGCAGCTGCCTCAGGGGGTTCAGGCTGTGCTGGAGAATAAAGGTGGTCATACCAAATAATGACTTTCAAGCTTGTCAGAATTGCACAAACTCGGTTTTAGCCTTATATACTGTATTTCCATGTATGTCTGCAGATATTTGCTCCCAATTCTCATATTCCTAGCAAAGCATAAAGAAATGAGGGGCAGCTATGTGTGGTTATACTACTGCAAAAACTCCTGCAAATGTAAAGCTTTATCAAGCCTTTTGTAGCTCCAGAAATCTTAAATCTGTCAGTATGGATGTCACTTGAGTCATCAAGGATTCCCAGCTAAATATCTAAACACCTGCAGGGCTGGTTACAGCCTCCAGGTCTCACAACCTTTCTGCCAGAAACACTGCTGAGTCTCATTATGTGCTCAAGAGTTTAAAAACCAGAATTTCAATGGCATAGTGGCTCACCTGGCTTGTGATCCATCACAATTCACAGGTTAATGTAATATATGAAGTACAGAAAGAAGATGATAACTTTTGCTGTCATTGGTTGACAGTCATATTCAGGACAGTGAAGTCTGACCAATACTCTACGGGGAGTAGAGATTCTTGTTGACTGTGAAAGGATTGATGGATGCCTCATCGTGGCACAAGACCAGATGAAGTAAAAAGGAAACAAAAAGGTGAGTGCAGATTAAAAATAATAATAAATTGTGTGATCTCCAGCTTGATTTTGATACAGTAGAACTGGCGACAGTGATTTGCAAAATTTGTGCAGAATTTCTTTGAAGAATTTGTGACCCAGACCTTGCCTTTTCACCCATCTGCTGTTTTCCGTTGTCATTTTTCTAACCAAGTCAAAAAGTGCCACAGACTTCCTAAAATGTCCTAGTGCAGCATGTTCCCGCCACTAGGAACCACTGGCTCCTACTGGAGACGCTGTTTGAGACAGACAGACTACCCAACACTGATTTAATCTAAACTAATGAGACCCTTTGGCTGCACCAAGTTGCCTGGAATATCATGCTTTCAGACAATTTATAGCACTGCTGAAAAGCTCTTCTTGATGTCTGCATTGCATGTCTTGTGAGAAAACCCTCCTGTGCAGAAAATTCCAACATGCGGATGAACAGCGGTGCGCTAAAATGACACCAACACTGAGACACCTGATGTAAACAACCAGGTTCAAAGACTGGAGAGAAGCCAGATCATGTTACTTGAGAAAACAGAGACACAAGCACTGCACTCATCACTGGACTGTAAAGGCGTACAGCAAGAAGCACGCCACAAATAAAGTCATTCACGTACCCGTAACCTTTCCTGTGTTGGTTCCCTGGCTTCTGAGGCATACCTCTGAAACAGTAACCCTTTCATGAAGGTCTCGATAGATTCAAAACAAATAAAAAGCACATGGGTGAGAACATACTGTGCAGTGTGCATAGATACAAATGTCTTCACATGTTCGCAGGTGCATGCCTCGCTTCCATACAGCCTGCTGTAATACCTTCCAGGTATTTCTGTGATCTAATATTTAAGCTGCATGCAATGTTTTTTCAGGATTCTTCATATTTACAAATGAAAGAGCCCATGAGGCAGCTTAGCATCCCAGTAATTAAATCAGCCTGGGAGGTCCACCGTGGAAATGTGTGAGATTATTTGCACTATACTGAGCTGCCTCTCACAACACCCACCCATGCCCCCCCCCTTCATCTTTTCATCACCATCCCCTTAGCACACAAATACCCTACCACTCCACTTCCTCATTGCTGCTGGATAAAATTGGCCCAGAGCCAGTTGTCAGTGAAAGAGACAAAAAAAAAAAAGGAGGGGTGAGAGTGGGATGGGTTCAGTGTGGGATGGGTACCCATGGGAATACAAGAGCAGTGACTGCATCGTGTGCAGCACATCCATAAATCAATAGTAGATGAATTACTGTAAGTGGCCAGTGGTGAGCTCTCTGGGTTACTTTCAACATGTTTGTCACTAGATGGAGTGCGGGTGGGGGTGAGGCGGTGTTATATTACAGTAAATAGCAGTAGAGTAGAGTGACAAGGAACAGAGCAGTTATTCTCCCAAAGTCTCCTCTTTTTTTAAAAATTAAGGAATGCTGATTTTGAGGGGTGATGATTTTCTCTTTCTTCATATTGTAAACAAAATTCCACCCCATGAAAAAGGCAAAAACAAAAAACAAAGATGACATCCCGCGTGTCTGTAGCCTGATTCAGGGTGCTTTTACACCTGGGCTATTTAGCCTATTTAAATCAAACTCTGGTTCATTTTCCCCCACGGTCCAGTTCAATTGTGCGAATGTGAAAATGGTAATCACACTCCAACACATCAGCACCGGGCCGGGTCCAAATAAACTGCAGAACGGTTCGTTTATGGGATGCGCCATAAATGTGCAGATGTGAAATACTGCCAAAACAAACATAAATGATAGGAGTAAATTTTTCATGTTATCCACTGATTCAGAACACAACACCTTCTTCCACTATTCACATTTTTTGCTCCCGCCCCAGACACATCTGGCCACTAAGTGGACTGAACATTCACTCATGGTTGGTACTGGCAAATTTTGGTTCACTTGGAGTTTTCTCTGTGCGTAAAGAAACCAAACCACAGGAAAAAAAAAAAAAGCTACAACTTTGAGCCACAAACTCATCAGCTGAGTCGGTAAACAAATTATACGTGTTAAAAGTTGCAGTTGTTCTTTTGGCATCATCGTGGTGACTTTGCTGTACACTTACCTGAACAGGTGTCAGCTGGGCTCTGGGATCAAACACTCGCAGTATCTTATCCTAGCCAAACATGAAATGAAAAAATAAAGAGTGTAAGTGAATTAGTAATATTACAGGATTATTATTTGAGATACATAGACCAAGTCTAAATTCAATTACCCTTTTAAAAAATTAATAAATCAGGTCTGCATAGTTATAGTTCTCCTTTTTTCCCTTCAGTTTAAAGGAACAGTATCTGAAGTTAAGCACTGATATATGAGGTCTGGTAAGCAGTAAGAAAAGCACAATAAAAAAATGAGTTAGAGGCTACTCTGTCAACTATTATTTCCTCACTGGTTAAATGACACCTCAAATATATTCTGAGGTTAAAATCATAAAATTCTGATGATTTAGGCTGATTTTCAAAATAAATGGCAATATCTGTTTTAACGGGATATTGTGCTGTTCACAGTAGTGGTATTTATGTCTGTATTTTCTGTCAAAACAACTGTTTCAATCAGATTTAAATTTATTTTTCGAATCATCCAAAAATAAAAGGATTAGTCCATCTCCAATTGAATGATAGTATGAAAGCTACATGTTGAAGTTATCAGTGTGATCGCACTCGTTCATTGTTAGCAAATGCAATCGAGTGACCTCTCCGTGGCCTCCTGTGCCTTGACCCCAGCCAGCCCAAACACGCATTAGGCATCAATCAAAGCAGCCAATCAGAGACGCTCCTATGTGACCGAAAGGAAATGAGGGGCCTAATGGGATCAAACTGTGACAGGGACTTGTGTGTCTGCAGCTGTGTCACTCGATACTGCTGTGTGTCTGATCACGGCAGCAACTTAACATAAGGAGCTGACAGCAGGTAACACATGGAAGGCAAAACCATACGCACGCTTAAAAATATACGCGCCACAGGGAATTAGGAGGCTCGTTATGATGCAGTTAAACTCAGAGACAAAAGGAAGGGCACAGCATAATAGAATCTAAATACAAACAGGCTGCAGCAAAGCAGAGCCTATCAAGTGTATTTTGAAGAATATGATGCTCCCCCACAGCAATCACAGAAGGTACATATTTGCTATTATTTAACTTGAGTAGTCAACAAGGGTTCTGACTAATGTGCTGCTTCTTTCTCTGCCTCTCCATCTTGTCTGTGTGAGTGAGGCCCACCCACGAGTATGATGCCCCAAAGCTATGTCTTCAGGCCTCTGTGACCTGGGACTAAGCCAAAGACTCAGAAGGCAGACATACACACAAACACACACACATGGGTAACAGGCGACCTGCTGCCAAAATGCCAGATTTTTATCTAAAATTTATCTCTGAACTCTAAGCTCTCTCTAAATGGTAAAGATGTTTTTGATCATCTTATTTTGGCAGACAGTGAGCTGGTGCTTCTACTAACAATCATTTCCATAAATTAAAAAAAAAAAAAGAAGCCTTCAATGCAAACCTTAGAATAATCAAACAAATACACACGGACTGGCATATCACCCTAAGTGTTGTAGTTCAAATATGAAAGAGGACACTATCTGTCTGCGTTGAAGTTGAGGGGCTTCTCACGTACAGATGTTGTCCACCAAGTAACCGCGCACACACACACACACACACACACAGACAAACACGCACACTCAAATAAGCAAACATGACATAAGCCTATGACAACAACACATATAAACACACACACCACTGAAACTCATAAATGCACAGAGGCCAGATAGCCGTGTGTGTGTGTGTGTGTATGCTGAGACAGCTGCTGTTTAATCAAAGTGATGGAGCCTCATTCTCAAGCTGCTGTTAATGAGTTTTCACCACTAGTGCGCTGCACACAACTTTCACATGTGTTCAAAACACACACAGATGCTGGGAATCTTCAACCAGGGCTGCTCTCTTCCTCTCTCGCTTCACTTAAACACACTCTGCCAGCTTGGTGTTCCCTGTTTCCCATGGTTACTAGTGTAAAACCCTGATGTGACTGGCAGTTCAAGACTGTACAATCCTTTAATCAGTTATTCTGTGCTACGTGGGAAATAGATCTCAGGTAAAATGCCACTTTCAAAATTTAAGGTGAAACCCACAGACACCTCACTTCCAGGCAGCGTACCACCCAGCACCATCCATCATTCAGATAAAAGGAAAAAAAAACTCTGATCACACTACCTGTGGGTTACACTGCACTAAATGCTGCCTTTCTCTGCATGTCTGTCATAAATATACATCTCTGTAGGTTCAAATGAGGCCTGTCATGATTCCTACTCTTTGAGGAGGTGGTCTCCCCTTGATCTTCCAACCCAGCCCTGTGCCCCAATGTTTATCCTACAGGAGGGCTGGGGGGATTGGACCCACATGTTGGCAGACCCTATTTGCTTTAATAAGCTGGATTGGAGAGATTGAAGGGGGCCTTGTGGTTAAATGACACCAGAGCCCAACAGAGCAAGAACCTCAGCCTCTGATCTTGCACCCCACCCCACTTCACTCCCACTCCTCTGCACACACTTGTTTCTGAGGTGTCTTGTTCTTCGAGTCTAAGCTGAGGCTGATGGTAAGCTTGGTAGCTCTGGTGAGGGCTATTATCCTGTCAACTTGATATCATCATTTGGACAAAGCTCATGACTGGCGGAATAATTTGTTACCTGTCAGAACAAAGACAAACACGGGAGACTGAACCAACAATCTCACTCGTTAAGTAGATGCGTGTGGTATATTCCTGTGCCAAGGTTTATTTGGTCTCAAGCTCAAGAAAGCTAATAAAGAATGGTCTCTGGTGAACAACAGAGACATCTGCTTAATTTTCAAATCAATCACATTATGTGTGCTTTTAGTAAAGTTTACTCTAGTGCACAATTGGAGCATTAAAACTGTACAAGATAATATTATGATCCACTGACTAAAAAGAAAAAAATCCCTTAGGCTCTTCCTGCAGATGAAATATATTCATGAAATCATTCCACCTAAACTCTTAGATTTACACCACATCCCTTATTCTTTTTCCGTTGCTTAAAATATTAACACTCAAATGGAAACCCCTTTGGCCAAAAACACACAGCTTCCTTTCATGAGCAGTTAAATTAGTTTATGTTTAAGCTTCTTCCTGTAAGCTAAATACCCACTGGACATGTCAAACAAGTGTTAGTCACCAGATACTGAGTAGATTTAAACTTGCACCAAAAGATGAACCCATTTATAGGGATTGGGGCTCAGGGGTCAGGTGGGGTCAAGACAAAACAAAGGCCTTTGATATATTTATCCTTTGCACGCAGCCTGCTTCCATTATTAGAGCCTTTATTGCCAAGAGACTGAAGTTTCCAGAAAACCTCCACATGCCCTCAGTTTTAATATGTTAATAATGATGCCAAAAACATTAATAAATGGCAAATTGCATCTTTTTCCATAAAACTGGCTTTCCAAATTTATCCTTTTTCCCCTCTAAAGACCTGCTCAACAGTTCCTAATCCAATGTGTAATATGATCCCCATCCGTTTTTATGAGTTTGACCCGTGTTAACAGTTTTCTGAAATAAACTGAAATAAACATATAAAGAGCAGCACGTTTCAACATGAGGCTCTCTGCCCTCAGTGTGAGACACTGACTTCATCTAGTGGTCACAAACTACAACTGCAACTAGAGCAACCAAACCTGGATTCATACGAGTTTCCGGCGGTTACAGCATTCTCTTTAAGTGATTGCAATGTACAATCATGGTGAAAAGAAAGAACACCCTCTTTAACTTCTAAGATTTTATCCATCCAGATCTAATAAACAAATAATCTGGTCCTTAGCAGGTATTATTAAGTAATAAATACAACCTTAGATGAACTACAGCACATGGCATTTCATTATCTATTTAAAAAGGCCAAAATTCAATGTGTGGAAAAACTAAGCCCACCCTTAATGCTTCCATAGGAATTATGAGAGTAAGCAGCAGCCAGGTGCTGCTAATCAAATGCACTTAATTTACTGATCGTCAGCAAGTGTGAGCACCTCTATAAAAGCAAAAGTTTTTGTGCTTTGCTGGTCTGGAGCATTCAGGTGTATGTTAACACAATGCCAAGGAGGTTCCCAAACAATTTGAACTCCATCATTCTACGGTGAAAAAGAGGATTCATGCCTAGAAAACTTTCAAGACAACTGCCAATCTTCCCAGGAGTGGGCATCCCAGCAAACCCCCCCCCCAATCAGACTCCTCTGCGCACCAAAGTATTCTAGAGTCAAATGCGAGGCCAGCTATCTGACAGCTAAAGTTTGGCCAAACAGGACAATGATCCCAAGCACAGCAGCAAATCTACAACAGAATGGCTGAAAACCAAAAGAATCAAAGTGTTGCAATGGGTCTGTCAAACAGACTGAAACGCTGTGGTGGGACCATAAAAGAGCTGTGGTGTAACTGCATGCCCACAAACCTCAATGAGCTGAATCTACGTCGTAAAGAAGAATGGGCAGCCGATGTGAGAGACGGATAAAGTCATCCAAAAAAAATTTGTATACTTCAAGTTACTGCAGGTAAGTAAAAGTGGTTCGAAAAGCTGCTGAATCATGGAGTTTACTTAGTTTTTGCACACACTGCTTCTGCATTTTGGCTTTGTTTTGACTTAGGTGTATATCCTGCACAGGTTTAGCTCTCCTCACCTTGCAGGAGGAAGCCAACAGGGATCCGTCCAGTTTCCAGCTCAGACTCTGCACCTGGTCACTGTGCTGCTCTAGGACTGCAAACACACAATGCATCATTTAGAGTGGTCAAAACTGAAATTAATGTTCATGTTAGACAAAAAAAAAAAGAAAAGACAAAGGTAAAAGGGTTTAGAAAGAAGGGGAAATGATGGCACAAACAATGACCACAAATTGACAGCACATATGCAGACAAGACAACAAAAAAAAAGGAAAAAAAACACACATCAATCTAGAGAGGTCACTTTAGGAAAATGAAGGGGAGAGATGAGGCCACAAATCAAGCACCAGGGTTCAGAAAACACAGCAATAAAAGTATGGATGATTTACACCAATTCACCAGTTTAGACATACATAAGAAATGAAAAGCATGGCACGTGTAAGGCTGAGCACAGCACAGCTTGTGTGAATTGTTTCACCGTGACACACACACAAAAATGAAGGGTGCTCTTGTTAAGACAGTTACACATAAAGTTAAATTATAGAGAGAAAAGAAGGGGAAAAAAAAAACCCAAACACACGCTCACTAAGATGCACATTTTGTCATTCAGATCTTGCTGCTTGACCACACATGAAAAGAAAACTACAAATGAGGGCGAGAAAAGACACGGTGGCGGGTACAGCTCATGAAAAGTTGGATCAGCAGTGAGCAGCAGCAGCCAGGCCAGCTGTCATGGGGGGGTGGGAAGGAGGGGCACGGTGTTTGTGTGGGGGAGATTAGGCCAGAGGATAGTGATTATATCCTGAGGCCAGTCCAGGGAGACTGGGACCAGGACTGCAAACCAAAACATTACCTCTGCTGCTCCGGCACTTAGACAGAGCCACAGGGCTGTAAAACGTAGGCAGTGTCAGTGAAGAGTTTTTATTAAAAAAAAAAAAGCCAACCATCCACTTCACCCCACTCCAAATATAAATTCATGTTACACACAGAAACAAAACAAGGCACAAAAAAGTCAATTGGCAACTAACTGACACAGACCGAAATGTTAACAATGAAAGACAGCACATGATGTACAACAAAGAACAAAGATTTTTTTTTTTTTTTTTAACAGAGAAAGCGTACGCCGGCTGTAGTTACCTGCTAGCGGCTCTTCCTGGCAGCTGGTGTCCCAGACCTGAGCAGACTTAGTGGTGCCAACAGCCAGCAAGCCAGAGGAGGTCGGGTGGAAGTGCACCAGCTCCAGCCTGCCCTGACCTGGACGCAGGGTCAGCTCTGGGCTGCTGGGCTGCTCCTGCTCTGGATCACACAAACGCCACAGTTTCACCTGCATACACAAAGAGGAAGAGATATGAAGATAATGGTTCATTCTCCTTCTTACCGCCATCTCTCAAACAATTTGCTAGTTTCCACATGATACAAGGCTAAACAGCCAGAAGACTTCAGGGACTGGTTGCCTGGCCTCACAAAGGGAACAAACTGTGAGCTGTAACATCAGCCAGACATGAGACCCTCAAATGATGTCTGTCTCTATGTCTGTAAGTGTTGAATAATTCAGGGTCTGGACTCATGTCAGGATTTCTTGCAAATGTTGGCAGATCAGATAAAATGAAAATTTATGATAAAGAGTTTACATAAAATCTAGTTAAGTCAGTAAAAACATATAATTGAGGTCATATTTCACTGACATTTTCCTTGCTCAGCACAACCAAGCTAGTGAAACAATATTACATGCTGGCAAAAGATAAGAGGAGTGAAAGTGCTGCGCAGATGCTGGCATTGCAGATCACTTCGGTTCGCGTGCCGCAACAGTTGCATATGTTTACAGGTCTGTGAGGTAAACCGAGCTGCTGAGATCGAAGACGCAGGACTCCGCTCAGCACATTCCGGTAAGTTGGGGCACCTGCAGCTGAAGACAATATGCTGAGAGAAGGGAGTCTTCAAAAGGTTTAAATAGGAAAAAAACTATTCAAAGGCCCGCCAGGAACAACAAAGCCTGAGAGGATGGAAAAGTGAATTTGCGCAAAGACTGAACAATGTCAGAAAGAAGCAAGACATTAAACAGCTCACCGTTTCATCTCCTGAGCATGTCGCCAGGAGGCTCTCGTCGAAAGGAGAGAAGTCCATGTCAGTCACGAGATCTGACAGAGAGGAAGGAAAGTTAATAGAAATTAACATCAGATCTTGGATATCAGGACCAGGTCACATGTCTAATTTCACTTCTGGGCAACAGCAGTTGGATTTCTCATGTGATTTGTGCTTTTAAAGAGTTGTAAAAAGTAGGTTAAAAAAAAAAAAACCTACCAGAATGGCAGGAAATCTGGGTGACAGCCCACTGACCATCTGAACCAGGTTTGACTGAAGACAGGCCCAGCATGCCTCCACCTGCAGACAGGAAATATCAGGGATCACCCTTTCAAAAATCAAAAATGTTTCTCCTAAGACATAATGTTTGATTTTTAGATTGTGTTATCTCCATATGCTGAACTTGGGTGGCAGTAATACAAAAATGACTGACACTATAAACAGCGGATACTTCTTTCTATACAGTGCAGTAAAAAAGTACTTCCCCCTTTTCTGATTTCTTAATTTTTGCCATATTTGATATAAATGATGACTTCATTTATTAAAAGAAAAAAAGACACCTGGCTCTGTGTAAAAAAAAGTAATCGCACCCCATTTTAAATCATGAATTAACTGTGATTAACAACATTTTTTGGAAAGCCGAGTTCCATTTCATTAGCCACACCCAAGCCTGTCAGACCTGTTGAACCTGTCTGACAAAGTGAAGCAGGCTAAAAGATCTCAGAAAGCAATACATCATGCCAAGATCTAAAGAAACAGCTGAGAAACAAAGTCGCTGACATCTAACACAAAGGCTCATCTAACATTTGGCAAAAAAAAAGAAAAAAAACATCTTGAGGATCCCTGAGACTTTCGGGAAAATATTCTGTAATCTGGCAAGACAAAAGCTGAACTTTGGAAGGTTTGAGTCCTGTTACATCTGGTATAAAACTAACAGCATTTGATAAAAAGAACATTACAGCAACAGTCAAACATCGTGGTGGCAGTGTGATGGTCTGCTGCATTGCTGCTTCAGGACCTGGACGAGTTGCCATGAATTCTGCTCTCTACCAGAAAATCTTAAAGGAGAACGTCCACCCATCAGTCCTTGTTCTGAAGTTCAAGAGCACTCAGGCAGGACAATGATCCAAAACACACCAGCAAGTCCAAATTGAAGGTTTTGAAGTGGCCTGAAATCCAATTAAGATGCTTTGGCATGACCTTAAATGGGCCGTTCATGCTGAAAAACCCTCCAATGTGGATGAATTAAAACAATTCTGCAAAGAAGAGTGGGCCAAAATTCCTCCACAGCAATGTAAAAGACTCATTGCCGTGTGTGGTATTGCAAATGCTTGATTGCAGTTCTTGCTGCCAAGGGTGACACAACCAATTAATTATAAGGTTTAGGGGGTGATTACTTTCGCATACAGGTACATGCTGGTTTGGATAGCTTTAAATAAATGAAATCGTCATTTAAAAACTGCATTTTACATTTACTCAGGTTATCTTTGTCTAATATTAAAATTTGTTTAATGATCTGAAACATCCAAGTGTGACAAATATGCAAAAACTAAGTACTCAATACTTTTCCACAGCACTGTGTGAGCCAATGTTACTGTTCAGCCTAACTTTTATAGCCTTACCAGCCTGCTCAGAATTGAAAGCCACCAGCTTGGAGCTTGCTTTGATGTGGTTCCCTTGGCAGGAGAATGAGCCAGCTCGGACATTGTTGATCCACTCCTAGATTTAAAGGTATGGGTTTGATAATGCACAAACATAAGTCAATGCAACAAAGACCACAAACTACCATCTCTTATTGGTTTCATAATATTAAGATACACATGACCAAGTTGATGTCACGACCAAAAAAAAAAAAAAAAAGAAAGAAAGCAAACGCTGTGAAAAACAGGAAGGATCTGACTGAGAACAGACACACACACACACACACACACACACATAAACGCGCATGGGAAGGAAGTGGAAGTGCTCCCTGCTTTGCACAGCAGAGAACTCTTAAAACTCTTTCATAACATTAACAAGGCAAGAGCAGCAAGGGGAAAGTGCATCTGTACAACATGCTCCAGTAACTACTGCTGCGTTTATTCAGGAAACTGAGAGCTATTGTTCTGGTCATTCAGCAGCTAAAGTGCACTTCAACAACTCCAGCAGCTTCACTGAGAGAAGATGTACTCCTGCTCTGTTCCAAAGCACTCATCTTGTTTATCTTAACAGGACTAAGTGTGTTTGTGTCAAAACAGAGGTAGACAAAAAAAATGTAAATACGTCTGGGTAGAGGCAGTTTAAGCTGAAAATAAGATCCCAACATATGACTTAAATTCCTCCAGTTAAGCCACATGTAACCCTGATTATGACAATAACTGGTAGACATTATCTCTACCACTTCTTAATATGTCCTCTGACAGATACAACTTTATGCTGACTGGTCACTTTGTTTCACTACTTGCTTTAAATTCCTCTGCAGCCATGATTAGAAATTGCTTTCCTGTCTGCCTCTCCTCCCACTTTGTATTACCTGTCCAATATTTCACCCTTGCACTGTGCATAAAATGTCAGACACATGACTTCACATTAAATGTGCTCTCCTGTGCAAAAGGCTAGTTTAACATTTACAAGCGCAAAGCACCACCTGCTGTCCTAAACCCCGTGCACAGATTTGGAGAGATACCACTGTTTCTGTGCATGCCGAGCATTTTACTGCTTCGGTTCGGGGGAAAAAAAATAAGGCTGGGGATTACATAACATACACCTTAGCAAGCAGAGCTTCAGGCGTTTGAAGTTAAGAAAAAATGGGTCCAAATATGTATGCAAGACACTGCAGTCCAGTCCAGACATGTCACCATTTGCAATCTGTAGGGCTATTATCACTAAAAAAGAGATCGCGTGGTAGTTCAATCATTCATCCTCTTTTCTAGATTTATATTTCCCCCCACTGGCTGACAATCGGAGCAATCAAAACTATGTAATACTGCAGGCAATGAGAAAATAAGCTATTTTAACACAAGCATGGTGATGTGCATCTACGCAACATCCTATCAAGGCTGGCAGCGGCGTGCAGCCACAATGGTCTCAGTCTTCCCTAAGAACCCACAGAATACTAGCATCTCATGCTTTGAATACCGGGCAGATTTCCAGATGCAGGAAGTGCAACATCCCTTGCAAACATGCAGGCGTCCCCCCTCCCAAAAAAAAAACCACAAAAAAAAACATCACGCCAGCTACCAAATCGGCTCCTATCCTGGCGCTCGCGAGCTACTCACATCTTTCTTGGCAATTTTCGGAGTGGTGTTTTTGAATTTGGAGGTCTTAAAGCGATTCATGTTGCCCTCTCAAACTGACTTTAGTGCCTTCCGGGTGTCTCTGTCGAGCTGGCTGGTGCTCGGCAGAGGAGGGTTCCTGCTACAGCTGACAGCTCAGGGTTGCCGCGCAAGTATTTGCTCGCTTTACTTCGCGGAGCTGTCCGATTGGGCGGGGATTTATCTTTCGAAAGCGTTGCTGTGTTTACGCACTACTCCGGTGCCCAAAACGTTTGCTTCATCTTTCATGTGTAGCTATTTATATGCGATTTAGGCTAAAAAATAAAATAAAATAAAAACGGGGAGAATGTAATAATTTTAACCGGTCGTGATTTATACGATGTGGCTTCTGACGCAAACTTCATTAAAGAAGAAAAAGAAAACTGTAATTTAAGAAACATTTTCACAGCTCATGTTTTCTTGAGAGAGAGTGGCATCTCGAATCAAACAGAATATCTTGGTCCCCGGACATGCGTAGAGGGTGTGGAGTGGCGGCCAGTGTAGCAGTGATGGCGTCCTCGGCGGCTCGTTGCTCCTCACGTTGGATTACCGTCGCCGTGTCTTCGGGACAGTGGAGAGCTGTCAGTGCTGTTGTATGCTCTGGCCATGGAGAAGTGCGAAGTTTCTCTACACTGGGAGCAAAAAAACTGTGGCGCGGCGGGAGCCTGGTGTGTGACGGAACGGAGAAAGCAGTGACATTGAGAGGGCTGTCAGGTGAGTGCTGTGTTAGCCATATGGCAGTAGCCTAGCCTAGCCTAGCCTAGGCTAATTTTTTTTTGTAGTTGTACTTCACTCATGTGACGTAGGGTAAGACAGCTTGATAAAAGTACTTTATGACGCCTCAAGCAAGCACTGAAGAAATGAGCTTATACAGCGGCGCATTTTTATGATGCATTCTCGAAGTTGATCGAGTGTGATGCAATCGGTGTTGCTAACTTTGCATCCATTAAGTGCAACTTGCAGAAGGATGATGTTACATTGTACTGACAGACTGTGGACTTTGACCTAGTCACTAACAATAGCTCCATCAAACCAACTAGTACACAATCTCCACGTTTAGAGACCTTTAGGGACCTTTGTTTTTCTAGAATATTCTGTCAGGTCAGGTTAACCTAAGCATGCGTTCCTTTCCTGCCTTTTAGGATTATTTGTTACTTACATCACAAAGAACACTGTTAAACAAGCCAACTTGTTACACGGTTGCAAACCTATACAGTCAGTTATTAAGAGATGCCTTGATGCAGCTACAGTTTAGCTCTGCAGCACTACTAAATAACAGGGGGGGGGTGATGATGTTTCAGTGCCAGAACTTTCTAGCTTTGGCGGTGCTAATCAACCATGGTTTGTAGCTGCTTTGGATTGAGAAAACCAGTAATACAAAATCATATTGTTATTAGGGCTGCAGTCTTTGATTTAAGGCTTAGAAGAATTTGGGTGACACAAGAAGAAAATGTCCAAAAACAAACACTTAAAATCGGTGAAGGAAAGTAAGAAAAAAATTACGATTTTTGGAATAGTCAAGTCCTGATTTTAACCCATCTGAAATGCTTTGATATGGCCTGAAGAGGGGTGTTCAAGACAGCTCAAATATTGATGGATTGTAGCAGTTCTGCTTTTGAGGAATGGTCTAAAATTTTCCTGACTGAATCGATATGCTTGACAGTAAAGGAGGGGCTCTGAGTGAAGAAGTTCAGCTTTACATACTTACACTGTGTTCAAAAAGGCATACAAGTAAAACCTGTTAATTATTGTTCTTATTGTCTTAAGTCAAATTGTGTTTATGTCTGAGTTACATAAAGATCAGACAACATTTTAAACATTTGCAGCTGTAGTGCTGTTCTGTAGTGTTGCAGGGCTGCATTTTAGATGCATCCATGTATTACATGTCAGCTGTCCACCAGCTGGCTTATTTTACTTGTCTTCATTTCTATCTTGCGACTGTACTCACCCTTTTACCCTGCTGGACAATTTCAGGCCTCAAACCACCCCATGCTGTCTATACACTGTCCTTTCACACAAGTGCCCCTGCTAGCAGCAAGCAGGACTTCTACAAGATTCTTGGGGTTCCACGCACAGCAACACAGAAAGAGATAAAGAAAGCATATTACCAGGTCTGGCCCTGCCTGAAACACACAAACAATTTTCATTGGACCTTAGTGGAGTGATGTTTGCAGTAGCTGACGGTGTGCTCATGTTTGCTGTCCCTCAGATGGCTAAAAAGTATCACCCTGACACCAACAAAGATGATCCACAAGCCAAGGAAAAATTTGCTCAGCTGGCTGAAGCATATGAGGTTTGGTTTCAGTCATTACCTCTACTGTATATGTAATCCACGCATTGAAATCTATGAAATGTCTTCTCCGAGTTCTAGCATTATTACTTTAATTTGTTCTTCACAGGTCCTCAGTGATGAAGTGAAGAGGAAGCAGTATGATACATATGGCACAGCGGGCTTTGACGCAGGTCAGGCGGGTGGAGGGCAGCAGTACTGGCATGGGCATGCCAGCAGCGTGGACCCAGAGGAGCTCTTCCGCAAAATCTTTGGAGAATTTTCTGGAGGCCGCGGCTTTGGAGACTTCAGCTCCATATTTGAGCAGCCGCAGGAGGTTAGTGGGATACTGTAAAATGGGGTCAGAGTGAAGCCAAGCAGTTCCTCGGTCGATTCTCATTTAGGCAGTTTTATCCCCTGCATATGGAGAGTGATGAATTTCCTCCTCTCCCTGTTTTTTTGTTTTTTCCCCTTTCCTCTCACAGTACATCATGGAGCTGACATTTACTCAGGCAGCAAAGGGAGTCAACAAAGAAATGTCAGTTAACATTGAATCAACCTGCCAGCGCTGTGATGGTAAAGGCCACGAGCCAGGCACTAAGGTGCAACACTGTCACTACTGCAACGGTTCTGGCATGGTAAGCACTCCAACACTGAGTTTCTCAGTAGTTTGTTTTTTTAATTGTGTTGTTAAACATGAATCTTCTTCACTGTAGGAAACAGTAAACACTGGCCCGTTCGTGATGCGCTCCACGTGCCGGCGCTGTGGTGGCAAAGGCACAGTCATTTCCACCCCCTGCCACTCCTGCCGTGGCTCGGGACAAACTAAACAGAAGAAGGCGGTGATGGTTCCCGTGCCTGCAGGTTAGTCACACTCGTGTCTGTTTACTTGAGTGCTGTTTACACGCTCTAGATACCTCGAGGATATGTTTGCTCCTATTCGGTCAATGAGCAAGTGCCACAGTTGAAAATTGACTTTGCTGTAGGCTGTTTCACAAAATGATTAAAACATTGTTTAAAAATGCAGCTGCACTGATGAACATAGTGAAAAATAGTTTAGTCACTTCAAAATTTGAAAGAATGGAATGACTGAATTAAATTCTCTAGTTAAATGCCCAATGTGAACTCTAATTAGGGTTGTTTTGGCCCCTTCTTTTTACCAAATAATTATGCATATTAAAATGAAAATGGGGAAAATGATCTTCTGCCAAAGAGTTAATTAGCTCTATCATCAATACATAATTAAATAGTGGTAGCCTGGAAGGACAGTTATGTGTGCTGAGGTTTTTAATGCACCATAAAGACTGTAGTAAAAGCAAAATGGACATATAATCCTAAAAATTTCAAATATTCATTGAAGCTGGATCTCCTCCCTCTACCATTCAAGCCTGCTGGTGTTGACTTTAGTGGGATTATTTGTTGAGAGAGATCATTTCACTTGTTCAAATAAAAAATGTTATGCATGCATGTTATGCCTTGCAGGGGTGGAAGATGGCCAGACAGTCAGAATGCCAGTTGGAAAGAAGGAGATCTTCATTACATTTCGGGTTAGTATCTACTGTATGTCAGCTAGCATTTATTGCTGATTTCAAATGTACCAGAAGGTGTAGGTTTTTAGTCTGTTTGTTGTTAATAGGATTGTCTTATGAATATGCCCAGGTCCAAAAAAGCCCCATATTCAGGAGGGACGGTGCAGACATCCACTCTGACCTTCATGTATCTGTGGCACAAGCCATCCTGGGCGGCACAGCCAGAGCACAGGGCCTTTATGAAACTCTGAATTTATCTGTAAGTAGAATCTCCGGTTGCTCACCTGTTTGGGAAATATTTTAAACACATACTGTGTAACAATTGACTGGATTTGTCTTCAGATCCCTGCTGGTATCCAGACAGACCAGAGGATCCGTCTGGCAGGGAAGGGAATCGCTCGAGTCAGTGGCTATGGCTTCGGAGATCACTACATCCACGTTAAAATAAAAATACCTAAGTAAGACCGCGCTGACATCTTTGCAGTGTAATTTCAATATTTATTTCCAAATTGCAGTAAGGATAAAACATTTTTTTCCTGTACAGGAATCTCACAGACAGGCAAAAAGCCCTGTTGATGAGCTATGCTGAGGATGAGGCAGACGTAGAGGGGACAGTAAACGGTGTCACTGCCACCGCCACAGGTACATAGTCTCATTGAGTTTCTACTTTTTTTCTCTCTCTCTCTCTATCTGCTTCTCTCCACTTCTTTTGTTTGCTGGTCCACTGAAATGGGGTTTAGGAAAATAATTTATACCTAGTTGATAAATCTGGTTGATGCAGTGTCAATCTTTGTCCAGGTGAGGGCAGCAGTGGTAAGCGGTCTGAGGCAGGGCAAAGAAAACATGACAAGCAAGCAGAGTTGAAACAGGGGGGCTTCTTCTCCAAATTAAGGAAATTGTTTAGTTCTTCCTGATAAGCCACAAACCAGGTAGGACTGGTTATTGATTTATGTCTCCCACTCAACTTTTTTTACTCTTGTTCACAAATGGACATGATGATTGCTGAAGCACTATATTTTTTGGATACTTGATATTGTCTGGTTTGTGGCAGTCATATAAGAGCAGACTAATGCATGCATCCCTGGAATGCATTTGTGTCTTTTGTCATGTCTCCCTCCCCTCACCCCCGGCCAGTCACAGCAGATGACTGCCCCTCCCTGAGCCTGGTTCTGCCGGAGGTTTCTTCCTGTTAAAAGGGAGTTTTTCCTTCCCACTCTTGCCAAGTTAAAGTTAAAGAGTTTTTATTTGTCATTTCAACCATATACACAGTACACAGTGAAACGAAACAACGTTTCTCCGGGACCAAGGTGCTACATAGAACAATACACACAACAGTAAACAGTAAACATTAAAGTGCTCTTATGCGAACATGTGCAAGGGCGCCAGACAGTACACAATAAATACGAACAATACAGACAAACGTGAAACTGTAGACAATAATTACGGGTGTGGCGGGGGGGTTGGGGGGACAAACACTGAAGAGTGTTTTTGTCATTGAAAGTGTGTGTGTGTGTGTCCAGTTAAGACTAGATTGTTGAGAAGTCTGATAGCTTGTGGGAAAAAGTGCTTGCTCATAGGGGGTTGTTTTGATTGTTGGGTTTTCTCTGTAATTATTGTGGACTTTACCTTACTATATAAAGCACCTTGAGACAACTGTAGTTGTGATTTGGTGCTATATACATAAAATTGAATTGAATGTCTAGCCAGTCTAAGGATGTACGAGTTGTCTGCTCCTTATCTTTTTAACTTGGCTGGGTTTTTTTTTTTGTTTTGGTTTTTTTTTGTTCTGTTTTGTTGTTTTTCTAGGGGGGTCTTGCCGTTCTTGAAGTTTTTCTTCCTTCCTTTTTTCAAGGTAAAAGGTCTTCCATGAACTGAGAAGCTCCCTCAGTGTGTCAAAAGGCAAACAGGATGACAACAAGAAGAGGAATATTGAGTTTTGGACAAGTGTAGTTCTGGATGCAGTGTTACAGACCTGCCTGCCCAGCCCTGTACTTAAAATCCCAGAGGATTATCCAGGGACAAGAGGCCAGTCGCCCCTCTGTCAGACGTCCACTGAGGCAATGGTGATAGCAAGCATTTCACATTTTTCATAGCACTCAGTCAATGTTGGTTTTCTGTTTGCCAAAAGAGAAACAACAGTGATAACAGCATCCACGTGCGTGCAAATAAGTCATTGTATCGACAAAGTAGAGCTGCAGTCTAAAGTTTTATTCAGGATTAAACAATCCTGTTATTAATCTTTCAGTCCTGTATGCATCAGTCGTGTTTTCATGCTTGGACTTCTCCTTTTCCTCAGCACCATCAGTCCTTACAGGATAACTCTCAAACTAAGCGTTTGCTGTGTTGGGCAGTAGGAAAGTAAAGTCTTCAAACTGTGGTAGAGGATTGAACTGTGGAAAGTCAGACTTTCCTAAACTGTGAACACTGATTTATTCTGATCTGTCCCTTTGCTTTATGAGAAAAATTCCTTTTAATTTTGAACCACAATCCCATTTGTACATAGACAGTTATAGAGCATACACCAATGCATCAGTGTGTGTTATAGAAGAGAAATACTGTACAGCTCTAATAAAGCTAGGGTCTGAAAAACCTGTTTTATGTAAAGTGCAAAAGAAATAAAGTCCACGATCCTTTCACTCTGTCTGCACATGTGTACACTAGCCACTTCATTAGGTACACTTATAAAATCAAAAGCACTCTAATGTATATATTTATACATTTTCAGTTTTGGTTGACATTGTCGAAAAAGTGATCATTCTTATAGCTGTAACTTGTGTGCTACACTCACAATATTTGGTCCACCTCATACATGTTAATGTATATTTTAAATGTCTGTCCCACATTTATATTTACAAGTAAACGTTTGTGAACCTTTTGTAACTTTGAAGATTTCAGTACTACTCACGAGTGGTCTGATCACAATAATAGGCAAAATATGCTGGTTATAAAAGACTTTGACTTCCACATCTGCTCCAGCTGTTCCTTCAGTCCCTGGTACTGTCACATCTGTCACAACTGCGGCCTTCTGCTCCTTGTCAACCACCACTGTGTCTGGAAAAGTTATTTTTAATTTTTTTTTTAATGGATTGGACGATCATTCAGTGTTAGCTGAAAAACATAAAAACTCCTAAGAGCTCCTTTAGCTGCAACAGCTTCCCTCAAATGTTTCCTTTAGCTGCTTATGACAATTTCACAACCACAAAGAGGAATTGTTTAATATTTAAAAACTCGTGGGATGTCTTGATTGAAACATGTTAAGGGCAGAACTCATGACTTGGTTCCAAAGAATGAGCCATCTTTTTTTTTTTCAGCAATCCTGCTGTTGATTTTAGGGTTGCATGATCTTCTATAATCCCCTTGTGAGACTACAGTAGTCTCATTAGTTCATGGGAGGTTTCTCTGAAAGGCAACACTATCTACCCTTCATTATTCCATTCATACTTCATGCTGTGTGGCCCAAACACAAAGACAACAGCTGTGTACCACCAGCACTATTGCTGCTGGAGAGCGAGAGATACCGGCCAGTTTATTTCCCACTATAGCATGGTAAGAAAGAAAGAAAAGCTGCAGAGCGTGGTTTAAACGCAGAGGAATCATTTATCCTGTGTAAAGAAAAAGGATATCAGCTCAACAGCTAAAACAGTGCAAAGTTTTCACTTTTTCCTGGGTCTTTATCCACTTTTTTAGTCCCAGCTATGACTAATTCATTCACTGTGTTTTATATGTGTAAAATGGCTCGCCCGTCTTTCCCGCACAGTCGAGTCTTTGGACCGGTGCAACAAAAAGTTGGAGGGAGTCAATAAAGGAGCAGAAGGGTGGTTACACTAAGCTTTAATTCAAAATCAAAACAACAGACAGGCATAGCCTCCATATGGTTTCTCTCATTTTTGAGGTGAAGATTGATTACTGTAACCACTTTCCACACAGTGCATTCAGTTCAAAGACGACACTGATTCCAGTATGTGTGTGCATGCATGTGTCCCACATACTACTCAGGTGTCCTTATGTTCAGATGGTGACATGAAACTATAGTGGAAGATTAATTGTAATCTAACAGATGATTTTTCACTGAATGCATTATTAGGAAATCAAGCTAAATTTTTGCACTGATTGGCAAGGTCTTGGCAATCACTATGACCTTTATCAGCACACACCTAGTTGATTTAGTTGGCCATTGTCTTGCTGTAGAAGCTCCTGTCTCCTAAACTTCAGGTCATGGACAGCTACCCTGACCATTCACATGTAAAATTACTTGCTACTTCTATGAATTAATTGTTCTATCATTGCAAGGTAGCAAAGCACTCTCAAACCACCATGCTTCACAGTCGCAATGAGGTTTTTGTCTTTCCCCCCCCCTCCAAACACGGTGCATTTTTGTACAGAATAGGGAGAATAGCAACAACATTCATTTCCTCCATTTGCGGACTGCATGTCTTATTGTGGCCTGATGGACAGCCAGCTCTTTATTTCAGCTCAATTTTGTTCTCATCCACCTTTTTCAATATCTATGCTTCTTCTAAGGTCATTTGACATAACCTGGCATTTCTACTTTCATCTCCTCAGCTAGAAAATGTGATGTCAACTAGTCAGAATGCATTTGGTTATAATTATGGCCAAGATGAGTAATTAAAGTTCTCAAGTTTTCTTGAATTTGTAGAATACTGAACATAAATGCCTCCAATAAAGTCCGAGTAAAAGTGCCAGTTTTGATCTGTTGATGCAATATGAAAATTCAGCAGGATTATCAAAGCTATCAACAGATCCTGGGTTGAACATGAATATTTGCACCAAACTGCACGATAATCCATCTAATAGTTGTCGGCACTCACATTCCACCCAAAATCACACTACGTTTATGGTAGCTTTATGATAGAAAAAAGTACAAAGAAAGAAATACGAGTCCAAAAGAATTAGTTTTATTTAAGCATGAACATGAAAACACCTTTTTTCATTACTAGAAGCATAACATACAGTATTTTCCACTCTCATACAGAGTGCCCTAGCCAGTCACTACTAAAGCTCCAGTTAGATACAGATAGAGACTAAGAGCAGTCAATGAAAATGCAAGAAATTAAAAATAAACAAGAGTTAGGTTATCACTCTACGCACTTTAAGTTTCATCTATGGCAATATCTCCAAAACTACTGAATCATTTTGACCCTTGCATTATAAAACTGAATTACATGGAAACTACAGGAGCATATCGGGCAGTCCCTGTATTTGTCCTCCATATACGATGCATTATACAGCCATCTGTCATCAACTTAAACCTGAGACTCTCAGATAGAAAACTCGTCATTTACATTGTTATATCTAACAGTTGTTATCCTGAATGCGTTTTTATTAAGAAAGAAATACTGCACATCCACGTGTGGATGAATGTACTGTGCAAATATACTGCACGGGTGACGCTGGATAAACTTTGTTATCAGCCACTTTTTTTTGGTATTGTGTCTAAACTTCTTGATGTTAATAAAATACTGTTACTGTGTTAGGATAAAAATTATACTTCAACCACAAAGTACATACAGCACACACCTATCTGTGCTTAAAAAAAACCAAAACAACAACTCAGTTCTCTGATTTGTTTTCAAACAGTATAGGTGATGAACACACTGTACAGTCACAATGCACACTGATGTATCCATATCAAATGGATACATAAGCAAGTGTTGAGCTCCTGAAGGTAATTCATAATGAACCACAAAGCTCACACACATTTACCTTTCATGTTGATGAGCATGTAAAAGAATGTGGATGAGGCATCATTATTACAAAAATACAATTTTCTCTTGAAACAGCTGCACTCACCTCTGTTAACACCTAATATAGGCTCCTGTCGCAGGTAAAACTCAATCAGCAGTGAATTACTCAAATTGGTTAAATTAGTTAAGCTGTGCAATTAAATCAACAGGCAGGTTTTTTTTTTCTTTTTACAAGGTGCACTATGAAATAATTCTGAAGAGAGGTGATATAAATGAACATGCACAAGGAGAGATTAAAATATTCTCTATCATTTACTAGTATGTGAAAGCTGATTATAAATCAAGTTTTTGACTGTTATCACCCGTCTCAAAGAGCAAACTCTCTGGAAACATTTGAGGCTGAAGCAGAAATCATGGAACCTGACTGTTTTCCATTAACTTTGTAATTTCGCCGAAGTTTACAGTTCCGAATAATCTTAAAATCAACACAGCAAAAATCTACTGTGCACAGCATACTTTACTAATCTCACAATTCATTTCTAGATTAAATTTATCATCACTTATCCATCCATCCATTCTCTTCCGCACGGGGAGGCTGGAGCCTATCCCAGCTGTCATAGGGCGAGAGGCAGCATGTACAGGTCGCCAGTCTGTCGCAGGGCTAACACAGAGAGACAGACAACTGCTCACACTCACATTCACACTTATGGGCAATTTAGAACCACCAATTAACCTAACCCCAGTAACTGCCTGTCTTTGGACTGTGGGAGGAAACCGTAGTACCCGGAGAAAACCCACACAGCCATGGGGAGAACATGCTAACGCCACACAGAAAGGCCCGGGCCAAGATGGATTTGAACCCAGACCTTCTAACTAACTAAACACTATACAGCCAATTACAGTTTTGGGAAGAAAATGTCACTTCTATTACAATATAGGAGCCACAGAAGGTCTTGAAATATGACCAAGCACACGCTGGAAGGACACAAAGTGGAGGGATCGCGCAGAGGAGGTAGAGAAATGTTTTTTAAAAACTAGCATGATGGATGGAATTATATTGGTCCTATCGATCATTTTGTTTGAATTTGATTCTGTCAGCTTCCATTATTATGCAATATGTAACAATAAATAAACTTGGACCACAAACTGTGAAATGGTTCACGTGGTCTCCTAACTGTCCTTCCTATTACATTCCTCTTTCCTCTCGCACACAGCAGCAGTGTCAGGCAGAGGGATGGATCACATCAGATACCATGCAGCCAATCCAGCCAAGGCAGCAAACCAAGTAGCAAACAGGACCTGTCCTGTTGGGTGTCTGAGAGCAGCCATGGCCAGCTGACAGATGTATGCTGTTCCGCCTGATGTCGCTGTGACACAAAGGAAGTCCGGACACAAGCTTAGACAATAAAAGCCTCACAACAGTATCACTTTCATATATTTACAATGGCCCTATACTTACCCATTTTAGCAGCATAGTAGGGACATTTACTGATGTCTCCACCCATTGCTCCGTGAACAGGCATGCCAGCATCTAAAACATCTTCCTGGATGCTTTTTCCAATCTCTTCTAGCTCCTCAAATACCTGCCAGAGCAAACATAAAACATGTGAGTCTACAAACTGCTGGTAACACAGGCAGAAGGAATGTCTATGAGCAAATGAAACACTTGGAAAGAAGAAGAAAAATCATTAGGCTGATGGCCACTATTTAAGTCTGCAGACATTTTTGGTATAACATTATAGACTTTAAAATGTTTAAATTTCAACAGTGGAAGCAGATACGAAACAACTATCAGAAAACACCACTAAGTAATACAAGACTCCACCATTACCAGTGACCGGACTGCCAACCACACAGCTGCCATTTCTTCTTTTCTATGCCTCCCCCACTCAAATTCCTAATGCTTGGCCTCTCACCTCAATGTTGAACAGGAAAGCCTTGACAGCCTCATCCACCAGTTTCTTCTTTGTTTCCATGTCCAGTTCCAGCTCATTCATCCGACTTCGGTACAGCTGCTTGAATGCTTTAGCACTATGGATAGCATCAAACTGGTAGAACTCCAAACCCTCTCCTGTGGCCGGCAGCTTCAAGGCTCTCTGCGCCACCTTCTTCAGCACCTGCCCCCCAGACAGGTCCCCCATGTAGCGGGTGTAGGCGTGTGCAACCAGCAGCACTGGGTCCTCCTGCCCTACTTGGTGGATGCGGTCCACATAATTTTGGGTAGCCTTTGAGCAGCTTGTGTGGCTCTTCCATTCTGGACCATAAAAGTACTCAAGGTCACGGGCCAAAGCTTCATGGCGGTGGAGCTCTGTGGGAAAATAAAGAGGAGCAAAGTGGGGGTGGTCCTTGTTTCTTTCAATCTCCTCCTCCAGGGCTGTGTAAGTGTAGTAAAGAGCAACCGCGCCAAGCTGAGGAAGCAAACATAAAAAGTTAGTGTAAGAACCACTTTTTTTTCTGTTTTTTCCCCTTCCTCCCCCCCAAGTTTTCTTTGCCTAACACATTTATTTATTTATCTTATTTGCTTTGTAAAGTAGTCTTTAAAATTTTTTTAAAAAGGAAATTATCGGCTTCCTTTTCTTCACAGTTACCTTGAAAAGCTCTTTGCGGATGCGCCCCTTGAGGAAATCTTTCACAAACTGAGTGTTCTCAGCCTTTTCGTGAATCTCCTTGGTCCCTGCTGCCAGCATCTCAGACAGATCCTCTGGTCTGGAAAAAAGAAAAGAAGTGTGATATCTTGAATATGTGACAAAACTAAAACAGCATTATTAATTTATGATCTTATTAAAAACATGCTACAATACTGGGAGCAGCTTTACCCGAGGGTCTCGTTTTTCTGCTCATACACAGGCCCTGCTCCATTGGACACATCTGCTGCTGTCTCCATCTTCTCCACTGACTTAGTGAGGTAATGTTTCCTGCCACCTACTTAACCCTAAAAATCAGTACAAAGCATTTAAGTAGCAGTACAGGCACGATAAAAACCATCACATCACAAGAACACTCAAGAGAAAATCTATACACAAATACAAGAGCTAGAAGGACGCTCAGAGAGCGCATCCTCTGCCAAGAAAAATATGTCTCTGTAATTTTTACAAAGAAAGTGATCCTGATCTGAACCAGAATTTTATGCATTAGACCTACCAGTTAAAACACCTACTTGCTGATGGACAAAAAAGTTCCTGGATCCACCTCTCCAACAAATCTCATAAAATTCAATGCTAAATTTTAGTTTTCTACTGTTAGTTTGATCATAAAAACAAATATTTTGTGAGAAAATTGGGGGCATTTACAAGCCTTTTCTGAACAGCATTTTCTATGGAGCCATTGTCACATAACTATATCTAAAGAACTACTTAAGCTGTGTTTTTCCCATTTTTATAGGCCAAATATCCTCTACCATGACTTCAGGAATACGGAATTTCCAAAGTGTTGCTGAAGTTAAACATAAAATTCTGAGAGCTTGAATTTGCTTGAAAACTTGATGGTATGGCTGCACTACCATATTTGAAGGCCTGTATAAGAATAAGTTCAAAGATAAGAGGTTGAAATTTATAACAGACTCACACATATAAGGTGTTCTCTATACCATAAAACTACTCAAATCAGATGAATGCTCTTAAAAATATTAGAGCTTGGTAATGGAAAAAGAATTTTGCTTTTATAGAAAAAATTAATGTCTGATAGTAATATCCAAATATTTTTGTTTACAGGCAGCATCCACAGCCTCAAGAGTGTATGTTCCATATTCCTGAAGTCATAGTAGTAGATATCTGGCCTAAAAAAATTTGAATGGCACAGCTTCATTAATAACAGTACAGTTAAAATTTCACAGTTTTCCTATTAAGAAGTGTATCATCACCCTGGAACTTTTTCAAGCACATCAGAGATTGTAAGTCTGGAAGCATTTAGTCAGTTGACATGAAATGACCCCAGTACAGTACATTAATAAATACAATTTACCCAAATTAGTGAAGAGAGGCTACAAAACAAAATAGGCCAAACAAAATAAAATGATTGTCACAATCATACCAGATCCTGAGATAACGATCATTAAACTAACCCTGTTTACAATTTTCGACTTACGTTGAAACACTACCAACACAAGCCATTTTAAACATCACTTGGATATTTGAATGTACATTCAATTACAGTGAAATAAATTCTTACCTAAGAGGACACAGAGGCCAGTCACTAAACACCCTTATCCTCTTCACAGTGGCTGTCCTCCCTGAGTTTGGTGGTCAAAGAAATAAAGCCTTCTGCCACTTAAATTGAGCAGCTTTAAGCCTCTGACCTGATTTACTGTGTAATAAAAAAAAAAAAGGCATATAAGACCAGGTCAGAGTGAAACCTAATACAGTATAGACGGACAAGTGCTGGCTTGGTTTACAGAGATAAGGCAACATCCAGGCAGGTCTGACCTAAATGAAGGCAGCCAAACAAAGCAGCTCAAACAACACAGCACAGGCCTTCTGGCGTTTACCAGGAGTGTCCAAGAATAACTCGAACAACGAGGACAGCCATTTAAAGTGATTTAATTCAGCTAAGCTAACCACTCCAATCACAAATCATAATGTCAAAGCACCTTTTATCGTGATACGAACGTTAAACTAAAGGGGTCGTTCTTTGGGAGCATCACTCTGACAGCCACAGCTAACTTTACTGAATAACGCTAGCCAAGTTAGCTATAAGCTAGCTAACGTAACATTTCAACAAACACGTTGACAACCAGCCGGTTACTACACATCAGGGGTCGGCGTGTTTGTTCGCTCGTAAAATTCAATTATTAAATATTGCTGAATTACAAAGTCGTAAGCAACAAACCTTCACTGCACCGTAATGAGCAGACCTCCAGCCTGCGGAGGTGCAGAGCGAAACTACGTCCGTCTCCGCCTCCTCGGCAGTCACGTGATACTCGACCGGAAGCGCCAAGATTTGTAGCTCTCACACAGGACTACAAGGATGCTATAACTTTTGCTAGTAAAATTCTGCTACCACAGCTATTACGCAGTACAATTAATATGGCTTCTTATAGTTGTCATTCTTCTTGTAAGCAACAGAAAAAAATCTCAATAAAATTATTAAAGCTCATAAAATTATTACATTTTGCTACAGTAAAAAAAACACATAATGGTTTACATACAAAGAATAGTAGCTCAATAAAATAGGCTGCAATATGACCAAATAATTAACTTAACTGGGTAAACTAACCTGGAATCAAAATAAATACAATAAAGCCCAAAAAAAATCTGTCCGTTTTCATCTGCTTTGTACAATTCTATTGACCAGGATATGTCCTTCAATGCACATATTAAACAAATATGTAGGACTGCTTTTTTACATTTGCGCAATATTTATAAAATTAGAAACATCCTTTCTCAGACTGATGCTGAAAAGTTAATCCATGCATTTATTACTTCTAGGCTGGACTACTGTAATTCATTATTATCAGGCTGTCCTAAAATCTCCCTGAAAAGCCTGCAGCTGATCCAAAATGCTGCAGCTTGAGTACTGACAGGGACTAGAAAGGAGAGCATATTTCTCCCCTATTGGCTTCTCTTCATTGGCTCCCTGTTAAATCTAGAGTAGAATTTAAAATCATACTCCTAACATACAAGGTCTTGAATAATCAGGCCCCATCTTATCTCAAAGACCTCATAGTACCATATCACCCCAATAGAGCACTTCGTTCTCAGACTGCTGGCTTACTTGTGGTTCCTAGGATACTTAAAAGTAGAATGGGAGGTAGAGAGTTCAGCTTTCAGGCCCCTCATCTGTGGAACCAGCTCCCAGCTTGGATTCGGGAGACAGAGACCCGCTCTATTTTCAAGATTAGGCTTAAAACTTTCCTTTTTGATCAAGTTTATAGTTAGGGCTGGATAAGATGACCCTGAACCACCCCTTAGTTATGCTGCTATAGGCCTAGGCTGCTGAGGGGGGGGGGGTCCCATAATGCACTGTTTCTTCTTATTCACCTTTATTTACTTGTTTATACTTCACTCTGTATTTAATCATTATTATTCATCTCTGCCTCTCTTCCACAGCATGTCTTTTGTCCTGTCTCTCTCCCCTCAGCCCCAACCGGTCGCAGTAGATGACTGCCCCTCCCTGAGCCTGGTTCTGCTGGAGGTTTCTTCCTGTTAAAAGGGAGTTTTTCCTTCCCACCGTCGCCAAGTGCTTGCTCATAGGGGGTCGTTTTGACTGTTCGATTTTCTCTGTGTTATTGTAGGGTCTTTACCCACAGTACAAAGGGCCTTGAGGCGACTGTTTGTTGTGATTTGGTGCTATATAAAAAAAATAAAATTGAATTGAATTGAATTGAATTGAACTGAATTGAACTGAATTGAATTGAATTGAATTGAATTGAATTGAATTGAATTGATGAACTTGAGAGTCAATATTTTGTATGACCAGCTTTATTCCACAACACAGTCTAAACTCTGTCAGGTAGCTTTCTTCTCATTTATTTAAGTAGTCTTCAGGAATAGTTCTCCAGGCTTCTTGAAGGACATTCAAAGCTCTTCTTTTGATGTCAGCTGCCTTTTGTTCCATTCTCTGTCAAGATGATCCCACATTGCTTCAATAATTTTGATGTCCGGGCTCTGGGGAGGCCAATCCATGACTGATAGTGTTCAGTTTTGTGTTTTTCTGTCCAGGTATGCTTTTACTGTATGTGTTGGGATCACTGTCACCCTGAAAAATAAAGCTCTTGCCAATCAGATGCTTTGTATAAATGTTTTTTTTTATAGTCATGCTGATGTTTTAGTGATAGTTCCCTTGTAGCAACATCTGCTTTATACAAGTGAGTGCTTGATTTTGCTGAGAGCTACAGATCAACTCATCAGAAGACAATTTCAAGCAGTTGGCAAAATCATTGTTGATACTATTCCTCAAGGAAAAATACCAAGTATGCTAGTTTGCAGGTCATTTCTCATTGCAGTGCTTATCTATCTTACTGGCAGATGCAGTATGTGACACATCATAAGTCATAAATTATCAAAATTGGAACCAAGAGAAAGAACAAAGGCAAAATGAAAATGTAGGAAGAGAATAACAACAATGTGGCATTCCCATCAAACAAATGCAATGGTTTGTTAACAGTTACTGTTATTCCTCTGGGGATAAAGTGAAAGTAGTCCATCAAGCTTTAATGGATGCTCATTTCATCACATTTTGAATTGCAACACCATGCAAATCAGCAAATGGTTTTGGTAAAACCATCTGTTGCCCTCTATAAGGCCGTAATGAAGTAATTGCAAGTTGCATAACCAGATAAAACCATTACTGGGTTCAACAGCAATTATCCCTGTAATGACTGTTTATCTGTTACAGTGTTTTTAAATCATCTCATCGGCTGTTGTTCAGTGGCATGTATATTTTAAGGAAGTCATTCTCTTGTTTTCACAGGGCTTACTGCACAATATCCACAAATCTGAAAAGGGAACAATTCTATGGTCTCTCTTGTTGATGCTTCAGGTGATACACCTGTGAGATTCAAGGCTCCTGAATAAAACACTAGCCTCACACACTCATACAATCACAACACCCTTCTTGCAGCCAAGCTTGTTCCATACATGAACTTTAACATGATGGTTGACAAGGGTGCTGCTGCAATATGCCAGTCACAGATCCAAATTTGCTGATGTCTTTTCGGCTGTTTTGGTGCACAGATGATTTGCACACACTTGTCATGCTTATATATGAGATGGACGTTAATGTCACCAAGCAGATTCATCCAGCAGTATATGGTCGAAAGCCTTCTTGCATGTTGAATGTGTGTCTGCTTTTGTGTGGGTGTGATTTTTAGAAGCTGATATTACTCTGGCAAGCCGATTGCATTGTCAGATGTGTGGTTGGCAGGGGGGCAGCTGAGTGCCTCTCCCCCTCACTCTGCTGCTGAACCACAGGAGGCCAGTGGGGAGGATAACAAGATGATTCACTTCCCTCCAGTGGGGGCCAGAAAGCTGTTGCCATTAAATGAAATTGCTTTGAGAAGTGCTTTTGAGCTACTGATGCAGTTAAGAGTGGAGGGAGGGATTGGTCTAAAAGAGAAGAATTAACAAGCTTAAAGCTGATTTTCACCAGAAAACCTAATATTTATTTTCAGTGATGGCTATTTTCCCTGGATGATTCTGTCAGTCTGTTTTTCTGCTACTTAGTTTTGTTTGCCACTTTGCTTTCCTGCATGTTCTGTACGTGATTTCATGTTGAAGTGTGGCACATGGTCCATTTCACCTTAGCACTCTCAGACATGGCACCTGCTGAGATCTGACGCTTTATTTTGCATTATGACCACCAGCCGAGCAGAATAAATGCGAGCAATGATGATTAAGCCAGGTGTTTTGCTTCACAAGTCTATGATATAAATGGGGAAAAAATAAGCAAAAACTGATTTTTAATGAGGACTTACTTTGATTTGTCAGTTAGGTTTCTTTGCGCCTGCCCTGCATTAACAAAGCAAAGTGTCTGCTAAAGAAGAGAAGTGTGAAACTGCTTCATTTGGGACCAATATAGAAAAGGAAGAGCACAGCTATCAAGATTTAAATGAATATAGCTCAATCAGAAAGTGAGAACATCAAAGAGAGGCTTTTAAAATCAAGAATAACAATGTGATGCTTACCAAGAAGACAGATCAATTGAATCCAAAAAAAGAGCTATTCCTGTTCACGCATTAGGAACTTTTTAATGTCCCTTTGGATCTAAAAACTTCTGTCATTTGAGTAAAGTTTGACTAAGAAACTAATGAGCATGTTGTTAATGTTCAAAAAAAAAATCACTGAGTTTCCTCTGTCTAATTGGTATAATTGTCAAACAAGAGGAAGAACTGCATTTTAAGCTTTGTATATCCCTGGAAGTTTCTCTTGATTTTTCTGTTAATGGGGGCATTACACTGCTGGAGCAGATACACACTCACCAGCCCCTTCATTAGGTACACCTTGCTAGTTCAAGGTGGACTCCCTTTTGTCTTCAAAACTGCCTTACTTCTTCATGGCGTAGGTTCTGGAAACATTCCTCAGAGATTTTAGTCCATATTGACATGAAATCATCATTTAGTTGCTGCAGATTGATTGGCTGCCCATCTGTGATGTGAATCTTCTGTTCCACCACATTCCAAAGTTGCTCTATTGGATTGAGATCTGGTCACTGTAGAGGCCATTTGACTACAGTGACCTTACTGTCACATTCAAGAAATTGGTTTGAGATGATTTGAGCTTTGTGACAATGTGTGTTATCCAGCAGCCATCAGAAGATGGGCACACTGTGGTCATGAATGGATGGACATAGTCAGCAACAGTACTCAGGTAGGCTGTGGCTTACTTTTTATTACTGGCCACTAAAATCATGTACATCACTATTCTCTGCATGCTGCTGCTAAGTGGCTGACTCTGTATGTCTTTCCCATTGGTTGTTTGTTTGTTTTTGGTTTTTTTGTATATAAAGCTCTGCTCAGGGTACTAGTACACTAGCACTACTACGGCATATGCTCTCACAATAGTTTGTCCCCAGAGTCAGAACAGAATTAGTCCACTGCTTTTGATGTTGTTCTTGTAAGGATGTCTTATTACATGTGATTTGGATGTTTGTGTTCATTTGCCTGTACGAAATGTCAGCAGTGTGCCAAGAAAATATCCACCACATCATTACACCACCACCAGCCTACACTGATGCAACGAGCAGTAGAGCAGGTGTACCTAATAAAGTGATCAGAAATTGTATATCACTGACAGGATTGTATGCATATAAAGTACAGACATAATGATATTCAGTATGCCCTTATACCAGCATTCACAATACCACAAACCTGAAAATATAAACAAAATAAAACCATTGTTATTAAATTGACCTCATCTTTATAAGCATTGAATGGGAAAAGTCACTGGCTCCACAACGCCTGTGTGCGCTGAATGTCTCAGTGTTGAGGGCTCCTATGTTTATTTCTGTTTCATAAGCAGCAGCTCAACAGCAAATTATCCAAGAGTTACTCATAATCTGTCTCTGTTTACACCTGCTTTCCAGAAATTTCTAATATTGCTTAATCACATTGACAGCAACATGCAAGGCTATAAATGCAAACAGGTTACTTGGGAATATCACTGCAACATTTAATGGTTCTGACTATCAAAAATAATTAGCAGTGCTCTTCTTATTATCTGCAACTAGCATTTCAGACATTATGACACATTTATGAGTCAAGTATATGAGTGGGAAATGAGAAATTAAGACTAAATGAGTGCTGTGAAAAAAGTAAACATGACTAAACAGAACAATATATTACAATAGGCCGTAATATATAGGACTTCAGAGGTTATTCTGGCCCTTTGAGTCCTGGCAAGGTATTGTATGCGGTAGTGTCCCTGGTAACCGTGGCACATCTCGCGAGATGTAGTGAATGCGTTGTTTATACAAACCCTCAAAGTTTGTGTGTGTGCCTGGCTAGTTTATAACAAATAACAGCTATTTACTCAAAATATAAGTCATATAAGTGTCAATGAGTTGATTAGCTACTGAACATTTACTCAACGATACCTTCTTCAGCCAGACTGGGAGAAATGTGACTTCCGCATCCGTCAGGTTTGAGAGTTTCGCGGGTCAATACAAACGAGCTTTTAAAGATGATCCGTATTTCGCTAACAGCGATATATTCTGCACCTTATGACTGAGTCTTACTTAGTGTAATTGTCTCGAAAAAGTTACAGATCAGCTTTAAACCAGTACTTGAACGTTTGTTTGTTTTTTCATGTCATTATAGCAGAGAAGCTCACCACAGTGACACATCCAGACGCAACAATGTCGCTGCTGTGCGTAGTCGAGCAAGCTGTCAGGTCATGCAAAGTGGAACAAGCTAAACTGAATGACCGTATTCAAGTCTACAAAGATTTGTTAAAGAGCTTGTAAGTACCTGCTTGAGTTGTTTTCTACGCTGTTTCGGTGCTCACGTTTGTCTGTAATATTTGAACTTGTTATCCTGGAATTCTTATTCTCCTTTAAACATTCATTGAAACACTCACTTAACTCACAGAAATTAAAAGTACAATGGTCTGTGCCGTTCATGCCTTTGTGATTCAGTGACTCTATAAGTTGAATATGTACTGTCCGGTGCTAACAACTGGCGCTGTGGCTTAGTTGGTTAAAGCGCCTGTCTAGTAAACAGGAGATCCTGGGTTCGAATCCCAGCAGTGCCTTTTGGTACAGATGGTTTGTGCTGTCATTTCCTGTGCTAGGTAGCTCAAGATGTGTGTTAGTAATCTACTAGTAATTGTAACAACAGTCAGCTCCATCTTTAACCTCAGATTTAGATTCAAAATGAGCAAAAAAAAGAAGAAAACGAAAGAAATAATAAACCATTTATGTCAACTCCAGCCACAGATGAATTCTCAGCATCTAAAGCATCTTCACACTAAACCTTAATCACAATACTAGATAATTATTTTATTTTTGTACTTTTTGTAAAAAAAACAATTTCAGTGTGCCGCACTATTTAAATTTGTCAGGACAGCAGTACCAAAGTTGACAATGACATTTCATACTGGTACTAACCTTGTGATAGTGATTTTTGACATAAGAAGTCTTTAACTTTGTACACTATTGTGATTGATTTTGACTGAGCAATTAGATTTTTCAGCTGTGTGTTTCATCATTAAGCAATTATGTCCACAAGAGATCACCAATGCAATATATAAGTGGAACAATAAGCCTCTGACTGCCGGCGGCCTTTCTGGCAGTGGCTGATGCTCGTCTGTTGTGTCGCATCAGTTTTGTTTGCTTGTGTTGTGTTGGTTAAATGTTCAAAGACCTTAACACTTTTATTTTATTTTAATTTTTGTTTAGTGTATTCACATGAAATATTTTCCCACAGAACACAACCCCAGGTTAGCTCTGAGGAGACAGAACTCGCAGATGCTGCTGCTACAGGTAATTAAAAAATAGCTTTTATTTGTTGTTCAAAAAAGCCTCTATGGTTATTTTCTTTTGTTTTCTCTTGCTAAATATTAAAAGAAATGTCTAGAATAATGATAAATAGATGACAGCAAAAGAAAATAGAGATGTGGGCAGTAAATTGTAATTTTTTGATTGTGGTGATTTTAAGTTGTCATAAATGAATGTTAATATTCATTGTTTTTGTAGATAATGTACCTTAACCCTTTAATCCCAAGTGTATCATATTTGATACTGTAACCACATGTTTGCATGTTGCTCTTTTCATATTCAGATATCTCCCCATGCGAGAAGGAAGATATGGGACTTCTTGAGAGGGCTCTAGAGAAAGCCCTTCGGGTTCGCACTGGCTCAGAACCTTCTAAAAAAGGCTCTAAACTACCTGGACCTCAAACGGAAACAGGGATTTCAGGTGTCAGTTCCATGGATGTCACACATTTATCTGCAGCACATAAAGGAAGCCAAAGAACTACAAGGTCATCCTCTAAATCTGCCGGCCTTGACAGAAAAGGGTACAGAAAGCCTGCATTATCAGTATGCTCCTCACTAGGCTCGAGACCTTTAGCTAGCTCCAACCCTGGACAGACCAAAACAACAGATAATAGAAACACAGTCCAAAACCATCCTGCCTCATCAGCTGGCACTGTGCATCAGCAGGCTTCTAGGAAACTGCAGCAGGTTGTCCCACCGTCTGTCTCCCCTGATCACATCATGAGCTTGCTCTCTAAAAACAAGACTGTCAGAAGCAATGTGGCGAGCGGTGATGACCTGAGGAAAGCCGCGCCTGTCTCCGCACCTACTTCAAATAACACAGTGCCCTCTTCACACACAAATGAGCCTGGAGCAAGCTGTTTGCCTCAACAGAAGGGGTATGTTTTATAGATTTACACTATGAAAATAACTGCTTTGTCCCCCCAAAAATTCTGTGTTATCAGAATCATTCTGTTTGACTTTTCTTCGTAACAGGATACCTACTGAGCAAACAGCAAAATGGAAATCATTGAGGAGCAAACAGAACAGGTGGCTTTACATTGAAATGCAAAAAATATATAAATATTTCTGCTTTTACATTTTCCTTAATTTTCTAAGTTTCCCTCTGTACATTATCTTCAGACTGTGGGATAAAGTCACTGCCCTACAAAGGAACCCCGGGCCTGGGAGGAGTCACTTCATGGAGAGAATGAGAGCTACGGTATTTTTACTTTTTGTAAAAGAATCAGAGTAAAAAACAGGTCGTGAGTCATGTTTTCCACATTACACCGTGTTAAACTTGAATTTCTGCAGTAATTTTGAAAAACAGCCTAGTGTATTTCTGAAGAATTTTTATTAATAGACTTTAATTTCTCCAAATAAAAACCCTTAGCCTGTGTTTAATTGTTTACCCTCTTTTGATCCATTTAGTTTCCCGGGAATTGGCCGTTTGGCAGCCCATATGAGACCAGGGCTCTAGTGGACAGGCTGAGTCACCAAGGTCAAGAACTCACACTGCTCTGCAGGGAGCTTCTAGCCAAACAGATGACAGAGACAACAATAGAGCTGGGTAAAAATTCCAAACAGAAGCATATATGTAAAAACGTGAGAAATGAAATGGACTGATGACACAAATATGTGGGTGACAAAATGATGATGTGAGAAGAAACTGCACAGAATTGGCATGAAGTGACTGTGTGAGTTGTCTATATATATATATATATATATATATATGTATATATATATATATATATATATATATATATATATATATACACCAAGCATCAGTCGAAACAGCTCACACATATATATGTCAAGCGTTTCCTCTGCCAGGAAGCATCAGGCAGTTGACATTTTTCTGTAATTGTAGCAACTTTTATAGTCTATAAAGTGACTGTAAACACAATGGTTTATGCAACTCGTTTCTCAATAACTTTGAATTATAATTCTATAATTCTTTTTTTTTTATATATATACTTGCCTACAGTTACTACAGAAGACAAGTATGATTCCTGCATGTCACTGGAAAGCATGCAGCTCACAGCAGCTGAGCTCCAGAACTTGGCAGATCAAGTGAAACAAGGTAAGAATTCTGTTTGTATTATAGTGTAATCAAACAAAAGCAACCTTTTTTTTGTAAAGAATTGGTTCCTCCAGCATTAATTGCACATCAATCAACCTGACTTTGTTTGTAGGCATTAGTGGTAAGACATCTTATCAAAATTATTTATTACTCGAGGTGATAGAAAGGCAACAGTAACTCAATAACGACTCATAATAACCATGTATGCAGAAGAGCATCTCTGAATGCACAATACATCAAACCTTGAAGCAGATGGGCTACAGCAGCAGGAGACCACTGACGCGTGGGCTCACCAAAATTGGACAATAAAAGATTTGAAAACTGCTGCCTTGTCTGATGAGTCTCAATTTATGCCATGACATTTGGATGGGAGAGTCAGAATTTTGTGTAAACAACATGAAAACATGGATCCATCCTGTTTTGTATCAGCGGTTCAGGCTGGTGGCCGTGGTTCAATGGCAAGAGGGATATTTTCTTGGCGCATTTTGGGCCTCTTAGCATCAAATGAGCATCGTTAAAATGCCACAGCATACCTGAATAGTGTTGCTGCCCATTTCCATTCCTTCATGACCACAGTGTATCCATCTTGTGATGGCTGCTTGTAGCAGGATAATGTGCTGCTTCACAAAGCTCCAATCATCTCAAACTGGTTTCTTTAACATGACAATGAGCACCCAGAAGGCCTCCACAGTCACCAGATCTAGACCCTAGACCACCTTTGGGATATAGTGGAATGGAAGATTCACATGATGGATGTGCATGCAGCCAGCAATTGGGCAGCAAATGTATGATGCTATCATGTCAACATGGACCAAAATCTCTGAGGAATGTTTTCAGCACCTTTTTGAATCTATGCCACAAAGTATTAAGGCAGTTCTAAAGGTAAAAGGGGATCGAGCCCAGTACTAGGTGTACCTAATGAAGTGCCCTGTAAGTGTAAGTATTATTTATGTGTGTCTTTCAAGCCTTTAGTGTAGGGCTGGGCAGTATATTGAGTTTTTAAGAAATATTGATATATTTTCATACACAATATGAGACAATATCATTTATATCGATATAGTCGCGTTACAATCATACTTGTAGATTCACCACTTCACCTTTCTTCCGGCACAACTTCACCCGTAAATCATGCAGGAAGCGACAGCATGGCAGTGTTGCCAACTTAGCAACTTTGTCGCTAGATTTAGCGGCTTTTCAGACCCCACTGGCGACCTTTTTTTTTCTTCCTAAAAGCGACTCCCGACAAATGTAGCGACTTTTCCCGGTGACGTCAGCGACTTTTGGAGAGTTTTGGAAACCTGAAATCATCCGCTGTCGCAGTGTTTTGTATACATACAGCCTTCGTACTGCGTCCGTTCGTACCCTTTGGCATCGCCTGGATCCCCAAGTATCCCTGGCCATACCACAACTAGATAGCAGAAAGTGGTTTGTACCATAAGTCACGTGACCGTAATAGCAGAAGTGGGTCTTTTTTTGTGTGCTTGCACAGGCCGCATTGAGCGGGTGGCCCCGTTGCTGTGATACGTCAGCACATATGTCTGTGGATTTACTGTCTATAACCCTGCTGACTGAAGGATGGAGTTTAGTTCATTCAGTCTGTTTACATGTTTGTTATTTGCACTCCTGTACTAGATGTACAGGAGTGCACACAGGAGGAAGCACTTCCCAGTGAAGTAGACTTCACCAGACTCACTTTTTAAAGAATAAGTCAGCCTTTTGCTTTTTTTGCTCTGTATCTTTTCCGTTTACATTTTAATAGCACAACTGTGAGTCTTTTTTTTTATAGAGGAAAAAAAAGCATTAATTTATTTGGGAACATTATTATTTAAATACACCAATGCAGCACGAGTAGCAACTAAATCCAGTGTGTGAGAGAAGTTTCTAGGAATTAATAGCTCTGCACGTCTGGTGTCACGCAGTCTAGCATCTCACATTTAAGCATCAGTTAGTATTTTTATTTCACTATGTTTTAATATCCAAAGAGTGAATTATCTTTTATTGCTTTTTAACAGCAGTTGAAAAATGATTATGATGAATGCAGCGTGCTAACGAGCTAATGGAGCCTCTCCATCTTGGCGTATGGAAAATGAAAGCAGAGCTGCTGTGAAAACTCAGTGTCAGCTCAGTACTTTCCTTGGCCTCAACAGATCCCCCCCCCGTCCCAGTCCCCGTGACGGAGGGGTTTTAAAGCCGTCTGTCCTGACGCGGCTAAGCAAGGGCCTGGCTATTTAAAGCTGAGGCAACAGAGCAGAGAAAAAAAAGTTTTAGGGGTACAGTTGCTCACACTCTAAAAATAACCCTTTTTTTCCATCAGAGTGGAAAGCATGGGATCGATGGAAGCCAGAAGGAGGTTGTTTTTGCCCCACTGGGGCAAATGGTGTGGTGCAGAGAGATGGGATAACCTCACCCCTGCCCCTGACTATAATGTATACAACAGAGACAGAGCTGCAAGAGCTGGAGAGGCTGCGGATGAGGGTGGCACTGCTGCAACAAGAGGTTGATCTTGAACAGGTAGGAGATGTGTTCTGAAAGCATCTTGAGAGTTTCACGTACCTGTGTGTTCTGTGTAGCAGCAGCCAATAATTAAGAGATAAGTTGCTGACAGTCTCATCTGCTGTGCCACAGGCTCTGCTGGACACCCTGTCCCCTCAGTTGTCATCTATAGTACCTGGGCCTGGATGTCCGAACCCCAATGTACTGAGAGACATGTACTCCCTGCTGGGTGAAGGAGGGGAACGTTTCCCTGCCATAGTCCTCGACTCTGAGCCTGCCTGACTAGTGAGCATGTTAACCAGTCAGTTTGTAGGCTTAGAAACAGCTGTGACTACATTAAAAGTCTCTTGGTATACTGCAGTCCAGAGGATACCAACTGATGAAATCAAACGCCCAAAACAAGGACATAATAAAACCAAAAATTAATTGAAGTGACTGAGCAGCTTTAGAGTGCAGCTGTGGCTCAGGAGGTTCAGCAGGTGGTTCACCAATTACCATGCTCTGTGTTGCACCTCATGACCCTGAAGATCAAGCAGATATCACTGAATGATGATTGGATGGATAAACAGGTGTACCTAATGAAATGGTAACTGAATCATGAATCTTGGTGATTATTTTGAAGAATCTGTATTTAATTATGGCATCACTGATTTAGTTCAGTGTCTCATGTCATGCCACGGCTTTAACAAGTTGTGATCATCAGTTCTCTCTTAAACACTGAGTCTGAATAAATGCTGCGTATTTGTAGTGTAATTTGTATTTCTATGGCTTAAATTATATGCTTGAATTGTTTTTTTTTCTTTTTCTTTTTTTTGGGAGGGAGGGGGGTTAATACACCACAACTAATACCTTCAATAAAGTTACAGAAGTGTAGTATTCACTCAATGATTTTTGCCAGCAGGTGGCACTCAATTCACAGAAGAGGCCTAAAATTATATGAGGCTATGAGAGCAGTTTTCTTTAACAATTAATGGGTGTTAAGTGTGGTCTGTGGATTTGCATGGTGTGATGGTACCACAGGAGATATGTTCCCATCTTATTTTATTCAAAGGTGGCCTTGCAACTTTTCCAGCTTGTTTCACTTCATTTCATTTATTTTCAGTGTTAAAAAAAAATAAAATAAATTATTGCACCCCCACACTCTTCCATCCTGTTTTTCCATATGATGTTTGTGATCCCCATATTGAGCCAGCATAATCTTTCATACATACATCTGCTAGACCGCATATATGGGGCCATTACTGTGTTTCTGTGTTTCGGTATTCACGGTCTCGCCGGTTTCAAATGTGCTGTGAGGGCGTATGTGAGATGCAGGAGCGCCTGGAGGAGCCTAAAAGGCTCGTGCCCACAGATGACGTGTGGATGGCAGGGGCTGTGCCAGACTGAGCGACAGGTGGCGCTGGGTTCACGCAGCAGGACGTGGGTGTTGGAGCCCTGCTGCACCAGCCCTCATGCGCGCGCACACAAACACGGAGACATGCACACCCAGAGCCGGCTGAGTCACAAAGATGATGTGCTTGGGAGTGCCTGGCATTGCAGTATGCTGCAAGCTGGAAATGGCATGTTTCCCTGAGGAGAGGGACAAAATAAGGTTATGAAAAAGAGAGGAGCATTTCAGTCTCAGATGGCTGGATGAGTCAAAAACAACAAGAGCCCAATGATTCAGGCATCTGTTCCTGAGTTCAAAGTGGAATACATTTACATGTTTACAAGACCTCTTCACATAGAAGGCTTCAAGTATTTTTGGATTGCAACCATGTCATCTGCAGGGCACTGTAGCAGTGTGCTGCTGGTTTATGGCCTGCACATGGTCTTAGTTTGTCTGTGTGTGAAGGGAGTAAAAGAGGAGGCACTGAAATTTTCCTGGGTCAACACCACACATGGGTTCCAGTGGGCGTGGCACACATGCAGTTCAGCCCTCCTGTGACCTGCATACATCAGCTGCTACACGGCTTTACCTATCACCAGCAGAGCTCCTCCATTCCCACAAGCATGGCCCGGTCCTGCCCAGGTTACGCATGTCTCACGCCTTTGTCCCATTTTTCTCACGGCTATTTGTGACACATAATAGATGATCCAAGACAGTTTTACTCTCCGTGGGTGAAACTTCATGGAAATTACTGCCATATGCCACACACGCAGAGGGGAAGGGTTCAAATACTGTACAGATGCCACTCACTAGTTTTTCCCCCTCCTTCTCATTTGTAATTGCTCGCTGGAGTCCAAGCACAAATCCACAGAAACCCAACAGTGCTACCAAGAATCCACTTCTCTCCTTTAAATGCCCATTGCTCTCGAATGTCTCTTTTCTCCTGCGCCCCCGCTCCTCACAAACACATTCCTCACTTCCCCTCTTTTATTTCTCCTTGGCTATTCTAAATGGCTGTTGCTGATTGACTTAACAATCTCTGCTGTAGCTCAATGTAGTCATCGGTTAGGCTGTATTAAGCTTTATTATTTAATGTACCCCACTCATCAGCCGATCTTGAGGCTTTTGCATCAAGTTATGTATGTAGTCTTAACAGCAGCTGTGCAAATAGAAGCATGTTTGGCATTTATAAGGCAGCATGAAGTATTTTCTATTCTGGTAAGATCACTGATTATCAAATAATCAAGAATAAGCTGAGTTGATGTAAAAAACAAAACAGAAGTCTTGGAAGCATAAAGAGGAAATCATGCTGTAATAGAAAACCCAGTAATGCCTGGAGATGAAACAATCAGATTCCTCCGTTCTTCACAAACGTAGTTTTATAGATGTGGAGGAGGAAAATTAGCAAGCGTTGGACATGAAAGGTGTCTGGATTGATTTTTATTTTTGTGGAAGAGCGAGCTAAGCATACAAGGGGATTAACTACTACTAGACTGCTTTCCATTCAGAAAGAACTGGCTCCAGCCGTGTGTGTGTGTGTGTGTGTGTGTGTGGGTGGGTGGGTGAGAGTGAAGGAAGGGGCCTGCCTGTATTTTATTTAATTTTTTTGTTTTTTTTGTTTTGTTTTTCTGTATTTCTGTCACAAGTTGTTGTATTTACACTGTAATAGAGGCTCTATATATTTGATGTCCTAAAAATTACTGTTATGCATTCAAATAAAGAGAAGCCAGTGAGAGTATTTGAACAATTTCTTTCATATTGATGTCCATCTTATTGATGGGGTAAAATGGAATCACCATGACTCGGTAACTGCCATGAAGAGGTGATACATCTTTTCTTATTTTAGTAAAGATAGAGACAAACAAGGGTTTCCCTTTCTCTAATTTCAAGCAAGCACCAGGCTTCTGTGTTCCCATGGGAAGTGTTTTATATTGTAGAAAAACAAAGATGCTGCATCTGAGAGGCAGTGATGGAAACGTGAAGAATAGGGAGAGCGGTTAACTCCCCTCCCCCTTCCTGTGTTTCGTCAAACCCTGTTCTCCTTACTTTAGTGTTTGATGTCACCAATAAGCTAACGAATCATAGCACTTGGACTTCCCAGTTTTTCCTCCCTAGCTCCTCCTCTTTCCTTAAGCCTTTATATATATATCCCCCCCTCACTATGTTCTGCAGAGTGTACAATGTGCTACCAGAGAGCCAGCAGGCAGTGTACAGAGAAACAGCCAGAGAGGGAGGCAGAGAAGGGGAAAGTGTGAGTGGATTTCAGCGCTGATTTAGAATCCTTCATCTGACATGCTTGAGCGATTCCTGCTCAAGTCATTTTTTTGGTCTCATGCAGACCTCCTTCTCCTTTCTCTCCCTTTTTCTGCCTCTGTTTGTCTCTTTCTGTCTCTCCAGGCCGGAGCTACCTACAAGTAGGAATCCCAGAAGCCAACGCTGCTGATCCTGTCAGGATACACCAGCCCACACAGTCAGGATGGGCTGTACAACAGGCCATTTGGCTTGCCAACCACAGTCGCAGACTAACTCCGGGCAGGAGGGTCAGTCCCTAGAGGCTGGTGGTGGCAAAGTGCCTGAGGTGCTCTCCTCTCTGGAGCGTCTATCCCAGGCTACTGGAGGAATGGAGAAGTCCTGGTACCGCTGCATCTTTCCATTTGGGATCATCTCTTTGGTTATCGGTGTAGCAGGAACGGGAGTGACCTACACTTACAATGACCTGCCACAGACTAAAGTGGTATCTGTTGTGCTACTCGTGATGGGTATTTTGCTGTTAATGATGGCAACCGCTTGCTGGACTGTCCACAAGAAGAAGAGAAGGAAAAAGAAAGAGGGAGGATCATTCACATCTGAGCAGTGTCCCCTGTGAGTGAATACGGGGGAAAAACAGAGGAACTTGAAAGTAGAGACATGCCTAGAGCTGGGAGCTCAAGGTTTGGCCAAAAATTCTCCACCTCATCTCCCAGTGCCATATCCCTCCATTCTCCAAAGTCACAAAGTTGAGCTCAGATCATACTGGAGATGGCTTGGGTCAAGAAATCAGAATCAAATGACAGATAGTCAGGACACTGAAGATCTGTTCCATCTGTGAGGTCTGGGCCCGATTTTCTTTGGATTGGCAAGGAGAGATCACCAGTGCCTCACACGCTCTTTTATCATTAGACAGCAGGTGTCCGGTGTCAAAACAACCTCTGAGGAGACATGCAAAAATATGCATTGGACACTGCATGCATATTTACACACACTAACAGGCCTTTGATGACTTGCGCACGAGCAGTTACAGCGGGAGCTCACACAGACACCTAACACGCTATGCAGAGCTGCTGTTGGAGTCAGTGCTGTCGTCACTAGGCACGTCAGTCACAGCATTCCTCGCATCAGGACAGGTGACTCTCCAAGAGGCCACAAACAGGCCGAAGACGGCAACCTGATACCCAGCCGAAAAAGCAGCGCACGCACGTCAGCGGCCAGCGTCATTCACTCGTCCTGTGACACTACAGCAATGTGTTGGGGGCTTTTTTTACGCAACGGGAGAGTGGAACTTGAGTCCAGCTGGATCTTACTGGCATCTGTGTGAACGATCAGTTGGAGAGGGTAGAGGACCTGATGGAGGAGTGCGGAGTGTTTGTGTGTGCTCAAATTAAGATTCAGGTCAACCGAGAGACTTTTGGAACTTGGTCTTCACAACTAAGGAACAAGAGATTTGCACATAAGACCATGTCCAAGGCAAGCAAGATTTTAGTAAAGCGGCATACTCTGAAAGGTCTTTTGTAGCTTCAGCTTCACATTACAAAAGACTGGGGAACTGACTTTATGACTGACTTGATTGCCTTTCTCTTCAATGAGTGAGCATTTACGCCCAGCCCTACTGTCTTTGTGGGGCACCTCAACTCCACACAAAGCAGTCCAGGATTATTGAAGGAGCACTGCCTGAGGGGACATGCCACTGCAGGGACACTTTGACTGATCCTGCTCCCCTAGGGCCCCTCCCGTTTGGTGCCTTGAGCAACCACTCATGGAAAAAAGCTCTGCCACATTCCCCTGTTTACATCTGAACTCCAAGAATTACCCCCCTTGCTCTCTCTCGCTCTCTTTACCCAGCAGGACTCTTCAAATCTGTTTTTCATTCTGCATTCTCTGTTCCCTACTTAATCGCACTCATTTTCCCATTGTGTATAGCCCAGGAGTGTGTGTACAACCTTGTTACACACAAATTAAGACACACACACGCGATCATGAGAGCCTCACAGTCCGCAGAGTCTTTATCTCTCTGTGCCAAAGAAACTGTGTAAAGAATATTGATTAAAAGTGAGTGGCAAAATCCTTTGTGAATCTAAAAATAGGATATAAGGCTGTTCTCTAGTGAAAACTGAGTAATGTTCAGGCTCTAAGTGGCTCTGGGGTTTACTTTTCCTTCGCAGTTTGTTATTCAAAAGTGAATGAATGTAGCTCTGCTCAGCACCACATCTGTGAATAGGTGCTTTCTCACAGGATGAGATTAACAATGGCATTTTACTCTGTCTTAATCATTCTCTTTTGTGCGACTGAATGTAACATGAGGTTAGAAATTCAGCTCCCAGAGGGAGTGAGTGCAATGTATCAAATGTGTAGAAATTTGAAAGCAGACGTTCGTCTCAACACAAAGGACTCTAGTGGCACCTGAGAGCTACTGTAGATCACCGTTGCATTGATTATGGCCACCAGTTTAGTTAAGCTTGCTGAGTAAAATGTGTCTGTATAACCAGGGGTAGCAGTTAACATCAAATGCCAATGGCATAGAAGACCTTTTGAAGGCCAGCTTGACAAATTCAAGGCTGCATTTATCAACCTGTGTCAATAGACATGCAAGGGATCGGTCCTTTTTTTTTAACATGCTTTGCAGCTCAGTGTGCATTTAGGTGATGTCTTGCGTGCTGATGAAGGAAGGGAAATACCATCAGGAGGTAATGGAGAAATACAAGGAACCTGGGAAGTCATTCCTTTCATTATTATGTTGCAGTGGTTTGCTGCCCCAGCAGTTAGATCAGGATCATCCATCCTGAACAAGGCAGTGTTAATGCTGAGGGTTATGATGCATTACTAGAATAAGCAGTGCAAATTGAAATCAAATAGAAGAGGAGTAAGTCCTCTCTGAACCTTAGCCTACTGACAACAAAAGGATCATTTCATTGTGGGGAAACAGACCTTTAAAAGGAAAAGATAGGTGAGGCACATACACTTATTCTCTCACCTTGTGTATGAATGCAGATCTCACATGTATAGTGCACATTATGTATGTAGTACACTTTGGTTGGATTGTTGTATTTGTTGACTTTAAAGCTATATCGTGCCAGTATGTTGACACAAAGAAAAAGCAAACAAACAAACAAAAAAAAACAAAATTGATGGAAGGTGACCAGAAATTGTTTCTTGGAGACGTGATTTCCCTTCTGCCTTCTGATAGATTAAAGGGAAAACCTACCTCTCACTGCTGCGGGGAAATATGTCCCTCTCCCAGAAGACAGCCACGCTGTCGGCCTATGCTGTTTGTCACTCCGGCGAGTGACACAAAATATGTTGGTTTGTGTGCCCACTAATATTTGGTGCTGTATATACAATTATTTTTTTATTTGTACTGTATATTTCTACTCATACGTGAATTTGAATTGTTTATGTATGTACTGTATTAAATAAATGTTACATGAAAAACCTTGTTTGTGATAGCATAAAAGTTAAAGACCCACCCCACCCCACCCCCATATGCATTTATTGAATATATGTTTGCACTTGTTTGCTTTGGAAAATTATTCAAAATAGTCTGGACAGTTGTGGCATTCAACTCTTTCCTGGTAAATCTGGAAGAATCTCAGACAGCGCTAAAAATACAGAAGACAAGTGGAGAGTGGACAGTGAATACACAGTAGACCAACACTGTTTTGCCTCCATTTTGAACCCCGTGCACAATAATTATAATTGTCACTCTACTTTTTCCTAAAACACAAAACCTTTCTTTGGTTGACAGCCTTTGCTAGAAATTTCCACACTATATTGCACGCTGCCATGTGCTGCCCTGCCAGATAGGATGACTTGTTCAGATACCCAGGATGAGGAATCTGGTTGTTAAGAAAACAGACTGGTCACTATCAATCAGCATAAATGACGCCCCCTACTGGCAATAGAATAAAATAGGTCAAGTACTCCCACTTATTAAGTAAGTCTCAGTTCAGCTTGAGTTAATTTTCATATTCTCGGTATAAACATATCTCGTCATAGTTGGGTAACAGCTGGGAAATGGTGGGTGTGGAGGGAACAGTGTTTAAGTCTCGATAAAGGGTGGGTAGGCCAGCGGGGGGAAAAGTGCAGATAGGGTGGAAGTGGTCAGCTGGACTGTTAGGGTCAGGGTCAGCATGGATTACAGGAAACGAGATGGAAACAACTCATCCGCCTCTTTATATCCAGAACTTGGCCTCAAACCAAAACATTCAGCACTATTTGGCTCTTTATCAAACTTTGAATGATGCAAAATGTCACATTGATTTAATATGCACAAAACAGAGAAATGCAACAGGCAGCCCGATGTGACACAAAGTCTGGACTGGAGCCATCTGGTGTCTGATGACTTTATTTATACTTTATTCAAATTTCTGATCAACACCATCTGTTCAAAAGACAAATCTGGGTGCATTTAATTAGCCACCATCTACAGTTGGCTCCACGTGATACCTTCGTGGCAGGACGGAGTCACATTTCAGTTCTTCTCCAGATATTATGAGTGCTGTTTTGGAGACAGGTGTAGATGAAATTAGACATTCCTGGCCAGACAGTCAAATTAAATCACAAGCAAAATAATGTTACACTGCAGTCTGTGTGTAGTTATTGCAAAAGCAACAAATGTGATGAGAAGGCATTGGACTTAATCACTCAGAAACTTGAGACTACTTTAATAAGCTGACACTGATACACAAACTAAATGTTGGCTCTTTAGTTTGAGGTATTTCTGAATGGGCATCAGCGACACTATAAATTACACACAGGTAGTAGCAATAATTTTCTCATGAATAAATCCTACAAATGAAACCATATATGAAAACTAAATGTGAGGTCATCATTCTCCCATTTAGTTTTCATATATAAACGAATTTGCTGCTACCTATAAAACAAAAATGACAGCCCTCACGGTTTTCCAAGCACAGTCGTGGAGCTTTAATTATTTTCCTTAAAGTTAAAAGCACCACCGATTTCCTTTCTCTCACTATTCCCGGTTACTTTGTGTTTTACTGAGAAAATGATTACTCTGAGTTTCTATGGAAACTGTGCATCTAGTTGAGGATGTTACAGCCCCTGCCCTCTCTGAGGTCACCCTCCTACAAGATAATTTGATCATACTGCACCACCAGTTTTAAATAGACCATGATCATAGAAGAAGAATACAAAGAGGTATTATTGCTTTTGTAAATTACATAAAACTTTGCTGTAAACTTATTGAAGCATTTTCCGTTATTCTTAAAGGAAACTACTAAGTGGTAGAGGCAATGCTGAGCACTGGCTCGTGTTAGTGATGATTAGATTGGATGAACAGGTGATGTTTAGATCAATAGGGAGCCTGAAAGGAGCACATGATTACTCCTGGGAGGTTACGCTGCTCCCTTATGACCCTTTTTAAAAAGACCAGCAATCAAGAATACACTATTGAGCTGAGAGAGTGTAGGTTATTACAATGGGGATTAGACACAATGGTCATAATGATGGTGTCATTTCCTCAAAGGCAGCCGCTTCAGAAGCCGAACCAATCAGTCATTTGTTTCAGTTACATCTCTGCTGAAGCAAACAAATATTGATCAAAAAATGAACTCTGCATGTGTGTGTGTTTATGGATGTGTGTGCGTGTGTAATGTGCGAAAGGACAAGACAACTAATTAAATTAGTTTTTAAAACATATGGTCATGGTGAGAAGAAGCGACACAAGATTACATGAATTCTGACCTCTTGTTCAAGATGAAATAAGATCAAATTTTCTACTGCCTTTATTTGTACTGGCAAAATTTAGGAAATGATACTGGCATGTGGGGATTCTAAATATCACATTATAGTTTGCATCCAAATATCATAACGCATTTGACCTCTGACCCCACTTTTACATTTTACTTGTGCCTTTCTTTCAAGTTGACCCCCAAATGTGTTTTATCTTTAAAGAAAGTATTGTCAAGAGGTGCTGTAGCACTGTTTCAGGGCTACAGTTCCTGTTATACCTGGAACACTATGTTTCAGATCATCAAACAAATTTTAATATTAGACAAAGATAACCCGAGTACATTATGATTTTATTTATTAAGGAAAAAAATTTATCCAAACATACCTGGCCCTGTGTGAAAAAGTAATCGCTCCCTAAACCTAATCACTGGTTGTGCCACCCTTGGCAGCAAGAACTGCAATCAAGCGATATCTGGGAATGAGTCTTTCACATCACTGTGGAGGTATTTTGGCCCACTCTGCAGAATTGTTTTCCAGCAACACTGGAAGGTTTTTGAGCGTGAACGGCCTGTTTAAGGCCGTGCCAAAGCTTCTCAATCGGATTCAGGTCCGGACTTTGACAGGGCCACTCCAGAACCTTAATTTTGTTTTGTTTACTTCAGCCATTCAGAGGTGGACTTGTTTTGGATCATTATTCTGCTGCATAACCAAAGTACGCTTGAACTTGAATTTTTTTTTTTTGGCAAATGTGAGACAGCCTTTGTGTTCTTTTTGGTCAGCAGTGGTTTTCACCTTGAAACTCTCCCATGGATGTCATTTTTGCCCAGACTCTTTCTTATTGTTGAATCATGAACACTGACCTTAACTAAGACAAGTGAGCCCTGCAGTTCTTTAGATGTTGTTCTGGGCTCTTTTGTGACCTTCTTGATGAGTCATTGTCTTGGAATAATTTTGGTAGGCCGGCCACTCCTGGGAAGATTTTCACTGTTCCAAGTTTTCACAGTTTGTGGTAAATGGCTCTCACTGTGGTTCTCTGGATCCCAAAGCTTTAGAAATGGCTTGGTAACCCTTTCTGGACTGATAGAATCTTTAGATCGTGGCATGATGTGTTGCTCTCTGTGATCTTTTAGCCTACTTCACTTTGTCAGAAAGGTTCTACTTTCTTGATTCAGCTGGTCTGGCAGTAATTAGACCTCAGTATTGCCTCAGTGAAATTTTATAATAAATACAAGTAGCATTAATATTATACAACAACACATTTAGGAGGAGGTACTGACATCTCCTCCAGAGTTTACGCTAATCACCTGTCCCTTTAAACGCGGTACCTTTAAACATCCTTTTCTATATAACTACATTTCCCACAGTTCACTGTCAAAAGCTAGCTCTGTGGGCATGCTTCATAATCAGGTCAGCCAATCATATACATTCACTGGCGAGCGCGTACTTCGAAATATCGTTACGTTCTCCAATGAGCTTCTGATATTTTCCAGTTTATAACTTCTGACCAATCTTTGCCAGCGTTCTTCACGTTGACCAATCAAAAGGCTATCATAATGAACAAGGGCGTCATCACTCTCCACCAATCAGATTAAACGTATAGTTTAAACGGGGAGCGCGGGCGGTCCTAGAGCATCTTTTGTGGGCGGGTCCAATAAGTGAGGACGCGTGCTGGGATTTGAATTAAGGCAATAGTGAACAACTTACTGGGGCATTAGTCAACCAGCACAGTAATACAGACACAGGAAGTAAGGCTGTAACACTGCCTATTTTCGTTTTTTAGTGCCTAGTGTGTATGCTTGTATGTGTGCAACGTTAGCTAACATCGCACTCGTTTAAATCGCTGCTCAGAGCCGTATCCGCAGTAAGACAGTGCTGTTTGGGGAGAGATCTCTTCACTTGCAATGAAAGCAGGCGGTAAGAACTTTTTTCTCAACTTTTTCTTACTAACGCATATATGTGGGAATTACCGTAATGTGCAGCAAGTGTTTGTGATCTTATATTAGATCACTGCAGTCTGACAGAGTTAGCATCGGTGATTAGCTGCTGCTCATCGCAAACGTTAACTGGTGTGTCCGTGGATTGCTCCGGGAAGTTACAGTAAAGCATGCTGGCAATATATATGGAGGTAAAACGCCTATCCCGTTGGGATTGTGAGCGTCTGTGGTCATTAGAAACTAAATACTAGCGTTTGACTTAATTGAGAACAAAATGAAACTCAACGTTACTGCCGTGGAACCACAGGAGGGAAATTTGGGCGCTCACTGAGTTTGACTTTTCTCATTCAGCTGCTCAGTTCACCGCCACTAGATTCTTTAAAATCTGGAACAATTAATCATTAGTTTTGTATGTGTTTTAATGTGTTTGAGGTGATCATCTCTCCATTTATTTAAACATTTTCGCACTCACTCAGAGTGTTTGAGCAGACCACTCGGAGGTGCCTTTACGTTAGAAGTTTTGAATGTGGAGCCATACAAACCTAAACCTTGGAGCGCCCCACTGCGTTCAAACTAACTTGGCCTGCAGCAAATGAAAGACAAATATTAGTTTGGCAGTAATGTGAGAATTAGTGTGCCAGCCTTTCACCAAGTTGTGAAATTTTGAGTGATTTGTGATTTGATTGTGTACACTTAAAACGTGCCTTCCAGTGCTGTTGCTTGCAGAGTGATTATGAGAAAGATGCTATCCAAGGCTTTTGATGTGTTGCAGAGGTATAATATATGCAATTCTTTTTGGCTTTCAGTCATCCACTGCCGTTGTTCAAAATGCTACTCGGTTCCAGTACGGAAGAGGGTCCGTAATCGATCTCCTGGGATCACCTTGCTGTCTCTCCCTGAGGAGATTCTTCTCTGTGTGCTGCAGTGTCTCTCCGCAGAGGATCTTCTGTCTGTCCGAGCAGTGAGTAAAGGCCGCACTGTGCACACTCTGACACAACTGCGTAAACTCTACCTTGTCATCCCAAGGTGGCTATCACTTGAGATTTCTCTTCTGCTGAGGTTCTGATTGTTTTTATATCTGTTTCAGGTTCACTCTCAGCTGCGGGACATTGTTGATAACCACTCTAGTGTTTGGGCCAAGGTCAGTTTCAGGGACACGTGGCCCTCCCCGAATACCTTATGGCTTTTTGAAAGGTACGCTTCCTTCTATCAAATTTAAATAAATAAAAAAATAAATGAATATGAATCTGTACTTTAAATTTTGTCTTCCTGCAGAGCTGCTGAGAAAGGGAATTTTGAAGCTGCTGTGAAGCTTGGGATCGCATATTTATACAATGAAGGACGTAAGTTGTTGTTTGGTTCAGTCTTAGGTGGTTAAATGGGGAGTCATGTATAAACATGGAGGATGTACAACGCTTTTACTAAATGTGCGTGCTTCCTCTCTCACCTGCAGCACTGTTAAGTGACGAGGGCCGAGCTGATGTATGCGGTCGAAAGGCCTCCCACTTCTTCAGCCTCACAGAGAGTCTGCGCTCCCCTGCAGCAGATCCCTTCATCTGGGTGTTCATTCGTCCACCGTGGTCGCCCACCGGCAGCTGCTGCAAGGCCGTGGTGTTCGATCACCTCAAGGCTGAGTGTGATAACAACATGGTAGGTTCTGCCACAGCTTGCAGTTCCTCTATGACCAGCTGGGATGTAAATGTGATATGCGTTCATCTCTAATTTGATCATAAATACACATGAACACATGTAACACATACTTATATTCATTTAGCTTGGAGTACCGCTCCTTTTCTTCTCAGTGCCATGACTACGATTTTCAGTGCAGTGCATTGCATGTGCAAAACTGTTCACCAATCTGCTTTTGTGATTTTTTTTTTTTTCTTTTTCCGCTTGCAGGAGAAGAGGGGTCCCTTGTTGCACTGCTTGGCCAGAGTTTTGCAGCTGTTTGAGGTGAGTGAAACTGTGAGGGCTGACTCTCAGTACGGGTGTGGTCAACCCAGTTTCTATTAGCCTCTGATCAAAGCCTAAAGCAGTGAGCTGTTGGACCAGTCATTAGCACCACAGATGGAATAAGTCCCTTTCATGCAACTTCTGTTGTCTTACAGGCCTTGTTGTTCCTTCTTGCTCATAGATCGTGTTTTGTTGTTTACCAGTGTGACAAATAAGAGCCATGACAGGAGCCTTCATATGCTGCAGAGTCACTGTGCGGCAGACGATTTATCTTTATTGTTGTCATTAACATCGAGGAACTGTGTCACGTTTTTCCAGGAGGATGAAAGACATTCAGATGCCTTATCCATGCTGGAGGAGTCTTCACAGGCGGGTTGCCTACAGAGCTCATACCTGTTGTGGCAGAACAGTCGTAAAACAGCTGTGAGTCAGATTCCCGGAAACATGCAGTATTGGTTGAGACAGCTGGGCTTTTTTTTTTTCTTATTTACAAAGTCATTCTCATGTAATATATTTGCCTATATATTTGAAATGTGTGTTAAACTTGACCAACTAATTCAGCAAGTGTTTTACTGACCCCAGAAAAGGGTTTTATAGGTATATTGAAGTATAACAAAGTCCAAACATGTGATAATTGTGTGCGTGTATTTCAGATCACAGATCCAGGAAGGTACCTGCAGTGTGTGCGGACCCTCAGGGACTATGCTGGCAAAGGATGCTGGGAGGCACAGGTGAGTGATTGAGGATAATTTGCTGACTTTCAGTTGATTTCTTGAGATGGTTTTCTTTGTCAATCTGCTGCTTTGTTCTCCCTTTGTCCTCCGCTGTGGTGACACAAAAAGAAGCCTTTCTTTGACAGCCTTTCATCTGTCATGTTCTTGTGTCATTTCTTGTTTTCCATTAACCAGGCCCTCCATTTCTCCAGAATTGGAGTTGTTTGTTGAAATGACAAAGTCAAGAGGGCTTGACAGATGTCGACGTGCTTTTTTTCTTTCTTTTTTTTTTTCTATCACCCCACCAAATCACAAAAGTATGACTCAACTAAATCCCAAACCCTGTAATTACAGCGGTGAACTAATATAGCACTAAACCTTATTGTTGTCTTTCCTAGTGTTACATGGCAGGAAGATGTCAAGCCCTCTTGTGTAATTCTAAAATTTTTATTTTAGTGCTCTCTTTTTTTTCCCCCCTAGTTGTCCTTGGCCAAAGTGTGCAGCAGTAGCAATCCACTGGGTTTGGAGTCGAAAGCCTGCTCAGACTTGGTGGCTCAGGTCTTCACTTCCCGCAATCCAGCATCACAGCGCACTTCTCACGGCGTTCTGAGAAAAGGCATCAAGGACACCATGAGGTAGCTGGAGCATAAACAACCTCATGATTTTACCGTCTGTTGATGAAAATCTCTCGAGTCACTGTGATGACTCACTGTGTGTTGATTATCCTAGCATACTTTAATGACATTACTAGAGAGGAGGTGGAACAGTACAGCGGTACAAGTCACCACATCCTCTCGAGGTAAATGTGACTGAGTCTGAGGATCTCGCTTCAGCGCAATGCACCACATTTATGTTCATTTAAATCATTAATGTTGCTTTTATGTTTTTGATAATTGTTGACAATGAAATACTAACAGATGTTCATATAAAAATTAGCAGTACTTATAAAATGTATATTAAAAAAGTAATATCTGATGATAATAATTACATCCTGATTACACTGGCACACATAATATATTTTTATGATGAGTCAGTCTCATTCCCAGGGTGCTGTTGCTGGCATCTCAAATGCACCCACTTTTAAATTTCTTCTTCTCTTCCTCATTGTCTGTATGTCTCTAGGTACATCCTGGTGGACTGGCTTGTGGAGGTGACGACTATGAAGGACTTCACCAGCCAGACGTTACACGTGACCGTGGGCTGCGTGGACCGTTACTTGGCTTTGCGATCTGTCCCCAAAGCTCGTCTTCAGTTATTAGGAATTGCCTGCATGGTCATCTGCACACGGTGAGGACGCACACATGCCACGGTCTTTAGTTTCTTAAAAGGAATATTGTTTTTACAACTCCCATTTTATTCTAAAATCCTCAAAGCTGTTTTATCTGTTTTTAAGGGTTTTTGGCTAGGTTTAAAATAATTTATAGCTGATTTTCAGTACCAGCTAATCTTTTATCATTCAGATAGATAGATAGATCCTTCCTGAACTTTTATGACGGTGTTTGGTATCTTTCTTTTCAGGTACATCAGCAAAGAAATCCTCACCATACGTGAAGCTGTTTGGCTCACAGACAACACCTACAAATATGAGGACCTGGTTCGAATGATGGGAGAGGTTATCTCTGTGCTGGAGGGAAGGATCAGGGTGAATACAACGAATATCCTTTTAGTGTAACATATTTAGTGCCAATGAAGGATTTCTATTTAAAAACTAATGCTTCTATCCTTTCCTATAGAGCCCCACACTACTGGACTATGGTGAGGTGCTGCTCTCTCTGCTTCCTCTGGAGAGGCGAACCACTCACCTATTCAGCTACATCTGTGAGCTGTCACTGCTCTATTCAGCTCTCGCCACACCACCACCTGCCAAACTAGCCTGTGCCGTGCTGCTGCTTACACGGGCATTACATCACTATGGTAAACACTCACCCCTACTCACACACTCGTGTAACGTTTTACCCTTTTAACACCACAGTGTAACTCAGAGTCTTTTCAAAAAAGCTTTTTATATTTACAGGTTTAGTTTAGTGTTCGTCTTAAATTATGTCTGTGTTCTCTCTCTCTCTGCAGCTCCTCTCTGGCCCACCCTGTTGGAGGATTACACAGGCTTTTCCAAGGAAGACCTCGTCGCCCTTTCAGTGCTGCTCTATGTCAAATGGTATGTTTCTCTGTGTGAACTGCATAGTCTTGTGTGTGTGTGTGTGTGTGTGTGTTTGTGCACGTGCACACACACACAGTTAAACTCTCTCACATCCTTTCCCTAGTACAATCACCCAGTCTGCCATGTTAGATTCACACAGCATGCATGTACCCACACAATGAGCTCCTCAAACCTTTTATTGGTTCTCCAAATTATAAGCCATGAGGAGCTCACCTCCTTTAAAAAAAAAAAAAATCAGTGGAATTGGGACTTGTACATCTTAAATGTTTTAGATAACAAGCGATCAGTGTAATAAGTTAAAAGATGAAGTGGTCATATGTCTATTTCGTGCTGTGTGCTTGATCCTCTTGTCCTGCTCTCCTGTGTTCGATTAGTCAGGTTTAGTGATTGAGCCACCGGATTAAAATCTCAATTGGGTAATAGCACGGTTCCTACTGAGCTTACATGCAGTTTAAAATTTCTGCATTTAATTGCACTGTACTTGTGACATGCAATGACAATAAATTGAATCTAATCTAAAAATCTAAAGTATCCAGTAAAAAGGTTTCCTTTGCACTTTCTTCTAACGTAAGTATTAACTTGTACCCATAGGAAGTATTAAAAAAATGGATGCCCTGTAGCCAATATGATGTCACCTATTGGTTTTTGACTTTTTACAGCTTCAAAGTTTGCTTATTATGAGACCAGAAGTGACCTTATTTGGATGAAAGGATGGAGCGCTAGTTTTGTTAAATCCATAAACTGTATTGACACAGATGTCGCTACTTAAATCCTTGATTATACTTTCCATCTCTGTGAGTCTGCTGGGGTTTACTTGTGCCTGAGTGATGAAAATTTTGTCATGAGACGGTGAGCATTAGGGTCCGTGTGTGCGTCAGTGTGCCCAACAATTTATTTATTTTTTTTGTGACTGTGCAGAGCCGTCTTTACATTACAACACATGTGTGGCCCTGGGCAGCGGACGTCAAAGAAGTATGACAAATGACTACTCAACCATTGTGTCTCTAGCTAATAGTGTAAAAATATGGGCATAGCTTCTGCAATTAAAAAATAATTTAAAAAAATTAAACCGGCATTCTATCTGAAGGCCACCAGGTGGCGATACCTGTCATTGCAGAAAGACTTCTAGTCCTATAGAAATCGGTTTTCTGACGTGACCTCTGTAAATGCTTTGTTGATGAGTTTGTGGGCTCGCTCGCTCGCTCATTTTGGGTCATACTGAATTAAAAGTTGGGTCTTTCTGGAAAATCTTGGTCACACCATGTTTCATAATGGAAGATTACCTGTGGTATGAAACAGCACACTCGTCGGCTAACAAGTTGTCAATCACAATTCTTTAGCCAATGAGCATGTAGTTTCACAGTCAAACCTGCCCTTCATCAGCGGATCTGTTAATTTTTGCAACCAAGATGGCGACAGCAGAAACGTTCACCTTGAGGCTTCAAAACGGGACTACAGAAACCAGTGGGTGACGTCATGGAAACGACATTCATGTTTTATACTGTCTTTACTCCAGCTATCTGTGTCTGTAACAGAGCATAATCAAGGATTTAGTGTAAAGAAAGTGACTAATAAAATACAACCTCAAACTGGAATTAAAATGTAAAAAAACCAAAAACAGAATGCAATGATTTGCAAATCTCATAAACCTGTATTTTATTCACATCTATTATATATCAAATGTTTAAACTGAGGAAATGTATTGTTTTAAGAAAATAAGGTCACTTTGAATTTGATGGCAGCAACACATCTCACAAAATGTTGGGACTGGGTTAACAAAGGGCTGGAAAAGTAAACATTATTGGGTATAAAAAGAGTATCTTAGAGAGGCAGAATTCTTGGGAAGAGGTTCCTTTAGTGTAATATTGTGAAGACTTTGAATATCTCATCATTTCTGCATTAATAACTGGCATGACTCTGTCATGGAAGTCAGTGCATGGACTCAGGAACACTTACAGAAATCAGTCTGTGAACGCAGGTCATTGTGCCATCCACAAATGCAGGCTAAAGCTCAATCATGCAAAGAAGAAGCCATATTTGAACATGATCCAATATCTGTAAAGGTTGCATTTTCTTAGTTTAAATATTTGATATGTTTCCAGTGTTTTACTGTGAATTAATACAGGTTAATGAGATTTGCAAATCATTGCTTTCTGTGTTTATTTACATTTTACACAGCATCCCAACTTTCTTGGAATTGGGGTTGTACTTCAGTCTAACTCACCCAAACTGAGGCACAAACTTCTTGGATGGCCTCTGTCAGCCATATTATTAGTCGGAAAATTCTATTAATATGCTCCAAAAGGCACCAGTAGCACAAATGCAGTCCAGAGGTCCAGATAATGGCTTCAGTTAATGGAGGTCAGGCCTAGTAAAATGGCGATTGGCAACAGCTGCCTATCTGTCAGTCAAAGCTGCAGTGGCATTAACTCCCCATCTAGCTAGATGAATTTAAAAAGAAAAGAAACACTGCACTCCACTGTAGGGTTGTTATGGAGGAGGAAACTATCCATTGGGGCCAAAAGTGTTTTTTTTTGTACCAGGCTCTAAATCTGCTTGTTTTTAAATGCTCTAAAATTGGATATTTTAATAAGGGGAATCTATGGGGACTGACTCTGTTTTTGAGTCAGTCTCGAGTGGCCGTTAAAAGAATTGGAGTGTTTGGTATTTGTGATCCGGCTTCATTTTTCAGCCCTGGAGGCTGCCTCTTGCTTACTGTTAATTACGGGCTGTTCAGCTGAGGGACTTATAACTGTTTCTGTACTTAAGTGGCTGTTATTGTAAAATCAGAGCCACTGCTGATTTAAGAAAATGGAAAGAAAAAAAGTCCCTAATCAGCATCTATACAAAAGCAATCTGGGAAGCAGTGGGTTAATGTGCTGACTTAAACTAGATGGGTGTCCAAGCCAAAACTTCCTGTTTTTGTTTTTGGGTTATTCTTTATTAATGCACATAAGGTTTTAAAAAGCTAATTTGTCACCAGTGACGATGGACCAGGTTACCTGCATCCAAAGTCTGCTCAAACATGATTGGTCAATAGAACTAAGAGTATAAAATTGTTACTGATATGCGTTTGTGACCAGCAATACATTTTTTAAATTGGTAACTTGTTTAACTTATTCAAGTGTTTATTTATAGCACAGCGGCTTTACAGAACCTACATTGTAGAAGACGAACCACAAATTAATTTTCTCGTTGCCTCATTACTTAATATCCGGTGACTGCGGCCTCACTGTGCTTTCCTCCATGGGAAGATGACAAGAAGTGATCGACGACTCCGGCTGAGAAAATGATTGGCCGTAAGGGTTTTAAAACAAAGACAAAATAGAGCAGTAGAGTCCTAGAAGCAGACGGAAGCATTTGGACTAGATGTGGGGGTGGATGGATGTGGGGGTGTGTGTGGGTGACCAATGAATCACCAACTGAGTCACGGAAACGTGCCTCGTTGTGAGTCACTGTGATAGGTGAGCGTCGTATCGACAAGCTGTAACTCTCAAATGGACCAGTAACAAGATTTGTCCTAAAGAGATGATTAAAGTGTTGCTGCAAGTGGATCATACTCAGCTTCTTTCCACTGCTTCCCCCTCCCATCTGTGTCTCTTCAGTTTCAGTCAAGATGTTCCCAAAGATTACAGACACGTCTCTCTCACTGGTGTCAAGCAACGGTTTGAAGACGAGGACTACCAGCAAATCAGCAAAGATGAGGTACGTTATTATTATTCATTCTCTTAATTGTATATAAAGGCTTGAGCATGGTTAAAGCATATCTTTCACTGTTCTTTTTATTAACCCCCACCCTCCAATGTTTTCAACAAGGTGATGGACTTTAAAGAGCTCTGTCAGATCTTGGAGATTCCTGAGGTGGAGCCTCAAATGGAGCCTCCCAGTCCCACTGGCCAGCCAGCAGACATCCACACCTTCCTAGCTTCTCCATCGAGTGACAGCAAGAGGTAAGCATTACAAAATACTGTAGCTGGGCTATTAAACATCATTAGTATTTTTCATTGTGAGGTTAATGTACTTGATTACTGTGGAACTGTGTGAAATGTTTGGTTTTATTCCACCCCTTGTATTTTTGTGAGAATGGACAGTTTTAGTTTGACAAAATAAAATTGTGAGTGATGTGGCATTTTATTTTCTGTTTGCGGGACTCTACAAATCGGTACTAATCAGCCACATGATAAAGTTCACTGTACCCTGTATGAGCAGTCAAATGATTTCAGATAAGCGTATTGACTGCAGCAGCGAAGACCAGAAAGGACTCTGTTAAAAGCTACAATACATAACATGACAGGGCACGTGAATCACTCAGTTTTGCAACATATGCAGGATGTATAGGAGAAAATCAATAGAACCTTAGTAGAGTGCCTGTGTGATGGGATTTAACACATGCAGAGAATTCAGTCATGCCCCTGCCTCTTTTCTTGCTCATTTAGCAGCTTTTATCGTGGCTGAGTCACCTGTGCACCATGGCCAACTGACTCGTGAACCATCTTGACCAGAAGGTGTTTGTTTTTGTGCCATCTGCGAGAAGCTCCTGTGACTCACAGTAACCCTCTGCTTGTCCACTCTTTCCGAAGGAGACGCGATGAGAGCATGCAGTCCCACCGAGGCAGCTTTGTGGCCACGCCCACTGCAGAACTGTCCAATCAGGAGGAGAAGCTGCTGGGCGATATCCTAGACTTGAGTCTGGACACTTCCCGTTCCGGCTATGAAGGTGACCAAGAGGGAGAAAGCGAGGGAGAGAAAGACGATGATTGTGAGTATGAGGAAGAGACTGGAAAGGGGTAGGGCACCTTTATTGCACTGCTGATTGCTAGCAGGCTCAAATTCTTTAATGCATTTAAATGAGCTTATCTACATGTGAAGGAGAATAATGCATCTTCGGTAAGGCATAATGTAAATGCAGATGAGTAAGCAGCATAATAAGCAGCACTTTGCTCTTTCCAATAGGTTCCATGATATCCATCAAGCTGGATCCGCTCAATGATGCAGGCGAAAGACAAGAGCACTGCCGAGCTATGTCCAGTGATGAGGACAGCTTCTGTGAAGCAGGGAGGGAGTTGAACAAAGATTTCCAGGGCCAAGAACCTCTTTCCTACTCTGGAGACCTTCATAGTTCAGGATATTCCTCTGTCCAGAGCGTAAGCCCCTCATCTACATGTTCCTCCTCCTCTCTCAGGCCGTGCACATTCCAATCCTTTACCACTTCCCTGGGCACAGCTTCTGCCAATGCCCAGCCAGGCTTCCGCCTCTTAGTTCCCATGCAGAGGCCCCGGGGCACCTCCAGCAAACAAGTGAAGAGGAAGAACATAGCAGCTCATAGTGGAGGCGAGGCGAATGGAGAAGAGGAGGAAGAGTATTCTGCCAGTGCAGGGTTTCTGAGTCTATAGACCATCGTTTGAATGGCCTCAGGCTCTTCAAAAATGGCCTGCTTTGGGTTTCTTTTTTTAAAAATAATTATTAATTTTTATCTCCAGCACTTTTCAGTATTGTTTCTCACTCTTGTCAGTCTGCACTGGTTTGTGAATCGCTACAAGATCAAGAGACTTGGCTCAAAGAGAAGGAAGGGAAAGACAAATGTGTGTATTTGATTTAAATAGAAACATGCCTTCTATTGTGTTACATTTCATTTACACGTTTACAGGCCTGGAGCAATTAAATACCTCCCATAAACCAAGGCTCACAGTCAGCTCTGAAACCACTGGAAAATAACATGCCTTTCCTCAGGATCCTGGTACACTTGTTGCCATTTCAGCTGTTTTACAGTCTTCTACAACAACCTATCTCAGATCACTTTAGATAGCTGTAAAAGAAGTGAAACCTCATGTTTTGGGGGAGAAAAAAATGTTTGTTTTTGGTTATCATAGTCACTGATATGCACTGTCTGTACAAGTACCTAGCTTTTATTTGGTGAATTTCATACATAGGTGACTGCTGTCATCTACTTAATGGATCGTTATTGATTGCCTTCTCGTTCAGTTTCCAAAGGTACTGTGGTGGTGTCTGTTTTGTTTGTTTCAGGGGCATCTACCTTCAATGAAGCAGAGCTGTGAAATGACTCATTTAGTGAATTCCACCTCCTGAAGTCTTGTAACTATAAACCAGTTGTGGTGTATATAAATGTTTTTGATCAGTGTTAAGACCTGTAGCACACTAATTACATCAGGTGGTAACTGTTGACGTGTCCATGCACTATACATTTGTGAAGTTTTGCTGATAATGGAGCTGAGAACCAAGGACCACCATATGCACAAGTGTCATGTGCAAATGTTTGGTGTTGCATGGTCATAACTTATTTTCTGCAGGCATAATGAATTAATCAGTGCAAAACAGAACTCTAACATGCTGATAATTGTGCTTTACTCACTTTCCTTTCCATCTGCATAAGGTCTAGCACTTTAATTATCACAGAAGGAGGGTGGTTCAATCCAATGTAACGACTTCCACGCTCGAACAATCAGTACAATTGTGTTTTTAAGGCTTTTGTGTTTCAGTTGTTGACACAAATGGAAGTTCAGACACTAAACGAGCATTTTCACTTGTTGGGTTTTTCACTGCATTTTATCCCTCATTCAGATCAATCTTATTTTGGAAGGATTGTGTCTGGACTGGAAATATAGTTTCAACTGTTACTCCAGACTGGTTGTTGCCTGTGTTTTTTTTGTTTTTTTTTATTAGTATTTTTTTTTTAATGTACATAGTCCTTTATGTATAAATAAGGAAAAAACAAAGAAAATGCCATTACTACTTGAAATTGTATTTACTTTATTCCAAAAAGGGCAGTTTTCATTGTGAAAAGTTTTTTTTATAGTCAACGCATGATGTGAATATGTACTTTTTTCTACTGATTTTTAAAAAAAAATTTTTTTAATTTTGTTATTTTATTTTTTCAAATAAAACATGCCATGCGATGTCTTCAGTGTCACTTTCGAAGCCTTAGGCACTGCACAACTGCACAGTGACATTTTATTTTACATCATCAAGACTGAGTTGGTACATTATTACCTGGGCTTGTTCCTGTGTATCTTCCACACTGATCCACTTTTCTTGGAGTTGAAAACTTGTTTTTTAGGCCTAATAGACTAACCAAAAGCATTCTCTAAACTTTGGGGCTTAGAAACTTAAACACCTACTAAATGGGGTGTAACTGATTTTAGAACTACTGGGATCAAGTAGTCGCTCAACCACTGCCTACAAAAACAAAATTTATGCCTTTTTCACTATTTAATTTCTGAACACTTATTTTTTTTTCTACAACTTTCATTCAGGAACCGGCTTAATTTGGGCCCAGAGAACTGGAGTGAAAAACTTGCTTGAGGTTGCTAAAACCTCCAGATTTTCTAGAAAAATGGAGAGGACAGCTTCAGTTCCTGGTATTACTATAGTGCAATAGTCCTAAATTTCAATCTGCAGCTTCAAAAGATAGATAAAATTGTTAAAAGTCTTCTGTAGATCTGAAAGAAGTTAAGAAAATAACTTTGGTGGCATGCACTTAGTACTGGAAATGAATGCCCATGTGATTTGCTTGTATTTATCTTAGCTGCTCATAAATGCAGTGCAGGAAAGGAGCAAACTAGAGGGGATCCAAAGAAAGTTTCACAACTCCTAATAGCGTCAGTTGCGGACGTCCAGAATATTTTAGATGCTTTTCTCACCAGCGTCTTTAGTTATTTTGAATGTTAAGCGTACAAACACAAAGTCCAATAGAACAAACGGTAAAGACAACAGCAAAACAAATGGCAAGTTTACAGCATCTACTGTATGGTCAATAACAACTCAACTTCTGTTGGATCAAAATCTTTTGCAAAGTTATGCATATATATATATAGTAAGAGAGCAGAATAAATAAGAAAATAGTTACGAAACAAGGACATTACACAGCTTGGTAATAACTTGCGCTATAGTTGCGATATGTGCAGCTGTGACTATAGACCCCAGTTGTTGGGATCATGTGACGGCCCAACGGGGTCACGTGACAAGTTTTGTTGACGTTTGTCGCTACATTTTACAGACAATGTATCCACGGGCTTATCCAGCAGCTGGTGCAATGTCATCGCCTCGCTAGCAGGCAGCAAACTCTGGAGGGTACAAACCTGGACCGTGCTGCCGGCGAACTGATACCTTCGTTAATGCAACCGAGTATCGACAGCGCTGGTGAAGCAAAGAGAGCTGCGGCGATGCTTTTGTTATCGGTTTAAGACGATACAGAGGTACTGTTTTCACCTCGTCAGGAAGAGGGACACCACAGCTCTTGGAGTTGATGTGCCGAAACCTTTATTTTTGAGGTAATTGAACATATTTATGTAAAATAAAAGCAACACAGACGCACCTCAGTGGCTAAGGGGATTATTGAATAGTGTAAAATGCAACTGTGTCGGCGAGTCAACGCCTCAAATATGGGAAAATCCTCTTTTTTCCTCAGCTGCATTATCTCGCATTCATCAGATCCCTTTAGGGTTTGACGAGCAGGTTGATTGACCAATCAGGAGAGCGAGAAGGCGGTGATGGGCCAATCAGAGACAAGAAAGGCAGGTTTTGGTTAATGCCGAAAAGGTCCACGTCTTTAACTCCCTATGTGTGCTTATTATTTGTTGGAACATATTAAGGAAGGAAATAGTTGTTCTAAATATAGTCTCCTTAACTCAGATAGACGGATAATGAGTAAATTGAGCCCTGATCAATCATAGTGAATGAAACCAGTTTCCCAGCAGGGCCAGTTTTACTCTGTTTTATTGTGTTGTTCTGTGAAATAGGACTCCAATGGGACAGAAGTGTGCTGGTTTAGCAGTTCAAGCTTATTGATCACGATCAAGATTTATGTGTTTATTTGTGTGTTTGGACATGTAGCACCGCAGATGTTCACATTCCCATGTGTGTTTAGGGGCTGTCACAAATAGCTCTCTGTCTGTGATCATTATAAGCCTATAATAGCCTATTAGGGGCATTTCCATAGACTATTTATGTAAATGTAAATTACCTGGTTTTTTAAAAAATGTTTTTGCCCATGTAACTCTGCTGCAACTTGTCTGAACAAATTTGTAGTCTGTTACCATCCATTTTACATTTATTGTAGCTGTTAACATTTATTACCCACCACAGCTTGTGGGATTTCCTTTTAAATTATTTGCTTTTGCTTTACTTAAAGTTCTTATAAGTAACTAAAACACTGAGCTACTGATGATTGCTCAATTTCACTTCTCTTTTTTTTTCATTTTCTCCAGTTGCTGTTAAATTGAAACTCAGAAAGAAGTGTTCCAGCAGTCATTACAGCCCCATTGAAGCTTTAGGTAAAGCTGAAATAAAAGCTGTCTCCCTCTTTCTGTCTTCAGCCGCAATAGAAGGCAGCCTGGATTGTGTCTTATGTACTCTTCAAAATGGCCATTCTGCAACAATTTGGACTACTGCTGTGGAAGAATTATCTTCAGCAGGTGAGTTTAAAGAAGGCGCACCACCACCACCCTGCCTGTATGTCCTTTTTAGGTGCAGACATTCTTTGCAGCACCTTTGTGTATTGTCAGAAGAAGCAGTGTTTACAGAGGAACAGCCTGTGTTACAGCACTGAATTGATAGCTTTGTGAGGGATCATAAATACAGTAAGCTGACTAACATTTAGTTTCGGGAACTTAAGATGTTACCCAGTGGCTTGAAACCTGCTTAAGCTCAGAAATATGTGCTTGTACTCGTGTCACAGTTTCTGCTTGGTCACCTTGTTGGTGGCTATCACATGCTTTTTGTTCGCCTTATATGGCTGTCTTCAGGAGAAGTCACTGTTTACACATTTAGTTATTTCATTTTTTTTTGGTAATGTCGCAAGATCATGATCACACGAATCATTATGACTGGAATTTTTTGTGCTTATGGGAATAGCATGTGATTAAATTAAAAGCCTGTCAGCTTACAGAAGACTGGAAATCATTTTTACACTACAGAGTGCTTGATTTATGCAGGCACGGACTATTGGTACATTTCTGTTTGTGTATTGCCCTGAGTACCTGCTTGCACACTTTTAAACATTAATATTAGCTGATGATTTCACAATCCTGTAGATACTGAGAAATGAAATTTGCTGTCCGCTGCACAGCATGTGTGGTGTGAGGTTGTTGCTCCATCATCTATTTGTCTTTTTTCCTGCTGCTGTTGCTGCCTTGATTCCATCTGCAGAACACGGATGCAAAGTAAAACTGAATGTGTTTTACAAAATGGCATGTGCTATCATATTTTACCTTCACAACTAAATTCCAGACAGTGTAGTTTAGGCCTATTAAAGCCCACAGCGAAGTAAAGGGTACACTTAGTTTTTCACATGACTATATCGACTCTGTGTTTTCATTTATTCTGCTGAAGTGCTGAATAGTTGCTAAAAGGGGAGGAGGGGGGTGATATTGAGATTGACTGCATAATGTCCTGAAACTGTCCAAGGCACTTTTTACTTCAATCACTCAGCAGAGAGAATCCAGCACATAAATTATACTTTATTTTAACTGTCTGCAAAATCATCTAGTTTCAGTTCTGAATGATCTGATGTGAATAAATTGATGCCCTGAACCCCATCCTGATTAAAATAATTAGTACAGTAGAGAAAGATTTTGAAAAGGGTTTGTACTTTTTAAAGTCACCGAATTTTTCCATTTTGGATGACCTAAATGAGAGTTCATCTATTTCCCTAGAGGTGTTGACTTTATTAAAAAAGATCAATACTCTGTCAACCTACTGAGTGTTTTGGTATGCATTTAATATCACTGTTAATACACCCCCCTTCTGCTCTCCAGAAACGGCAAATCCTGGTAACTCTGGTGGAGATACTCCTTCCCCTGCTCTTCTCCTGCATCCTCATTGTACTGCGTCAGAAGGTGCCTTTCAAGGACTACCCAAATGCTACAATCTATGAGAGCTACTCAGTTGAAAGACTACCAAAACATTTGAAACCTGCAGACTTACAGCTGGCATATGTGCCCAGTAACTCTAGCGTGGTGCGTCAGGTGGCAGAGACAGTGCGAGGCAGACTGTCCCTCTCCTCAGGTGAGTAATGGTTATTGTGTAACATGGAACAACTTGTTTTTAAGAAGTAGTTTTAATACAAATGTAAAACGTAGGGCAGAGCCAGAGTTGAAAATACATTTAATCTGCCATTGATCAGTCAACAACTAAGATTGATTGACACCACAGATTAGTCAAGGGCATGTGAACTTGAAGCTTGTGCAGTTTTTCACATGTGCATCTTTCTGAATATATTAATCCAAGCCTGTATGCCTCATTAAGGGGATAGTTTGACATTTTGGGAAATGTGCTTTTGTGCCTGCGCCCTTTCAGAGGGTTAGAGCAATATCAGCTCCACTGTCTGGTAAACATGAGGTTACACAATGCAGCATGGTAGTTTGGCTTTGCATAGCTTTGCAAGTAAAAACTGGCTTTTTTTTTTTTTTTGCCTTCACCTCACATCTAAAGCTGACTAATCGTCATTAACATCACACAATCCCAGTCTTCATACTAAGCTGAGCTAACAGGCTTCTGCTTTTAGTGTTTATTTTAGTACAGCTTATTGCTGGAACCCAACCAGTAAAACAAACCCCACAGCCTTGACACTGTTTAAAGTTCAGGACAGACCTGGTAATACTTGTTCTTCCAGAAATCACCTTTAGGAGGGCATAGAGGCCACACCCTACTCTCTGCCAGACTTTATCAGCTCAGAGTTTAGACAGGGAATCAAAAGGAATCACACCACCCTGTAGCACGTATGGCTGCTCCTCCTTACACTCTATCTCTTTTAAAATTCTTACATCACACGCTAGCACACAGCTTCCTTGTGTGACCAGTTTTTCAGATAAACATGGAGATAGTCTGACTGACAAACAGGTGTGCAAACAGGCTGTTTGCATATTTGTATTCACTGTAACTGACAATAGGCAAAATGGGAAACCAACTGCTGTGAGGTCAGAGAGATACGCAGGTAGGCAGCTCTGTGTAACTGCAGGTCGCTGTGAACACAGCTGAGATTCAAGCTCAGGTGTTAATAAATAATTTAACTGGTCTTAGCGCTCAGAGGGGAAGGTGGATGATCAAGGCTGAATCACTGACAGTTGTTTCTACTTCTATAATTGAAATGGTGTGTTGCAAAATTACGTATCCTGCTTATTATCATTGAAAAATAAAGCATCCCTTTTTGTTTGCAATGAATCTGTTTCTTTTAAAGCTTTAACCACCAACGTGACTTGTTTCACTCAAGGCAATAAATTATAAATAATCTTATTTTATCATTTAAACCAAAAGTTCCTAAGTTGTATCTCTGTATGGTCCATTGCTTGTTATCAGGGTTGTCTCTCATCCACACCCTCCTATAAGAAGAAGAAATGGGTCTTTCTGGCTGTAAAGTCTGAACATCTGGGTGGTATTCCAGGAAGCAGGTTTAGCTAACAACTCTGAATTTGTTAACCCTGAGATGAGAGAAATTCTGGATTTTCTCTTTCATTAATTTGCAAATGTTTATGTTTTTACAAGCACTGAGATCCCCGTTAGACTTTAGTTAATTTTTTTGTACTTAACATGAGCGCTTTTGCAGTTGTTCACTTGTCAGTAGGCTATTATGTCACAGATTTATAATCAGCTCAGAATAAAATCTATCGTCTCCAACTGTGTGACTGTGTGCAGTAATGCACCTGTCAGACTGTCAGTTCCTCTGAAATACTGTACTGTACGCTATTGTTGCATCACTGTTTAAATCAAACTGATCTGTATAAAGCTTCAAACGCATAACACACTGATCAATGATCAATCAATTGCCGTGCTGTAAAAGGTCACACTGATGGAAAAATGTCTGGATCTTGGAGGTGATGTGACCTAAATGCTGTCAGCATTTTGAAAGTTATGATGTCTGAAATTGAAATGCTGTCTGAGTATGAATCTCAACATCTATCTATCTATCTATCTATCTATCTATCTATCTATCTATCTATCTATCTATCTATCTATCTATCTATCTATCTATCTAATTACATTAGATTATATAATATTACATTACATTACATTATATAAGAACATTTGGCTGGTTTTTCATGGTTGTAACCCACATGCTCAGCCGACAAATGCCAAGAAGCATTGTTACAACAACGAAATAATCAACCAAACACAAATTTCCTTACTTTTTGTGCTCAGTATATTTCCTAACTTTAACCATTACTTTAAGCTATTTGTGGTAGCTGTTTGGGTGTAGGTTAGCCAACCAGTGTGTCTATTAAATGGCTAATTATTTATTAATTATTTAAAATGAACACATCTAAATTTGAACTAACTCTTACTCTTTAAACTATATCTCTACTTGCTCCTAAACATGTTTTCCGCTATCGCTCAGCACATGGCAGCTGACTCAGTATTGCTTGTTTATTAGTTAACATGTCAGTAATTTCAAAATATTTGAAACTTTGTTTCTTGCCAATCATAGATTTTTTTTTTTTTGGTATGTGCCCACCCATCCACCCACAACAGCTGAGCGTATCCACAATTGTTACTTGTTTCTAATTCTGCTATTTACTGGGTTAAACTAACTATTTGAGTATGTCAAGTGAACTGCTGGAACACTTCTTTCTGAATTTGAACTTGTGTAATTTGGCTGTTTGCCCTATCTCCTCTGTCCTCTTTTTTATCTCTGTGCAAGTATTTATTTTATGAGCCTGAACTAGATCTAACCCTGGAACCTTTGTGTAATCCTGACGCTCTTTGCCAAGCTCAGAATGCCTTCATGTTTGCTTGATAAAGTAAAGTTCGTAACTTCCGTAACAGTAAGTGTTACAGAAGAAAATAGATTTAATCAACATGAAAATATATTTAAAAAAATTATTATTTGTTTGCTGTGGGAAATTGTTATTTCTCCACTTTTTTAAGCCATCTTATAGATGGTGTAGTGACATCTTTTTTTTGTTTGTTTGTTTTTTTGTTCTTTTGGCCTCACAGGTACGCAGGTAGCTCTTCACTTTTATTAAATAATCTGTCATCTGTGTCCCCCCCCAAAAAAGAAGTGCAAATTCAAGTGCACGTTTGCCTTCTGGGGAACTGACCTGTTCTATTAATAATATTTGTGACAGAATTTGGTATGCTTACCGCATCCTCAACAATTTCCTGCCTGTCAGTAAGAAAGGCGCAAGCCGCAAGGTCAAGCAGTCAGACAGGCGTGAAAACACCTGTGTGCGTGAGTTGAATACCAAAATGCAACTAATCTAATGTTCTTTGGGTGTGTGTATGTGTATTTGTTCCTGTTCTAGTGCATGGCTTTGAGACGGAGGAGCATTTTGAGAACTTTGTGAGGAATAACCCACAGTCAAGAAATGTGCTGGCTGCTGTGGTTTTTGAGCACCACTTCAGGCATGATGATGAACCTCTGCCCCAACAGGTAAAATGCAGCTTATACACCATCACACAATTCTAGAAGATTACTTTATATTTCCAGATTTTTATCTGTAGTACACGTTAAGGCACTTTTCTCTTCTCTCTGAATTTCCATTGCCTTACCTTTTTGCAGGTGCTAGTTGGAACAGAAGGAAAAATCTGACCAAACGAGCTCTAGTTTTGAAATGAAACTCAATCTTCTGTGCAGCAGGAAAAAACCTGACAGTGGAAAGACGCATTCACAGGTCTATGCAGTCTGATCCCCTGTAGGAGAAGCTTTAGCTGAGTGTGATGAAAAGGGCTGACAGGCTTAAAAGGCTTGTAGGCTTCACATCGCTCACTGTGAAGCCTTCAAGAGATGCACTCCTACATTTTAGGGTGAATCATTTAGAACAAAATGTCTCTTCAGCCTTATCGGATTATCCTTCCCGTGTGCCTGTCTTCTTGTGTGTCATTCACATCAGTTCAGTACAGCTTGCCAGATTAAACCTTTAAAAAAAATACAGGTGATAAAAGGAAGCGTGAGACATGCACATCTCTTTAATCCTTACGCCGTTTTCTCTTTCTTTGTGGGATTCATAATCAAAGCAGTGAAGTGTTAAGCCAAAGAAGCCAAAGAAAGAGTCTTGAGGATATCACCTGTTCGTTAATTTCAACTAACTAAGGCTACATCCACCAGGTATTTTGGTAAACGTAGCCTTTCGTTCACATCTAAATGGCATTTAGGATCACTGAAAACTGAGCTTTTGAAACACTCCCATCAGGGTGAAGATTTTCTAAAACTGTTTCTGCATGTGGACAAGAAAAACTGAGATTTTGCCTCATAGCATCAAAAGGGTTCCCCTTTATGTCCTTTTTTTTTTTTTTGCAAAATCACACTGTGCCCTGTGTTTAGGACTGCAGCTATTGATTATTTTAGTAATCGAGTATTCTGTTGATTATTCCATCGATTAATCGAGTAATCAGATAGAAATACTCTGATTAATGAGGTATAATAAATGTTCAAAAGGGAAAAAACACAGGTCTTTTAAAATGAACTGCTCATTGGTTCCCTTTTAGGAATTTCAGTGTTTATAATAGTTTGACTGCATACATCTGTCCAAAAACCTAAACCCATTCATTGTATTTATGTGCCATATTAAAATGTTTTTTTTTTTAAAGAAAACATTTTCTTGAATGCAAAAATAAATAGTCACAAGTACAGTAATATCAAATACAATAAGGTATACATACAACCTAAACAAAGGCATAAAATAAAGTGGCCTTTACTCTGGCTTTCTTAGAGTTCTGACAGTGTTGTATTTCCTGGATGAGGTAGATTTGGTGTTCATGTGTTTGGGTGTCTGCATGTTTTAAGTGTGCTATTGAATGAATATGTGTAGTTTTAAGCCTTTAGAGGAGCACATGGTGGCTGCAGTGAAGACACGCGAACACATCAGGTGTCTCAGAACTGAGGTTTTCCCAGTGCACCGTCTGTTTTCTGCAACGTTTCCTGTTGCAGAAAACAGATGTTCTGATGGTTTGCATGTTAATAATAATTCAGTATCCAACCCAACAGGCCCAGGTCAGTGGCTCAGAGTTTTATTGGCCCCATGTAAATTTTAATTTTTATAAAGTGCCAGTAAAAAGTTTGGACACACTCCAAACTTTTCACTGGTACTGCATTTGTAAATATTAATGCAATTTAATGAATGTAATATTTACATTTTATATTAAGCCAAACCTGCAAAATGATGTTTCTAAAGCCCCTCGTACATCCCATGCCCCCTTTAGACTCACCTCTGCTTGTTGCAGGTATCACTGCCATATAAAGCAGGACAGCTGCCGTCAGCCTTCAACGAGCTGCCTGATTGAAGCATTGTATCAGACCAAGTTAACAGTTCATCTGTATATTTTAACTTCTGTAGGTTTTTCACTGTGTAAAACAAACAACAGTGGATGGGAGATGCTTCAAACTCTTTTTTCGTTTATGCCAAAAGATGCTACAGTTGTTAAATTCATTGCACGCTTTGAGTGTTTATCTTAGTGAAAGAGCCATTGTGCATGGATTCCATTTCACTCTACTCCTCATGAACTTCTGTTCCCCTTTTTGCACTCTGACAGGTGAGCTACCACTTGCGCTTCACCTTCTCGCCACGGAACGCCCCGATCTCAGAAGAGTCGGAGCTGAATCCCAACAACGACTTAGACTGGCACACACACAGCCTGTTTCCCCTTTTTCAACTGCCCGGACCAAGAGAGCGCTATGACAAGGAGGGGGGGACACCTGGTGAGAACTTATATTTGTCCAAAAAAAGGTTGTGTATCATTTAAAAAAAAGATTAGTTTTTTTAAGTTCTGAGAGAGTATTTTATTTTTTTTACTTGGAGATTATGATTGATGAAAAGCTCTTAATTCTTCAACTTTTCTTGGAGTGACAGCCCTGCCTCTTCAGCTTGCATTTCCATGGCAACCATACCCTTGCACATCTTCGGCATAATCGGCTAGTTTTTAATCTAGTTTTTAGCAGATTACGGTGTGCCGTCCCATCATTTATGTGGCATTTTTAAGGAGGAATCAGATGCTGTTAACCTTATTTTATATTTAAGTGATGTAATAACAATGGCAGTAAGATGCATATCCAGTGTGTCCTAGCAGGCTTTCCTTTTCCTTAGAAAAATTGTATACAACTACAGTGGGAAGAAGAGGTATACTCCATAGTCCTCCTGACATTCTAATAGAACTGACCTGCTTTTAGGGTCACATGAATATGGATTTCCAAACTCCATGTGGATAATAACTTGGAATTGAAGCTCCAATTTTTTTTTTTTTACTCAAGGCTGCTTGTCCATTGTCATGATAAGTGCTGGAAGGAGGTTAGAAGGCTTATTACCTTGCAGAACGGGTCATGGGTCATTTCATGGACTCTGATTACTGATGGTTTAATGGGGGTATTAACATATTGAATTAAGTGTTGTGATTTCTTTTCTTATTTTAAGGTTATTTCAGAGAAGGCTTTCTGGCAGTGCAGCATGCAGTGGACCAAGCCATTATGTACTCTTACAACAGAACTGCTGCCGTCCAGCTGCTGCCTGCTATCAGAGTGGTGATGTCACGGTTCCCCTACCCTGCTTTTATATATGACGTCTTCATCCTGGCTATTCAGAACCAGCTGCCCTTACTACTGGTGCTCAGCTTCACCTACACCTCCCTCAACATAGTACGGGCTGTGGTACAGGAAAAGGAAAGGAAGCTCAAGGTGTGTTCTCTGAGCCTCTGTGTGAGCTGTGCTAAAAAGGAGTAATCAAAATATCAGGCTCTTGTTTTAACCTGTTTTTTCTTATGCATTCTAGGAGTACATGAGGATGATGGGTCTCAGCAACTGGCTCCATTGGAGCGCTTGGTTCCTCATGTTCTTTCTCTTCCTCTCTATTTCAGTGTTTTTTGTTACCCTGCTCCTCTGTATCCAGGTGAGCCAGCTTTACAAACTATCTTTGCTTACTCCACATTCCAGCCTGTCATGCCCATTCCCACATATCCACAGTAATATTCATTATAAACTTACTTTATACCTCAGAGTGTATTAATTATGTACAAATATCAGGCAAAGCTGAAGTTCAAAAGTGAACCATAAAAGCTGACTGTATTAAGTACATGTATAAGTGCTGTATCATAAACAGTTAACGGGGCATAAAAGGAGAGTAAAAAAATAAAATAAATATCAATGTTTGATGTAAAGGAAAATAGTAAAAAATACACAAAATTAAAACAAAGCAGTGTCACATTTTCAAATTTCAAGCTGATTATGCAGAAAGGATCAGACTCATTTTAGTTCATGGGACCCTTTTATCAGCATGATTTACTGCCAATTGCGCCAATATTAAATGCTCAAAGGGCATGTCTTATTTTTTTGTGCTTGTTATTGAAATAAACAGATTTTGCCTGTGTTTAAAAAAAAAAAAAAAGGGGAATTTTGTAAATCACTCGTAAAACCACACCTACGAGCTCTATTTGAGGATTGCACTCACACATAATTTTGCCCTATTTATCTGGCCCTTAATCTCAAGTGGGCTGGAAAACTAAAGCAGTACAGAAAGTAGGAAGGTTGTAAAAGGCTGTAAAAGTGTCAGTGACACAGCTAATTTATGCTTAAGTAGAACACAATACTTCCTGGTAGAAAATACAGTGAAAAGGACATAATTGAGGCCCTCCTATGCAATTTTCACACCGTGCAAACCAGCTATTTGGCTGGCCTTTGTTTGACACCCTTGGTTTAAAGATTATAAATGTGCTGATCACTCAAACTGAATCTCATATTTTAGGTGAGCCCTAACGGAGCAGTGCTGACCAGCAGTGACCCCACGTTGGTTTTCGTCTTCCTGCTCGTCTTCACTGTGGCCACAATCAATTTCAGCTTCATGATTAGTGCCTTCTTCTCACGAGGTACATGTTTCTGTTGGTCCGCTGGTTTCCAAACGATAATAATGTCTCTTTTTGGCTGCCAGATATCTTGCTTTATAATGTATGTGTGGGCAAATAATTTTCACTCTACACCCTCTAGTGCTGAAGTGCACAGGATGTCTTTGAGATGTAGGCCCAAGATTTTGCTTTGTTCCTCTCAGTTTGTTTGCAGAATGCACACAGCAATAAAAGGCAAAGCAGCTTTTGTACTTTAGAGAGTAGTTTTTTTGTTTATTGATTTGTACAGAGCAATTGAATTTCTTTATTGGTTGAGTTATAGCACTGTGAATATTTAAGGATTTCTAGTTTGTTTACTCCTGTTTCTTTGTGATGAGAAACGTGATGAGAAAAGAATGATTGTTCTTTCAATCTTCAGTCATGCGAAATTCAAGCCCCCCTGGCTGGCCTGGACAACCTCCCCAATAAAGGGAACTCTTTAAATCTCTCCTTTCCCATGTTCCCCTTCCTCTGCCCTCTTTTCTCCCTTCCTCATTCAAAGCTTCTCATTTAGACTGGGAGCCTCCTATTCCAGCTTTCTACAGTAAAGTAGCTTGGGCTGCAAATGCTTCTCAGCCTCAGCGTCACTTAGTGTTTTGCAGGACCACTTATTTGCCAGCCATGCTGCTTGTTTTTACTTGACTTTTTTCCATCTGCAGTCGTAAACAAAATTAACTCAATATGAAGGGAATGGTTATGCCTTGAATAGAAGCAAATACTTTAAAAGCCTCCATTTAGTTGTTTACACCAATGTTTTGACTTTCTCTTACATTCAAATGTAATTTGTTTCTGCTCTGAATAATGAATATGATGTGCTTAGTTACCCGCCCCTGACATAACAAGGTGTCATTATATGAATTTTATCTGCTCTTCTGTTCCTTAGTTTGCCCATCCTGTCAACAATGGTCCAACTGTAATATTTGACAGCCTGATTAAAATCATTAAAACTAATCTCAGTGAACTTAAAAATAACCCTAAAATAACTCTTGTCATGTTGTTTTGTTTCTGACCTTGGCCAATAAAATCATTATATATTGAACCCCAGCTGGGTTCAAGGGTTTTGGTTATAAGTGATGATTTGGAGACATTAGAGGAGGGAGGAGGAGATGAAGCTTTTACAGAAAATTTGCAAGAAACCCCCCCCCCAAAGATGGTGTATTTTTCTCCCCTTGCTGTCTTTGTATGTGCAGCTGTGCCACCTAGTGATGTGTTTTTTTTTAATGATCAGATAATGGTACTTTATAAATGCATGTTCCAAGCAGGCACAAAATGTCACATTGTCTGCAACAAGTGGTTTTTGAAGAGGCTTGTCAAGCTGCCTAGAAATGGAAAAAAAAGGCGTGAAAGTCTTTCAGTCTCATCATTCACGTTACTTTCTGCTTTCTTCCCCATTTTGCTCATCTGTCCTTAGTGTTTCATCTTAACAGCACTCAGAAAGCAAAAGTAGTTCTCAGTCATTTTCTCTGTCAGCTCTTGTGTGTGTGTGTGTGTGTGTGTGTGTGTGTGTGTGTGTGTGTGTTCGAGTTAACCAGACTGGAGTTTGCAGTGTACCTTTTCTGTAACTTTCACAAGAGCTATGACTGCTCTGTGCAACTGACTGTTTTTTCCTTGTCAAACTGTATCTTTTTTTAAGGCTACATGAGTGTTGAGCCTGTTTCTTTTTCTTCTGTGTGAATTTAGCCAATGTGGCAGCAGCAGCAGGGGGCTTCATCTATTTTCTCAGCTATCTGCCTTATTTGTTCCTGTGGCCACGCTACGACTTACTGAGCCATTCCCAGAAGGTGTCGGCCTGCCTTATCTCCAATGTGGCCATGGCCATGGGAGCACAGCTTATAGGAATGTTTGAAGGCAAAGGTGAGACTCTGATGCAGTCAAGCTGCATTCCCCAAAATTTGGGCTTATTAATTGTTACTTTGCATACGTCACTGAAAACATGGATTTTTTTTAAAAAATTAAGTTAATTTTCTCCATGCCTTGCTCCTCAGGTACGGGAATCCAGTGGTCAAACTTGTTTGACTCTGTCACCGTGGATGATGATTTCTCCCTGGCCCAGGTTCTGTGCTTGCTGCTGTTTGATGCTGTGCTGTACGGGATGGTGGCCTGGTACATGGAGGCAGTTTTTCCTGGGGAGTATGGCGTGCCTTTACCATCATACTTCTTTTTACTGGTATGCTTTAAAAAGTAGTTACTGAGGATGTGACAATAAATGATAAATAAATTAGAGGGTTTAAGTATGAATGGCTAATTGCAAGTCAGAATTATTGAACTTTTCTGTCCTTCCTATGCCTTTATTGCCAACATTAATACCAAATAGTATTTTGAACTTGAAAGAAATATAGTAACAAAGGGTGGTCCACTGCAAACACAGTGTCCCCTAATTCTCATTCTATTAAATATAATGCATATCCTTTTTTAATATTTCAAGCTCAGCATAATTTGTCTCATTTGTTAGATTTCACACCATCCACATTAACACCTATTCATTCACCTCAGTAGCTTCCTTCCTGGGAGCTCTGCCAAAGAGGTATTTTCATACTATCAAATTCTGCAGGTGGGTGGCAGCATTGGTTAGTGTCAGCTGTCAGTGTTAAGGTCTCTTATATCAAAGACAGCTTTGTCTTATAAACTGCAATTGCTGTCAGTGAAAGTGGTTGTCATATTGGAGCAGAAGAGTTTGCAAACCAGAGGTTGCAACATGTTGACCAGAGGAAGCCTTGGGGTTCAGCTAGTTAGAATAACAGGAAATGTCTGAGTATCTAGAGCCAGAACAAATAAAGTTTATCTATATAACAACTATGAGTGATCACGAAATAGCGTGCCTTTATGCACATGTGCGCGTACACAAAAATAAACTCATGTTAACCCTTTTCCCATTTGTCAGGAATTAAAGGGACTGCCAGCAGGGTGTGGATTAGATGTTGACGCACTTCTCTCCTTGTCCATTGTGTGGGTGGGTGTCAGATGGTGTTTCTGCTGCATAGAAAGGGGAGGTTTGACACGGGTCCTTAGGAAGTGTATCTGGAGGTGGTTTGGCTGGGAAACATCCCTTCATGCAGGGTGTACATGAACAATAATAATGTTGGTGTTTCAATGAATGATTGTGTTCCTCTTCCTCCCTTATTGCATCACATGATTACCTAGGTTCAGTCACAAGTCAGAACACAGTGTGTGTGTAATATGATGCCATTTTTGATGTTCAGTGAGTAAAGTTATGCACTTAGATAAAATGGAAATGAATAGTGAAAATTTAAGGTAATACAGGTTTTTAAACTCACTACCCTTGACTTCCATGACTGTCTTCCTCTGCAGCCTTCATACTGGTGCAGCAGCCCTCGCATGGCTTTGGTAAATGAGGAGGAGAAAGAAGAGGATGCAGAAAAGGCCATGAAAGGAGAGTTTATAGAAGAAGAACCTGCTGGACTTGTCTCCGGGATAAAGATTAAACACCTTGCTAAGGTGAGCAGCAAAACACTATGATCCAGGGAGTAATCATGACCACTTTCGTGCACGCTGCAGATGCCCCGTCAAAAAACAGGTCACTAATGACTCCACCGTAGTACTCGGTGTTACTACTAAAAGGTAAATGGACAAAAGGTTACTCTTCATCCATTCCATTTTTGCTCATGCCACGTATATAAATGTTTTGACAGGAATTCAAAGTGGGCAACAAGACACGACAGGCTGTACGAGACCTTACAGTGAACATGTTTGAAGGGCAGATCACTGTCCTGCTAGGACACAACGGAGCTGGGAAGACCACAACACTGTCCATGTTAACAGGTTTGAGTCTAAAGACACGTGCAAACAAGCAGTACCTACACACACACACACACTTAAAACATGCCCGCTAAATATTAACCCACCTGTGTTCATGGTTCAGGTCTGTTCCCACCCACCAGTGGCAGGGCCTATATTAACGGGTACGACATCTGTCAGGACATGGCTCTGATTCGACGCAGCCTGGACTCTGTCCCCAGCATGATGTATTGTTTGATAACCTTACAGTAAGAGAGCACCTGCTGTTCTACGCACAGGTATATACACAGTTATGTACTTAAATGCAAAAAAAAATACTACACATGTTCGTCATGTTTCCACTTGCTGCTATACGATTTTTTTTTAGTTCCGCTGTCAACAACAGACGACTTAATTATAATTGAAATCTTCTGCAACTTGCCACAAATAATCAAAATAGAGGAGACCGATTTTTTATTTTTTTTATTTTTTAATGAATTTTTGAAAACTTTCAGAACTACTGCGTTCATTTTTAATCCCTACTCCTCCCTTATTCCTAGGCAGACTATTTCGAAACTTGGTATGAGTATTCAATTTGAAAAGCTCTATAAAATGCTTCAGACTAATTTTTTATTTTAAATTAAAAAAAATAAATTTTAAATTTGGAAAATTAAAAAAAACCCAGTACATTCATGTTTAACTTCAGTAAATACTTCTTCCTTATTTATTGGCTTAATCTTTTTAAATTTGCTACAAGTATTCATTGTGTAAATCTATACAAATTGCAGCAGATGAATTTCTGATTTTTGACATTTTGGTTTTTATTTATTTTACAAATTTTTTGAAATTTTCAAGAAATTCTGTAGATTGATGTTTAACGTCAATCGTTACTCCCTTATTTTACGGGCCAGTTCTTCTGAAACTTGGTATGATTATTCATTCGGCAAAGGTCTACACAATGTTGCAGACAGATTTTCAGTTTTTTACTTGATTTTTTTTTTTTTAAACAAGTTTTTGAAATTTGTAACAAATAAAGTATCAGCTCAGTGATGGTTGACCTACAGCCAAATTAGTTTCTATTCCAATATATCACATATTGTACAAGTAAAACACTTGACAGTGGAGCTCTATAGGCCAACAGGCCTCTTGTTAAATATGATAACAATTATATGTATGTGGTGTTCACACTGATTCCATTAAATTGTGTTTAATTAGTTTAGATGTTTTCTCATTTTCTTTAGATTTCATGTTTTTAATTGTAAATTCCCTTTAACAATAAATGGACCTTTACTTTGTTTCACTTTAGCAGTTTTCTCTTTTTCTTGGTTTTCCTTGAACAAGTGTACTTTTCTAGTTTCTGTACTTTAACGTTGTCGTGCTCTCAGTTTGTATTGGTGTAAATTAGGTGCTGGCAAAATGGAAAAGCATCTGACCTGTTTCTGTTATCCACCTTACATTCAGCTGAAAGGCTACTCCAAAGACAAGATTCCAGATGAGGTGGATCGGATAATCCGTATCCTAAACCTTGAGGATAAGCGACATGCTCGTTCCAAGACCCTCTCTGGTGGCATGAAGAGGAAACTTTCTATTGGGATTGCCCTCATTGGAGACTCCAAGGTCTGGAATTTCACAAACATTATTTACAGTCTGTGCAAAATGCGTATGTAAAGGATGGACGACTGCAAAACTTCTTCTGATTTATTCTCCTCATCTTTTTCTTTCTGCTCGTCTCCAGATTGTTATGTTAGATGAGCCCACATCGGGTATGGATCCATCAGCACGACGTGCCACCTGGGACCTTCTGCAAGGGGAGAAACGCGGCCGTACCATCCTGCTCACCACACACTTTATGGATGAGGCTGACCTGCTCGGTGATCGAATTGTCATCATGGCAGGAGGAGAGCTGCAGTGCTGTGGCTCATCACTCTTTCTCAAGAATAAATATGGTAAGTGAAGAACGTAGTATAAATGAGTATGGGCTCAAAACACTAGCAATATCAAGATACCACTCTCAGGATGATTTTTGAAGGACAGATATTATAAAAGTGTGCACTGATATTTTGCTCTTTGGTTTAACTTTTTTTTAGAACAATTACTGTAATAATTGTCATATATAATATATTTAACCAGGTGCTGGCTACCACATGGTGATCGTTAAGGATGCTCTTTGTAACGTGTCTGAGATCACCCGCCTTGTTCACATGTATGTTCCCAATGCCACTCTGGAGAGCAGCGCTGGAGCTGAGCTCTCTTACATTCTTCCCAAAGAAAGCACCAGCAGGTGAGTGAGTCAGGTCTTTGATTATACTCACAAAAACATAGCGTGTGGACTGACTCATTAGATAGAAAGACAACAGACCAGAAATCACCTCTGCTGCAATGAACGACTAAGTCTGAAAAAACTGAAAGACTTGCTTTTCCATTTGCTCAGGACTTTTTGCTCAAGGATATATAGAAAAAAAGCAAATGAATAATAAAGGATTTATACAATAGAAACTATAATAGACTGTACTATTTTAACACATTATGTGCTAAAAAGTGTAGTTATACAGGTAATGAAAGGTCTGTCAGTGGGAAGTTTATAAAATGAAATGCCAGTTATTATTAGATGAAACTAATCTGGCTCTTGCATGTGAATATTCCTTAGTCTGAGTCTCTCACGTGTATTTTTATTGCCCATGTTTATGTATATGTGTGTATATTACTCTGAACTATTTGAAAGCGTTTAACAGACTACACAATGCCCCATATTGACCCAAAATAACTTTTCAGGAAAGTTTTCACTCACTCAAATGCTAATAAATAACTATAGTAGCAATATGGGTCTTTTTATTCTTTTGTTTACTGCATCAAACTCTTTTCTCTCAGGTTTGAATTGCTGTTTGCTGAGCTGGAAATGAACAGAGAGGAGCTGGGCATCGCCAGCTACGGAGCTTCAGTAACTACTATGGAAGAGGTTTTCCTCAGGTAGGAGATACATGACAAGTGAGATGTGACAGTTTTTCTCTCCCTATCAGTAGGATCTAGGACTCAGACTAACTATGGATATATTTTTTAGATTTTCTTTGGCCTTTTTGCCTTTATTAGATAGTGCACAGTGAAGAGAGAGACAGGAACGTGGGGAGAGGGGAAGACACGCAGGAAAGGGCCATAGGCCGGATGTGGACCTGGGCCACCTGCATCACAGGCATGTGGCGTACACGGTTGCCTGCCCATCCACTGAGCAACCCTGATGCCCAACATGACAGACATTTTAATTTGAAAAAATTAAAAAGTTGTAGAAACTATTATCTTTAATGTCTATTTCTTAGCTGCTACTGAAAATTTATTTCTGTTCTGTAAAAGCATATTTGTCAAATTAAAAGCCTTAAAATGGCTTTAGTGAAAGAACAGCTAGACAAAGATTTTCTGAGGAGCATATTGTGTAGCATGAATAGAACTGGTCCAAAGCTTACTTCAGTAAGAATAAGAATAACTTTATGAGAAAGAGGGAAATTCATCTGTCTGACATAGCTCATCTGCTGTTCATATGAAAACTGAAAAGCCTAATGGCTGCAGCATAGAACACATTTTCCACCACAAACTGTTAGAACATCTTCAGCATTTTACTGCAGATATCAAGAGATCTTAGTTTTCTCAACAAAAAGAGACGGCTCTGCTTCTTTTTGTATAATTTGTCTGTATTCATGGACCAGTCTAAGTTTGTTATCTAGGTGTAAACCTAGATATTTATATTTTGTTACCACTTCTATGTACACCTCACACATTTTCACAGACTGGAAAGGGGACTTAATCGTAGAGGAGTTCAATATGAGGTGGTTTTTGTGACTCCAAGTGCTGAAGGCTTTAGCAAGATCCCTATATTCAGATTCCGGTACATTCCTGATACATTCCACAATGGCAGTGTCATCCAAGTATTTCTGGATGCTGCAGGACTCAGAATTGTATTTGAAGTCTGCTGCATACAATGTGAAAAGAAATGGAGCCAGGACAGTCTCCTATTGAGTCCTTGCGCTGCTCATTAATGTCCCAGAAACACAGTTCCTCAGCCTGACAAACTGTGGCCTTTCTGTCAAGTATTTTGTGATCCAGGAAACAAAGGACTTCCCATCTCCAATCTCACCCCTGTCTTTGTGACAGACAAGGTTGGAGAAACAGATATGAAGGGGGGGGGGAGTAGCTGCCACATTAGAGATGCAAGGAGATGGGGTAGCTGTGGAGGAGAATAAATAGAAGAAGACTGAAGAGCAGCCGTGGTAGTGGGTGTGACCGCAGAGGCAAATCTATTGAAGAACTGATTGAGCTCATCAGCTCTTTCCACATCACCCATAAGTGGCTGTCTTTTCTCTTTGTCGTAACCAGAGATGGTATTGATTCCACCCCACACCTCACGAGTATTGTTGTATTGTCGATTCCTTTCGATCTTATTTTTGTATTCCACTTTTGCCTTTTTCAGTCACTTCTTCAGCTCATGTTGCACCTATTTGAGCCACTCTTTGTCACCATCTCTGAACGCTACCTTTTTCTGTCTGAGGATTGCTGTTATGTCACTTGAGGTGCAGGGTTTGTTATTGTGGAAACAGTTTATGTAGCTATGACTGTGTCATCTACAGAAGTTGATGTACTCAGTAAAACAACCTGTGTGTCAGTGTCCATGCTGTTCTCATCTGTTTCCAGCAGCACATTCCAATCTGTGCTTTCAAAGCAGTCCCTTACAGCCTCAGTAGCATCAGGTGGCATTTTCAAAATGCTCTGTTCTCCATCTCTGTGTAAACGGCTGAAACACTACTTTTTGACAATGGGAGGTACTGGTGCATGCGCACTATGGTTGCGACTCCTATATCCACGCCGCCAACTTGTGGCCTGGCACGGGAGCTGCAGCGTTTTCAGTGTCTTGCGGTTCTGTGTGAATGGCGATTGTTTTTAAAATGTTTCCATCTGAACGCGTACTTTTTGAAAACAAGAACATAAAAAACGATACAGTGTCCACTGGATCGTTCTCATGAAAACGGGGCCTTAGTCTGTATCCTAGCAACAGTTTCATGGAGAACTTCTCGTGGAACTTCGGGTATTGCCTTGGGTGGAATGTACACAAGTATTAACTATGATGTACCTCTCTCTGCTGTGGATTGAAACATTACTTTTGTATAAATCATTGAGGTTAAACAGTGTACAGACCTTTCCTCCTTCTTTTGCATAAAATATCAGGAGAACAGTGCTCCACCTACAGCTGAATTTTGAGCAGTGAATTTTATCTCTACTGTAAGAGGCAGAAATGTTCAACGATATGTCTGCTAGCATATAATGCAATATTAACATTATAAAGAAATAAAGTGATTTAATGGTAGGTATGAGGTGTTTAGTGCCTGAATCTTTTGCGTTTTACTGAATATCTGTTTTGGAATGTGTAGAACTTTGAACCCCACCATTTGCTAAATTTCAAATTTTTTAAAATTAATTTTGCTTGCAAACTGGAACTGCAGCTGACACGCTTGCCTGACTGTTTTTTCTGGTACAGCGTAGTCCCAGCTGCCCACAGCTTATTCAGTTATTTCTGCTTCCCTGTGGACTTAATGTGTATCTGTGGCAACTATCACAAGACTGCATCCATTGCAGAAGGCTTGCACTGTGTGCTACTTCCTCACCACAAGTTTAATGTTTGTGTTTGCTGCTGCTCAGGCCTCATTATTCATGAGTCATATTGCAAATGCAGCATTGTGTTCTGGCCACTACCACATTACACCAAACATGACCAAGAAGAGCTGGTGTTGGAGCATTTGGTCCTTTAGCTTCCTTCTTGTATTCGGTATTTTACTCATCACACAATGCAGCTATGGTTAATGCTGTTTCATTTTATGTATTTTTTTAACAACAACTAAAACACCCTTTAATAGTCATTTCCTGAGATCTAAAATATTAAAGTTCATTATATAGGAGTTACGCTCATGTAGAGTTCAAAAGCTTTAAAATACTACTTCTTTATTTATTATTTTCTTCATATTTTTAAAGTAACTTTCACATATAAGTGGTGTGTTAAGAATATGAAACTACACTGTGTGCTCACAAAGGCAATCTGTGAGCCTCTCATTGATAATTATAATATTTTATAAGGAGGCCCAGAAATGGCTTATTTGCAGGCAGCCTGTGGGTGTCTTTACCATACTGAGCTGCTGCAATGACAGTGAAATTGGACAGACTGGATCAATTCTTTTCTCCTCACACATGTATCTATTATAACCAGGTCACTATTTGATTTTATGCTAGCAAATAACTGATTTATCTTAATTTTACGATTATTTTTTTTAACTAATTTTATAGCAGCTATCAACACTGATTTGGTGAAGCAGATTTAATAAGTCAGTGAATAATTTAATTGATTTGTATTTCCAGAGTTGGAAAGCTGGTGGACTCTAGTTTGGATATCCAGGCTATCCAGCTGCCAGCCCTACAGTACCAACACGAGAGACGCTCTCATGACTGGACCATGGATGACGCCAGCAGCATCAGCGGCTTGACTGATGTCACTGACTTAACAGACAGCGGCACACTCGTCTCAGAAGACTGCTCCAACATTAAGCTGAACATCGGGGTAAGACGAAGGAAGAAAAGCGATGCTCGTCATATTTCTAGCAAAATCACACTGCTAATTAAAGTTTTTGTTTTTTCTTGTAACAGGTCAGACTACATCTGCAACAGTTCTATGCCATGTTCCTAAAGCGGGCGCTGTACAGCTGGAGAAACTGGAAGGTGATGGTGGCTCAGTTCCTGGTCCCTCTGGTCTTCACTGTAATAGCTTTAGTTGTGGCACGCACCTTTCCCAGTCATAAGGACGCCCTGAAGCTGAGTCTGGAACTCAGTTGCTACGGTCCCACCAGGGTCCCTGTCTCTCTGCAACTTGGGGCAGGACCCAAGACTTCTGCCTTGGCAAACGCATACAGTTCCCAGCTCTCTGCCCAGCTAGGCGACCTCATCAATGCTACTGGTAGGCTTAACGAGAAAGACAAATACTTGGTGCTACTGCTTACTTTTAGTATTTACTGATCATAAGCCTTCATTCTCTCTGTAGACTTCAATGATTACATCCTAACTCAGGCAGAAGAAGAAGGAGGAAGCTTTAACGAGCACTGTGTGGTGGGCGCTGCTTTCCGAGGTAGCGGCAACAACTTTGTAGAGGCAACGGCCTACTTTAACAACGAGGGCTACCACACACCTGCCACAGCACTAATGATGGTGGACAATGCTCTCTTCAAGTTTATAGCAGGGCCGAAAGCTTCCATCCAGACGGCCAATTATCCCATGCCACGCAACCTTTCTGAGACTGCCCAGAGCCAGCTTACAGAGTGAGTCGAGAAAGGAGTGACACATCATTGTTACATGAAGCAGACATTAGTTGCCCTAAAAGAAAGGAAACAAACTCAGCACATGGCATTTGGAGCTGTAAAACTGATGCATAACTATCACTTTGTGTTTCTCTCACTGTGGACACAGCAAAAAGATCACTGCACTGCCTGCCTGCCTACAGCAAATGGGGCAGAGACAGATAGCGGAACATTTACCAGCTGAGTATTAACTTATCAGATAGCCAGAACATGAACTCCACATGAAATATGATGTTGTTCTGCAATGACCGGATGAGTAAACACGAAGAGGAGTGATAACGGGGTTAATATGTCTGATTTATGAAGTATAAATTACTCATTTATCTTGTATGCAAGCTGAGTTATAGCAGCAAGACTTTGGACATGGAAAGACATCCACATTCTCTTAAATGTCCCCCTGCTGGCAACCTTTTCCCACCTCTTTCCATCTTGTGGTCTAACTATCTCACTCTTTTTCTCCGACTGTAGGGGCAAGACAGGGTTTGCCATTGCCATCAACCTAATGTACGGGATGGCCTCCCTTTCAAGCACCTTTGCCCTGCTGCTCGTAACTGAGTCCTCTATCAAGTCCAAGCATGTGCAGCAGGTCAGCGGCGTCTACCTGTCAAACTTCTGGTTTTCAGCCCTGCTGTGGGATCTTGTCAACTTCCTGCTGCCTTGTCTCATCATGCTGGTCAGTATGACATCTGGTATTACGGTAATTCTCAGAGGGGATAATGAGACTGACTGCTTGTATCAGTTTGTGAATCTGTTGTATGCACCTTTCTTTCTCTCAGGTGGTGTTCCAGGCTTTTGGAATCGAAGCTTTTGTAAAGAACAACCACCTTATAGATGTTTTGTTGTTACTTTTGCTCTATGGCTGGGCTGTTGTGCCTCTTATGTACCTGCTCAGCTTCCTGTTCTCCACTGCTGCTAGTGCATACACACGCCTCACCATCTTCAACATGATCTCAGGCACTGCTACCTTTTTGACTGTCACCATCTTGACAATCCCAGGTGAGAGAGGTTACAGATGGTCAGTGGTCAAATTACACAACTCCTCCTTTTTTCTTTTTTCTTTTTTAAGAATACTGAATGTTGGCTAAGGTTTCTTTTATTAAAAATAACAAAATTCTCATGGTTAAAAGTTTTGCTTTTGTAAGCTTTTTTCTTTTTATTATTATGACATTTTGATACTTAATCCTTACTTGAATTGTTTAGTCCTCTTCTTCATTAATGATAATGGGAAATACATATAAGTGTTATCAGGAATTTATTTCAGCAAGGTATTCTGGGTGATCACAAACTCGATGGAGGGTTTAACTATGCTAATTAAGCACACACAAATATCTAATCAGCCAATCACATGGCAGCAACTCAGTGCATTTAAGCATGTAGACACAGTCAAGATGACCTGCTGATGTTCAAAGTGAACATCAGAATGCGGAAGAAAGGTGATTTAAGTGACTTTAAATGTGCCATGGTTGTTGTTGCCAGAGAGGCTGTCTGAGTATTTCAGAAACTGCTGGTCTACTGGGATTTTCCCACACAGAACATCTCTAGGGTTTACAGAAACTGGTCTGAAAAAGACAAATATCCAGCTAGCGACCGTTCTCTGGGTGAAAATGTCTTTTTGATGCCAGAGTTCAGAGGAAAATGGCCAGACTACTTCAAGCTGATAGGAAGGCAACAGTAACTCAAATAACCACTTGTTACAACCAATATATGCAGAAGAACATCTCTGAATCTCTAAGCACATCAAAGCTTGAAGCAGATGGGCTACAGCAGCAGGAGCCCATATCGGGTGCCACTACTGTCAGTTAAGAAAAGGGAAACTGAGATTACAGTTTGCATGGGCTCACTTAGGCAGTAGAATATTGGAAAAACATTGACTGTCCCAGCAGAAATTGAAACCCATCAAACCAGGCAGATGGTAGGGTCAGAATTTTATGTAAACAACATGAAAGCATGGATCCATCCTGCCTTGTATCAGCGGTTTAAGACTGCTGATAGTGTAAGGGTGTCTGGGATATTTTATTTGCACAGTTTCAGCCCCATCAGTTGAGCATTGTTTAAACACCACAGCCTGAGTATTGTTGTTGAAGATGCCTATCCCACAGTACACCCATCCTCTGATGGTTGCTAATTGCAGGATGTACCTGTTAAAGTGTCAGATGAGTGTATATGACCAGAGCTTTTACAACTGTATTTTCATATGCTCAGACCAGTCAGACTTAGTCCTTCTGTTTGACATTAGGGCTCATCTCCTAACAGCAGTGCTTCTGGCTTGACTCTGTCTCTCGCTGACTACAGTAGGCAGTATATGCACGTGTGTGGGAAGCCAGTGAGGAATTATGTTTTATTACCTCCTACTGGTTAGCTCGATCAACTTCGCGGAAAGGAGTGGGTTTTGTGAAACTTTTTTGAGACGAAAACCCTGGATTTCCACACACTAGGTCGGCGTAGCGAAGGAAAAAAAAGATGAAGGATGCTTTAAAAAGAATCCACCCTGTTGAATGCCTTTTTTAAAAATAATATTTCCTCTTCAGAGTTGGAGCTGCAGCACCTGTCACACTTGCTGGATAAGGTGTTCCTGATCTTCCCAAACTACTGCCTGGGCATGTCCTTCAGCCAGTTCTACCAGAACTATGAATTCATCTCATTTTGCACCTCCAGTTTTATCACTGAAATAATCTGCAAGGAATATAGTAAGTACTGCCTACAAGACTGATTTATAACACAATTTTTACATTGAAAAGTTATGTAAAAGTAAAAAAGTTTACAGTGGGGAAATTTATGCTAGTTTATGGTAAAGAAAAGGAATGAGGAAAAAAAGAGTGAACCTATTTTCATCCAGCTTTTTTTATTGATTTCATATTTAAATTAAACGTTAATTTCTCTGCTTTCTTGTGTAAAAATCTGCCTACTTAACATAACGTGGTGCTTTTCTATCTGTAGACATCACATACCAGCGAAACTACTTCTCTATGTCAGAGCCCGGCGTGGGACGCTTTCTCGTGGCCTTGTCCGTGCAGGGTGTGGTCTTCATTATTCTGCTGTTCATCATCGAGCTGCAGTGCATCTGCACTCTCTGGAGACTTCTCACCTCCCTGTGCAGGAGACGCAAAAAGGTATATGAATCGTAAGGGCGCTTAAGAAGGCTGGGACATTTCTTCATGGTTTTCTACAAAGAAATATTCCTGTGTGGGAAAGCACATTTCAGTGTTTTTCAAATTGAATCCTATTAAAAACACTGTGAAACGAGTGAATTTACTGGTGTGGGGGCGATAGAGAAACAGTGTCTAACACTCCATGAACATCAGCTTTAGTAACACAGCCATGCCAGCCTCTTTAATTTGAAATGAAAAGCAACCTGAAAGTTAGGTTTTTTGATTTTTTTTTTTCCCCAAGGGAACAGTTTGCAACTTGGATGAATTAAATATTGATAAATATATTAATCTGCTTCACCAGAATAGATACCCTTGAGGTAGTTCAAAAATTGATTATCACCTCTGCATTCATGGATTATTTGACACTGAAAAACTGCATAACAAATGATCATTTTTGCTACTAATTTAAGAAAGCTAAAACCAGAAGTAAATTAAGCATTAGTTAATTGAAAAAGTACTCTGTAGCTGTTCTACAAGTTGAATGATCTCAGTTATTTTTTTAAAGGAGGCATTGGATACTTTCTGATTTTTTTGTGTTGAAGATTTGCTGGTTTTTCTTTGTCTGCCATAAAAGGCTGGATACTCTGGTATTAGACAGCTGGTCACTAAAGGCTTTTTAATGATGTCATGTTAGAGTTTTAAAAAACAATCTGTGGATTTGTTAGTAATTAAGATGACTACAAAGGACTTTTTAGGGTGCAGGTCAGAGTTATGATGCAGTTGTGTCATACACCTGCTGATTTTCTCAAGGGTGCATTGCAGCAGTATGTGTGCCTATTGTGGTGCACCATTGAGATAGTATTGTTATGTTGTTCACTGATAACTATGGGTTTTCTGTGTATATATATATATATATATATATATATATATATATATATATATATATATATATATATATATATATATATATATATATATATTTCTGTCATATATAGACTGTTACAACAGTGAATGCCTATGGACAAATTTTCAGATATTAAGATCATTGTATTTACAAGTAATCCCTGTGAGCCACAATCTCAGGCTTCAGACTGCCTTAAATGCTCAGTAGCATCGTGCGTCTGTCCGCAGTTCACAAGAATTGCTACTCCTCCAAGAGTATTGGTCAGATTTGACTGAAACTTATCATCAGGACCCACCTGCTATTTAAACTTCTGTTTGTCATGGGCAGCCAGTCAGAAGAAAGTTTGCTTAAACAGAAGCGGTGGTGGTGGTGGTGGGGCAAAAATTGCTTGTTTCAGAGGATGAACTAACGGACACTAAGGCCCAATATAGGGTGAGAAAGGATTATTTTGAACTTCGAATCATGCAAAGCTACTCTAGTAGATTCCAAGAAGCTGGCAATGATTCTTATAGATTCCATTTAATTGATGGTAGTTGGAATGCATTTATGTTATAAATACTGCCACAAGAGGCCACTGTGATCGTGGTAATGATGCCTGTTTGGCTACTGAAGTGCCTGTCACTCCTACTAATTGTCTAGTAATGCATATTTATACATTATATTATCCGTATATTTATGTTATTCCAACTGAATTACAACATTCTGGTTATATTATTAATATTGTTACATTTTAATGCCACTATTTAATTAGTGACCATGTTGTTGTGCAGGTCCAGCTCTAAAATGATTGTTGTATTGTGTTTCACACAGACCACTCATGTCAGTGATTCACATTGCAAAGACAGTTACACAGTGTTTCCTAAAGCAGCTATTTACCAAACCCTGATATCCTAACTGCCCCTTTTAAGGGTCTCATAGTTGCAGGTGAAGCATGTTTCTGCTGTGTAACTGAGCTAAGTTGAAGACTTCTTATTCATAAAGGCACATAGATATGCTATATGTACTACACGACCCCTTTTGCTGTCAGGTGAAGACAGTGTAATGCACTTTTTGGTTGATACATTTTTAGCTCACATGTTTGGGTGTGTTTGTTAGTTGCCTGTAATAGAAGATGCAGCGCTGCTTCCAGAGGACAGAGATGTGGCCGATGAGAGGAAGCGGGTTCTGGAATGCCAGCCGATAGTAGAATCTATGGTTGGTAGCCCCCTCATACTGCAGGAGCTCAGCAAAGTAAGTGGCTCAGCTACCTTTTGCTTATTGGCAAAGGTCTTTATGTGTTTTTTGAATACTAAGAGTGTTCCAGTGTTGAAATTTATGTGTCGCTGTTATCTCCTCTTCACAGGTGTACAGCAGTGGGGAGAGTCTTCTGGCTGTGGACAGGCTGTCTCTCGCTGTCGGAAAAGGGGAGTGTTTTGGCCTCCTGGGCTTCAATGGAGCAGGGAAGACCACAACTTTTAAAATGCTGACAGGCGATGAGAGCGTTACGTCTGGAGATGCCTTCATTGATGGATACAGCATCCGGAGAGACATTAAGAAGGTAAAAGGGAAGGAGATGGGAGAAGTGGTTTGATGGAAATCCACAAAATCTTTAGTGTTGAATCACACTGCTTTCAATACACAAAACCATTTATCTCCGAATTGCAGGTGCAGCAGCGCATAGGGTACTGTCCTCAGTTTGATGCTGTATTGGACCACATGACAGGAAGAGAAACTCTGAGTATGTATGCCAGGCTCAGAGGAATCCCAGAGAAGTATGTGTCTGGCTGTGTGGAGAATGTCCTGCGTTCCCTGCTGTTGGAGCCTCATGCTGATAAACTGGTCCGTAGTTACAGGTATGTAGATTTTGCAGGTATGTAGAGAGAGCGGAGACATGTTATCCTGAAGAATTCTTTAATTTGTTGAGTGTTTGTAATAACATGACACAATGCACATATGTAGTGGTGGCAACAAGCGGAAGCTGAGTGCAGGGATGGCTCTGATTGGTGGGCCTCCTGTCATCTTCCTGGATGAACCTTCAACTGGGATGGACCCTGTTGCCAGGAGGCTGCTGTGGGATGCTGTTACACGCACACGGGAGTCTGGCAAGGCCATTATCATCACTTCTCATAGGTATGCCTTATAGAATATGGTTGATATCAGCTACAAGAAGTTGGTTTTTCTCAGTCTCATTATACCTACACCTCTACCTGTCCCCCTGATATGTTCACTCATTAGTATGGAGGAGTGTGAAGCCCTGTGCACCAGGCTGGCAGTGATGGTTAATGGTCAGTTCAAGTGCCTCGGGAGTCCCCAACATCTGAAGAGCAAGTTTGGCAGTGGCTACACACTGCTGGCTAAAGTACATGTGGAAGCTAAGTTTGAGGACAGTGACCTGCTGCTATTTAAAGACTTCATTGAAAGCACCTTCCCAGGTCAGACCCAGTTGATTTCTTTTAATATGTTTAATTATAACTGTAAAGAGCAAAATTTTGAAATTAGTGGAAGTAACTTATACCTGTTGTAGCCATTTGCTACCACTTGGTGATAGTGTGAAAAATGAATACTACAGCCAGAAATGTACTCTACTCTTCCTAAAAAAACAGAGACTATTAAATCCAAAGAGCTTCTTGTTAGTAATAATTAATTGTCTGCTGGAGCTACTTTTCTTTTCTTTGTGGTTGCAAACAGTTCAATTCCTATAATCTGTCACAAATGGATACAAACACTGTACCAAAATTTGGCCTTTTTTTCTGTCACAGTGCTTTTATATTGCAAAACAACAAAACACAAGTAGCTCATATACAGTATTGATACACTCAAGAGGGGTGATAACCTCATCAGATTTTTCAGTAGAGTTCCACAGTCAGAGGTATTATTTTTAAAGTGATCTTTCTCAGTAAAAGAATAAAAAAGGAAATCTAAGTGTCAGTTTTCTCCCACAACAGGAAGTCAACTTAAGGACGAACACCAGGGAATGGTGCATTACCATTTGACTGACAAAACACTAACTTGGGCACAGGTACAGTAACTTTTTTGTTCATTTCTGGCTTGTTTTAGTCATCTGTAAAGCACTTTGAATTGCACTAACTTGCATAAATTGTAGATTAGATTGTTCAAAAGTGAAGTGTTGAAACGTGCATCCCTGCACTCGTGCTGTGTTAGATCTCCATCTACTGGACAAAAGAGTAACTACACTGTTTGGGCCAGAAGTTTTTCTACTCCCCTTATAGTTCGGTTTTTTACAGTTTTCATCTTAATGCATGTGTTTTAATTTTAAAGGCAACATTCACATCATGACAATAGTTAAGCTTTTGGCCATTGTTGTGTTTGCAATACATAATTTGAAGTGTAGAAAGCAACGGTATGGAAGTGTTTCATGGTGCATATAAGGCCTCAAAAATACAGAAAAACTAAAAAACTGTTAAGAAATGTGTATGTAAAAGCTACACGGTATCTGAATATGCATAATAAAGGTCTATTTCTTTTTTCTCTGTTTAATTGATGCAGATTTAAGGTATCAATTGTGATCTTCAGTAGCACCAGAGATGTGTTACCAACACATCTTTCCATGTCCTCTCTTTCCCTGTTCTCATCTAGGTGTTTGGTACTTTGGAGGCAGCCAAAGAGAAATACCGCATTGAAGACTACTGCGTGAGTCAGATATCACTGGAGCAGGTGTTCCTTAGCTTTGCCCAGTTTCAGCACTGCACACAAAGTGAGAGGAAGTAGGTGGAGTGAAGAATCTGTCCATCCCATTGCTCATTTTTTTACACTGCGTGCATATGGCCCATGCACATGGACTTGCCTCAGTTACACCGCCAGGTGTGGACACAGGCTGGAGGAGAACGTGCTTCGTCTCCAGCTCTGTTTTTACCTTGAACACAAATACGCACTCAGTGGGTCAGTGGCAAACACCATCTTCAGCATTTCTTTTACTGTTATCACCTTGATGGTCACACATGCCATTTGTCATTATGTTGTGTAAAATTAGAAAAAAACAGTTCTGATTATGAGGTGATTAAACTGACTGCAGCTTTTTTCTTTTTTAGTGAGGTCAAACAAAGAAAACGGCATCACTCATTAGATAATGCCACTACTATGATGTGTGCGACAGGGTTTGTTTCTGTGTGTGTGTGTACAGACTGTCTTTTTGTTATTTATAACTTTTATTATTTTTGTGTGTGCAAAAATGTGTGCTTTATTTTGGTGACTGTCAATCATTGCAAGAGAATGGATCATTCTAGCTGATTCACTCATGTAGTTGTTGCACACCTTTGAGCCTTATCCAGCAAGTGAGGGTTCCTGTTTTCTTTACATTGCCCTTATTAAGAAAGACTGGTTATCCTCTTAATGTTGTTGCCAGATGTACATAATGTGATGTGTTCATGGTACTAAAACCATTTACTCGTGTAAAGACTGTTTTGGAATAGTTAATGAATGCATGCGTAAAATACGACTTACAAAATGCACGATGCTCGGAGAGCAGAGAGCCGCTAGCAAACAATAGAAGGCCGTCCTGAGGATTAATCCACAGAGTACAATTAGTGTGTTCTTAGCGCCTTTATTACATCTCAATTTTCCGCTCCTGTTTTAGCTGCCAAACAAAGTACTGGAACAGTGCGTTACTATGTGGATATCAGTCATTACCATTTACATGGAAGCTGTTTAGAAGGAAAATAAAAACCCCGCTCTGTGACACGGGATATTTTGCTGTTGCCATTGTTGCAGTGAAACTCAGTCTTTAAATTCAAATTGACCTAGAACATTAATGTTTGATGTATTTATCGTTCTTGTTTTCCTGCAGCTATGCATTTCACACGCTACATCTGTCTATGTGTGAGCAGTGACTGATAGAAACAGATAGCACGGCAGCATGAAATGTTCAAAACCACAGAAGACACTGATGACTTCTAATGTCTCCAGAATTTAATTCCTGTTCGTTGATGAGAAAGATATTCTTATGTTTTTATAATCTGGGATTATAATCAAATTAACTCATTCATTTGACATTTCTGTTCTCAGAGAAGCACTCCACAGACGTGAGATGAATGTATACTGTCTTACACAAAAAGCATTCTGTCAGTTTTATTAGCAGCTTGATATGATTCACAGTGCTTTCCTTATGTTAAACAAAAGACTGACATTCCTAAAAAAAACAAAAAACACTGATATGTTGCTTAGAGGTTTTCAGCAATTTATACTTTTTTATTTCTGTGTTTTTGCACAAATCATCTCTCATTATGTGTGTGAGGTGAATAACTGCATTGTCAGACTCGTAGAAACATTTGAAAGGTTTGCGCTGCTGATATTGAAGAATGTGTAATGCTGAAATATGGTGTATCAAATTTTAAAAGGGAATTTACATCATTGTAATTGTGTACCCTACTGTACCATGGTGCAGTATGGTCCTTGTCAACTCTATATGTATCGCTACTTTTTTAAAATTAAATAATGCTCTATGCAAAACGTTGCGAAGTCCAGTGTTGCATCTTTTTTTAACTCAGCATTTTTCCTGAATGTATTTGCATGCAGAGATGTGCAACTAGAGGTAAGTGGAGAAAGGGTTTGACTTCATTTTATTTTGAGTGATAACACCCCTTTATCATTACTTTTGACCTACTGCTAGGCAGCTTTTAATGTGATTCATTTGCACAGATGTGTAGGACTGAAAATGGCCTGCAGAACTTTATAGCTGATGTGTTTCAGAATTGGTTAATACATGCTAACTTTTTTTTTTGCTCCACAACAAAACAGTTTTAAGAAAAATGAGTAAACAATGACTTACATTAGTGATGCATCATATGTTAGTTTAATGAAAATGCACCAAATAATCATATTATTGCTGCACAGTCATGAGATGAAAGATTTTAAATATTTACACCTATTAGTAATGCTGATAAAATTATTTATAGTTACTAGGTTGTGTCACCTTTATTATAAAAGCTCAAATGCTCCTTTTCTTTTGCTCAAAAATGTTTCTTTTCATAGTAAAGGTGGTCAACCCCCCTCCTCCCAGCCACTCCATGATAGAGTATGGGCAATCACACCATCGCCAGCAAGCCAACTCTGCCTTTAGGCTGCAGCACAGCGTAGACCCTGGCCTGCAAAAAGGAATGGGAAAATGTGACAAAGTATTCAGCTGGATCTTTAAGTTTTCAAGCCACACCACACACACACACACACACACACACACACACACACAAACCCCTGCTAGAAATGTGTTTATGTAAATCAAAGCCAGCTTAAATCTGGACTGCATAACAAACGTGCAGAGAGAAACAAGAAAAACTGAGAGCAGTGTGTAGAACAAGTAGACTAGAGTGGAAGCAAAATCAAGCACAGCCAATTTAGATATGAGTTAGTGTACCCTGCTACAGGGGTGTGCCTACTCGGGCATGGGATATCCCCCAACCAATGCCACTGAGTACATTTGATCAAGTACTTTACTGAATTCTGTATTTTGAAGCCCCAAACTCACCGTTTTGGCCTCCATGTTTATTTTCTGGAGCCAATAGTATTCATATATTTGTATGAGACAGTGGAATGGAAGCTTGGTTAACAACCTACGATCCATAAACTGTAAGAAGAATTCCACTCAAACTTAATGGATGATCTGTGCCATATATCAACCCATAAATTCTGTCAGATAACTGTGTTAAAATATTCCAAAACCCAACATGAGCACAAACAATGTGGAGGCCCAGTTGGCAGAGGTGATTTCTAGCAGACACCAGTCTACAGGTCTGTGTGTAGGGGACACTTGCCAATCAAAGCTTTATTAACCTTACCAGCACCAAGAATCACAAAATATTTTAAATTTTATTTGTCATAAATAAACAAATAATTGAGACATCAGTGACTAACTTACCCAGAAAAAATATAAAGTGAGGTCTTTTGGAGAATGAGGCATCTTTCGCTTAAACTGGCAAAACAAGTTCTTTTAATTATATTGCTCTCTTGAGATGTGCATCTCAAATGTCTATTACTGACGCAGAGGGGCGGGGAGATGATTATTAGGCCTATCGTACCAGTCCGTGCAAAGAAGCCCTATGGTAATGTACACTTAACTACCGTGTTTGCATGCAAGGACAAGACAGGGATCTACCATTGACACCAGAGCAAATGGCACTTTTTGTAGATTTTATCTTCTTCAGTTCCACCACCGTGCTGGGAGCTGCTGTTTTCCTGTTTTTTTTCTATCTTGTCTCTCTCAATTATATCTCTAAGGAAACGGGGAAGGAACCCCCAGGACCAAGACCTCTGCCTCTGCTTGGCAACCTGTTGCAAATTGATCTCAAGAGACCCTACAAAACGCTTTGTGAGGTAAATTAGCCAATCTCCTATTTCAAAAGAAGCTACTTTAAAACAAATTGCAAATATATTTAATACTATTTCATTTGGATTTTGCTTAATTTTTTATTTTCAAGCTTTCAGGGAAGTATGGGTCTGTATTTACGGTTCAATTTTGGAACCAACAAAGTTGTCGTCCTCGCTGGATATGAGGCAGTCAAAGAGGCGCTGGTCAACTATGCAGAGGAGTTTGGAGAGCGGGGCATCTCCCCGATATTTAATGATCTGAACCAAGGTCATGGTATGATATTCCTTTGTAAAACAATTTATTCTGTTTTGTTTTGCTATCACAAATAGTCCAGTTCAATGTGTGATACCTAGCTTCTCAGAAATTAACAGTCTGTTCCCTGATGTCATGCAACAGCTGACAAATATCATGAAATCCAGATTTCCTTTTGGCCCTGTTGGTGGTCTTTGTACTCTTTGTACTAGCTTGGGTGCCTGTACCAGAGGCCTGGGAGCTTGAGGGTCCTGTGCTTGAGGGTCCTGTGGAGTATCTTAGCTGTTGCCAGGACTGCACTCTTCTAAACAGAGATCTTGGATGTTGTTCCTGGAATCTGCTGGAACCATTCTCCCAGTTTGGGGGTCAGTGCTCCGAGTGTTCCGATTACCATGGGGACCATTGTTACCTTCACCTTCCACATCCTCTCTAGCTCTTCTCTGGGCCCTTGGTATTTTTTCGAGATTCTTTTTGATGTTGCCATCACTTAGTATTGCTACATCTATCACTACAGCTTTCTTCCTCTTTTTGTCCACCACTGCTATGTCCGGTTGGTTAGCCATCACAAGTTTGTCTGTCTGTATCTGGAAGTCTCACAGGATCTTAGCTCAGTCATTCTCAACCACCCATGGGGGCGTATCCCATTTTGACCTCAGGACGTCCAGGTCATACTCGGCACAGATGTTCCTGTATACTATGCCAGCCAATTGGTTATGGCGTTCCATGTATACCCTGCCTGCTAGCAGTCTTGCACCCTGCTGTTATGTGCTGGATTGTCTCAGGGGCATCTCTGCACAGCCTGGACCTGGGGTCTTGCCTTGTGTGGTAGACCCCAGCCTCTATTGATCTTGTGTTCAGAGCTTGTGCCTGTGCTGCCATGACTAGTCCTCTGTGCAGTCTGCCAGTCCAGCTTGGTAGGAATTTTCAATATCTGCCACTTTTTCTATCTGCCGGTGGTACATGCCCTGCAGAGGCCTGTCCTTCCATGATGGTTCCTGCTTCTCTCTTCTTTCTGGGTTTCTGCTGCCTGAGGTACTCACTAAGCATATGATCGTTTGTGGCCATCTTCCTGATGTATTCATGGATCTTTGTTGTTTCATCCAGGATAGTGGTTCTGACACTCACTAGTCCTCAGCCTCCTTCTTTCCGCTTAGCCTACAGTCTCAGGATGCTGGATTTGGGGTGAAACCCTCCATGCATGGTAAGGAGCTTTCTTGTCTTGATGTCAGTGGCTTCTATCTCCTCCTTTGGCCAGCTTACTTCCCAGCAGGTATCTGACAACTGGCGGGGCGTAGGTGTTGATTGCCCAGATCATGTTCTTCCCATTCAGCTGACTCTTCAGGACTTGCCTTACTCTCTGCAGGTACTTGGAGGTTGCAGCTTTCCTAGTGGTTTCTTTATTGTTCCCGTTTGCCTGCAGGATTCCAAGGTTCATGTAGCTGTCCTCAGTGTCTGCAATGTTGCCTTCTAGTTCTGACTACCTTCCCTCTCTTTGTTACCTTCCGACTACACTTCTCCACTCCAAATGACATTCCAGTGTCATTGCTATAGATCCTAGTGGTGTGAATCAGTGAATCAATGTCTCGTTCACTCCCGGGATACAGCTTAATGTCACCCATGTAGAGGAGGTGGCTGATGTTTGCTCCATTCTGTAGTTGGTATTCGTAGCCAGTTTTGTTGATGATCTGGCTGACGGGGTTCAGGCCTGCTGGAGAACAGCAGTGGGGGCAGAGCATCTCCTTGGTAAATCCTGCACTTGATGGTGACTTGTGCACTTGGCTTGAAGTTGGCCTCTAGTACTGTTCTAATTTCTGAAAAGCTAAGTACCTATTTTCAGTCTTTCCTTACTGGTGGCTTAAAACCTTAGGTGGCGTGCACTCTGATGCTGTTCATTTAAACCCTTATTTACTCAGTTTGGTTTTGTTGAGCTCATGTGCTTATATTCAGCAGCACCCTCCTTCATGTTTGGGGTAAATTTACACACATCCTAAGAGATTGCCCAAAACCACCTCAGTCCTGTACTGTTGCATTTGCTGTGATGGTGCTCATATTGTTTTTGAAAACATGTGCACTCATTTAGACTTTAATGTGAACAACTATTTAAAAAGAAAGTAAAAACAAAGGCTACACAAGCCTGTAAAAGTTGTAATAAATAATATAACAAAACAACCAATAGAAAATCTGGTATGTGATGGTTGTTAGTAACTTGTTTTTCTACAAAAATAGGAGCCCAGAGAGACTGAGATGATCTGACATTGCAGGTCCCACCGACCTTACAGTGTCATTTGGATAAATTTAAAAAGAAAAATAGGCCAAAAACCTATATCAAACAAGAAAAGGTAAATGTTTTACTTTCAAACCTACAGCAACTGTTCCAAGCTCCCAAACACAGAGTGGTAAACATGTCAGAACCTTTTTAAATGTGTTGGTGGCATCAAATTTAAAAAGGGAATATATTAAATAAAAGAATTCCTCAGTTTCATTTGATGCCTTGTGTTTGAAACATTTTAAAGTAAATATATTTTATTTGCAAATCATTACATTCTAATTTTATTTACATTTCATATTAGATAAGACTCATAGTCATCATACAGCTTTCCAACCTTTAGAATCAAAGTTTTCATTATCCGTCTTGTAAACTGTAATTAGATGATTTTTTATTCTAAAATGTTATCGTTTGTAGGAATTCTGTTTACAAATGGAGAATCATGGAGAGAGCTGAGACGTTTTGCCCTCACCACCCTCAAGGACTTTGGGATGGGGAAGAGACTTTCCCAGGATAAAATCTTGGAGGAGTGTGGCTATCTGATTCAAGTGATTGAAGAGCACAAAGGTATGGTGCTATCATGTGTATATGTAAGTGATAACATAAGACATTGTTGCAGTCTTGATCCAATGACCAGGACATAAACAAAATGGGATTTTCCAAACTAGTACACCTGCTTACTACAGAGAATGATAAGCTATGTTAAAATCATCAGTTTTTTAGTAGCCAATGTAAGTTATGTTGAGTTTTATTTATATATATTTTTTAATTGGCATAAGATTGAGTTATTCATGTCTTAATCTTTTCCTCACTGTCAATTCACAGAGAAACCATTTGATACAGCACTTCCAATAAATTATGCAACATCCAACATTATCTCCTCTATTGTGTATGGAAGCAGATTTGACTACAATGACCTCGTATTCAAAAACATGGTGAAGCGAACCAATCAAACCATATCGCTCACAGGTTCTGCATCAATCCAGGTTTGCTTCTTGACTCAACTCTGTTTCTAAACTGAATTACACAAAAGATTCAAACTCAATAATATTACCAGTGTGCACAGGATTGAGGTCTAAACTGATCCTGTTAAAGTAGTGCAGTGTGGTAGTGGCAAACAGCATCTGTTTCCATGCTGATTCAGACATACTAAGTGGGTCAAGTTACATGCATTCACATAAATCCACAGATGAGAGTACAGAGTTCAGTGGGATTTTTTGGGGATTTTTTATTGCTATGGTATGTATGAGGTTTTGTATTCATTTGTACATATATCATATTACATCATATCATATCATATTATGTCATATCTCACTCTGATATATGCAGACTGATTGTGTTTGGATAATAAAAAATATTAGGGGGATAAATTTGATGGGTGTGTGTGTGTGTGTGTGTGTGTGTGCGTGTACAATCTACCAAAAGCAGCTTATACTAGCAGTTAACAATGAACAGACCCGATGAGGGAGAAAGTAAACAACTAACTAAAATAAATGCAATGTAAACATAGGTTTTATGCATGTGTTGTTGTCTGAAGACATAGCGTATGAAAATTCAATCAGGGCAGCTGACCTGCCTGTCTGAACAGAGATACCAGGGGCTAAAGGCCCCATTGATGTGGCTCTCTGGAAGGCACACAAGCCTCCGTAATTCAACAAGGCTCTAAACACTGGGGATTAAGTTTTAGTGAAGAAGTAGAGGACAGAGTCAAAGTTGTGGCACTGCCATTAATAAATCTGGTCCTATGTATCTATGCGCCTATAGTGCCTGCTATAATGTTGGGGAAAAAGGCACAATTTTTGTATTTTTGCCTCTGTACATCACCATTAATTAATGGGACAATTGGCTAACAATCAGTCTCATGGCCAGGTGAGGTACAGTATGGCCAGGTGAGGCCATGAAACAAAATCAGTAGACATAATATCTGAAGTTGAATGATAATGTTGAATTTGTATTTTATAGCTTTTTGCTGTAATTATAATGGATTTTAAATATGCGGCCCAAAGAGATGTTAGTGCAAGGGAAGGAGGCCATCATTAGGCTGAAAACCCCAAATAAATCAAATAAATAGAGAGACAGCGAAAACTTTAGAAGAGGCCAAATCTACAATCTGGCTCATTCTAAAAAAGAATGAATGCACTGACCAGCTCAGCAACTCAAAAAGGCCCCAAAGACCAGAGAAAACAACTAAAGTGCCTGATGACAGAATCAGAAACAATTTCAAGTCTAGCCGAGTCAAGAACACTCGTGAACACCGTCAAAGTCTACAATCAAGAGGCGCCTTCATGAACGGAAATGCAGAGGGCTTACAACAAGGTGCAAATCACTGATTACACTTCAGACCAAGAAGGTCGGATTAGACTTTGCCAGAAAACATCTAAAAGAGCCGCCACAGTTCTTTGGACAGATGAAGCCAAGGTGAACTTGTACCAGAATGATGAGAAGTGAAAAGTATGGCGAAGGAGAGCAACTGCTCATGATCCAAAGAGTACCACATTATCTGTGTAGCATGATGAAGGCAGTGTTATGGTATGTGCATGTATGGCTCCCAGTGGAACTGGGCCACTAGTGTTTATTGATGACGTGACAGAAGTAGCAGGATGAACTGTGAAGTATACTGATTCAACTAAATACTGCAAAACCGACCAGACAGCCCTTCACAGTGCAAGTGGATGATGACCCAAAGTATACTGCAAAAGCAACCGGAGTTTCTCAAGGTCAAGAAATGGGATATCCTTCGATGGCCAATTCATTCTCAACCCAGCAGAGCTTGCTTTTCAATTATGAAATACAAAGCTGAATGCAGAAAGCCCCACAAACGAGTAGCAACTATTTTAAAGATTTCTTTGAGATGAAATGAAAAACACAATACTCTATGGACATTTAATCTTTTATGTGAAATTTAATGTAAACTATAATTTATTTATTTTGTATCTAATAATTCAGTGTACTTACTTGACATATCTTTTTTTTGTACTGTTGTTTTTGCAGCTTTATAACATGTTTCCCAGGTTGTTCAGTTGGATAAAAACCCGGCGGGCCATATTAAAAAATGTTGAGATGAATGTCAGCGATACAAAGGCTTTAATCAAGCGTCTGAAAGAGACGCTGGAGCCTGGATTGTGCCGAGGGCTTGTTGACTGTTTTCTGCTTCAGAAACAGAAAGAAGAAGTAAGACAGTATTTTTTTCTAAAGGACATCAATATTTAACATTTATGTTTTATAACAATATGTGAATGTTATTTCTCTCAGGACTCTTGCATTTTGGACACTCACTACAATGAGGAGAACTTGACATTCACAGTGACCAACCTGTTTGGTGCTGGTACTGACACCACAGCAGCCACACTGAGGTGGGGTTTGCTGTTAATGGCTAAATATCCACAGATACAGGGTAAGCAACTGGGTAAGACATGCAAGTCTCCCTTCAAAGGAATTTGTATGATAAGAAATACCGCATATGTGATGTGGTAATGCCATATATACATTTACAGTAGGACAGACTCACTGACTGTTATGGACTCACTGACATTTCAGCATGTGATAGAGAGAAGGAAAACCATAAAATGTCATTTGTCTTTGTCACTACACTACACAGTTACTAGAACATAAACATGTGAGACACATACAAGTTAAGCAAGTTAAATGTTTAGTGTGTTATTTCTGTTTTATTCAAATGAATGCAGAGAAAGGCATGTTTTTCTTTTGTGTCCATAGAGCACGTCCACAAGGAGCTGAAACAAGTTGTAGGAAGTCGTCAAGTCTGTGTCGATGATCGGAAAAGCCTGCCGTACACTGATGCAGTCATTCACGAGACTCAGAGATTGGCTAATATTGTCCCTCTGTCTCTTCCTCACCAAACCAGCCGAGACGTCACCTTCCGCGGATTCTTTATGAAAAAGGTCCGCTGCTTTTTCAGTATTAAGCTACAAAAATATTTTTGTAATAGAAATCTTGATTCACGTCCGATAACTAGAAAATGTTGTGTACTTATGAGATTTGACATGATCTGCCCTTTTTCCTACAGGGAACTATAGTGTTCCCCCTTCTTACCTCTGTCCTGTATGATGAGAGTGAATGGGAGAGCCCACACTCTTTCAACCCCTCTCATTTCCTGGATAAGGAGGGTAAATTTGTCAGGAGAAATGCCTTCATGCCCTTTTCTGCAGGTATAAGCAAGTTTGCCAGGTTTATAATGAGATAATTTACACTCGCACAGACATGACTGAATTCAAATGCCTGTGAACTTTTTTGCTCTTGCAGGTCGCAGGATGTGTCTTGGTGAAAGTCTGGCTAAGATGGAGCTCTTCCTCTTCTTCACCTCCCTCATTCAGCACTTTCGTTTCACTCCTCCACCTGGAATTACAGAGGATGAACTGGATCTCACACCAGCTGTGGGATTCACCGTCCCTCCATCACCTCATATGCTGTGTGCTGTCAGTCGCCAGTGAGAGACACAAGGAAGTTAAAGTGCTTGCTTGTGACAACAGCATAGCCATTGTCTTCATCTACCTAACACAATGGCAAGCAGATGTCCCCATCCTCAACACTAGGAAAATACAAGCAGCAAGGAAGCAATTTATTTAAGTCACTTCTAACAAATAAAATTGTAGTACACAGAATGAGCGGAGTCATTCAAATTTGGGGTCACAGACCAGCATTTTGTTGAATTTGTGGTTTGTTTGTTTTTAAATTAAGTGATAAGCACACTATACTCAATATTACTGCTTCATGCCACTGTTTGATTTTCCACAATAGTTTTTTAGACTGTAAATAATTGTAAAAATTATGAAGATTCTTTGTAAATTTTATTTACAGTAAATACATTTGAAAATGTGTATTTTAATGGCTAGCAGACATCTAAAATAACAATATGATAACTATGATCATTTAGCCTTTCATTTTGGACATTTTTGTTTTTGTGTCTGGTGGAACAGTATTTTCCTACTCTCAAAAATGTCAGATCATGTTATTAACTCTTTAATATAGTTCACAGTAATTTGTTGTATAAAAAGGAGACTGACATTCCTAGAAGATGCGTGTATGACGTACTAAATCTTTTTTGTAAAATTACAGTACAATGTGGAAACATTTTTCTGCCTTTTAAATGCCTTTTTTTTAAACCATTCATAAGTCAAAATTTTGCATTATTATCACAGAATTATGACTTGCTAACTCAAATGTCTGAGAAAATCACCCAAACCTGAGAAAATACCTTGAAATTTTAGGGTTATTAAGTTGAAATTCTGAGATAATAACCTGACATTTACACACCACACTTGTAAGAATCAAGAAAAACTGTTAGCACTGCTGCCTCGCAGCAAGAAGGTCCTAGGTTCTAACAAAAAATTATGCAGATTCTTGGTAAAGTTTTTTTACTCTAAATACATTTGGAAATGTACATTCAAGTGTCAACCACCTAAAATGACCATAAACTACAGTCTTTTAGCCTTTCATTTTTTGTTTTTGTGTGTGTTGAAATCGTAGCTGCACTTTTACCAAAAAGTGAAGATATTGCAGGACATATGAAAAAATATTTGTTATCAGCTCTTAGATTATGATTTTTTTAAGCTCAGTGTTTAGTTGGATATTCTTATGTTGTATCCTAATTCATTATATTGTATATCACAATCCATCAAGTGTTTTATTTTTGGTAGGAAACAGAAGTCTCCAAAGTCATCCAGATTATTAGATATACTCTGAAATGTTTACTAAATAAAACGTGTGAATTATAGAAAGTGGCATAGAAGTACAGACGTGTGCAGTAAATTCAGTCTCATAACTCATAAGAAATGTCTCACCAATCATATCTGTAAGGCAGATGACAAATACGCTCATAAACCAGACCCCTGACGGGGACTAACACTGGTCTCTACGTGCAGGTGGCTAAGAGAAGTGTGCAGGGAGAGATAATATATTAACATAATACATATTCAGTTTTAGTGTTTAATGTTTTACATACTGTGTTCCTGGAAATCCTCTCTCCCCCAAATGGAAAAATAACTGTGGGAAAAAGCAGCAAAAAAAACTAGTTTCATAGTCTTTGTTCCAGCAGGATCTCCTTTTCTTGGTAACAGTTTCCACCATCTCCTGTCAAAGTCTGTGTAATGTTTAAGTTTAAGCTGTAAATGTTCCAGCTTGACAGAGCCGCAGTGTGCACAGCTTGATTGAATCAGACAGAGCCCCTGAGCGACCGCCTTCCAGGCTTTTCTTATCAGCCATTGGAGAAGAGCCAGATTTGAGGAAACTGTCCGTTACGCAGTTTTTCCTCTTTGAAAACCAATCAAAATGCGAAGCATCGTGCCCATATACCATGGGAAAAAATGCGCTTCAGTCCAACACAAAGCAAAGTAAGTTACCTGCGAGGACAGTACAGAGAAGTACCATCAACGCCAGAGAAAATGGCCCTTGTTTGGGATTTCACCTTTTTCATTTTGTCCAGTCCCACCACCGCGCTGGGAGCTGCTGCTCTCTTGCTTGTTCTTTATCTCGTCTCCGTCATTTTAATTTCCAAGGAAAAAAGAAAGGAACCCCCAGGACCGAGGCCTCTGCCTCTGCTTGGCAACGTGTTGCAATTTGATCTCAAGAGGCCTTATAAAACTCTCTATACAGTGAGTTAGCCCATCTCCAAAATCAAAAGAAGCCACATTATAAAACTCTGCGATATTTAATGCTAATTAATTTGTATTTTAAAATCATTCTTCCAGCTTTCAAAGAAGTACGGGTCTGTATTTACGGTTCATTTTGGAAGCAGCAAAGTTGTGGTCCTAGCTGGATATGAAACGGTCAAAGACGCGCTGGTCAACTATGCAGAGGAGTTTGGAGAGCGGAACATCTCCCCTATATTTTATGATCTGAACCGAGGCCACGGTATGCTATCCCTTTACAATATGATTAATTCTGTTTTGTTTTGCTATTAGAAATAGTCCAGTTCAATGTGAACTGGACGAGGGGAAATTCAGCATGTCCTCCAATCCGAACGACAATATCAGTGGTTTGTCCCAAAATGTTATTTAGTCCCCACAGACGTTCCAGAAATCCGAGAAAATCCATACTTATGTATTTCTTTAGGATTTGCCGGAGAAAATTGAACACGTTATTCACTGCCCTGCCGCTTAATTTTATTTTAAAACGTAGGTATTGGTCGTTTAAAAGAGGACAGGCTCATATAAAGGTTTAGGTGCGCATATTCCTCTAATCTCGGATGCCTGCCGTGGGTGTAGTTTGTGCTGTTTGTGTCAACAAAGTGTATACTTTGTGATAGGTACCTTTTGTAATGACGATTCACAAAAGACTTAAAATGACAAAATTACTCTGAAATAAAGAAAAAAACTTACTGACTGGATGAAAGCCTTGTACGTGGGATGATGGGTTTTTTTTTCTTTTGGTTTGTTTGTTTTTGGTTATGTCTTAAAGAGATGCAGTGTTTCTTGGTTAAGCTCACATTCAACAAAACCCTCCTTCACTCTGTGACTGAGAGATTGTCCTGCAGCAAAGTCCTTTATCATAGTGTTGGTTGGTTTTACATTTATTTACCATACATTAGCACATGTTATATCACTGGCTAAAGTCCATTTCCCTTGCCACTAATCCATCAGAAAGAAAGACACTCATTAACACTCACCATGCTTACACAGAAGGCAGTTAAACTTTTTTCAAAGCAAACTTACTAACTGGAAATATCCCTCTGACTTAACAGTCCATGGCACCAGGACACCACAGTCATGGTTAGTGGCCTGGTTATAAAAAGGGAAGAGGTGGGTTACTTTAAGGAATAGGCAATCAATTGTTTTTAGATTTAGCAATTTCCAAAAACAATTTCCACCCACTTTGATAGGCCTTCTGTTAGTGGGGTTCTGTGAATGCAACTCACAATATTTTAATCTCTAAGTCCTAGTTTCTTCCATCAGGCTGACCAGGTCCTAATTGTAGCAGTGGACTTCAAAAGCCACACAAAACTATGGTACTGTGAACCAGCTGGGGTCTTCATGGATGATAACTTAAGGCTCACATGGTTAAATGATTTGCAGATCATTGCATTCTGCTTTTATTTACATTTTACACAGCTTCTCAGCTGTTAAAAACTGTCTTTTAACCTGTAATTAGTTGAATTTTTACTCTAAAATGTAATCTTTTGTAGGAATTCTGTTCGCAAAATGGGGAATCATGGAAAGAGCTGAGACGTTTTGCCCTCACCACCCTCAAAGAGTTTGGGATGGGGAAAAAACGTTCTCAGGATAAAATCTTGGAGGAGTGTGGCTATCTGATTCAAATGATTGAAGAACATAAAGGTATGGCACTAGTATGTGAATATGGAAGTGATAACATAAGACATTGTTTTGATGCACAGAGACATCAGATGATGTGAACATCAAAAAATTAGCAAAAATCTAAACGCAGTGTTGTGCTTTCTACAGAAGACGATAAGCTGTGTTAAAATAAAGAGTAGCTGTGCTGAGATCTGTTTTATTGGTATTAGATTGAATTATTCCTGTCTAACTCTTTTCCTCACTGTTGCTTCACAGGAGAACCATTTGATACAGCACTTCCAATGAATTATGCAACATCCAATATTATCTCCTCTATTGTGTACAGAAGCAGATTTGACTACAATGACCCAATATTTAAAAACATGTTGAAGCGAGTCAATCAAACCATATCCCTCACAGGTTCTGCATCTGTCCAGGTTTGCTTCTTGATTCAACTGTCTTAAAATTGAATTACACAAAATATTAACTCTGATTGTTGTTACCTGTGTGCACATGATTAAGACATAAACAGATACTGCTATGTGCAATATTTGGATTTTTTTTTATTTAAAAAAAAAAGCTTTTTCATTGACCCAAACAGAAATAATCACGAGCAGGTAAGCCATAAAACTGTGATTTAAGGGGTACATCCCAAACTTGTGGAAAAGATCAGATATTTCTTTATATGCACTGTCCATGTAATTTTGGTACACATGATATGAATGATTTATTTGAGGCTAATTTTAAACTTTAAACAATGCAGGTATTTAAAAGCCCCAAAGTACTGATATGAATTGTGTCATAATACTGCAGATGCCTTTATCCTTTATTGCTGTGAGCTTTAACATGGATTAATTCAGTCTATATTTTTTAAATAATCTTTGTTCAATTACTGTTTCTTTTTGCCGCAGCTTTATAACATGTTTCCCCGGTTGTTTGGATGGATAAAAAACCGCCGGGTGGTACTGAAAAATGTTGAGACGACCACGAGAGATGTAAAGCACTTAATACAGCATCTGAAAGACACGCTGGACCCTGACATGTGCCAAGGGTTTGTGGACTGCTTTCTGATTTGGAAGCAGAAAGAAGAAGTAAGACAACATGTTTTGTGTTTTCTAACATTTTTAAAAGAAGATCGGTGTTTAACATTTCTATTTTAAACAGCAGAACTTGAATAAAACACAATAAATCCGATGAAAAACTTGCCAAATCTTCTCTGTCAGTGCCAAACAGCTTATTCTGTGACCAACACAACCACACTGGGTGACTTGTGACAAATACTGGTTGAAACTAGTTTTTTTGTTCCCACAGCAGTGTGTGACCAGCATGAGGAGGAGGTGCCAGGCTCTTGTGGTTGTGTATGGGTTTTCCACACGTTCCTGAGGCCCCCTGTTTGTTAAATGAAGACATTGTTAAATTGCCAGTATGTCTTGTTTTTTCAGACTTCCAACTATTCAATCCAATAAACACCAAACAAGAGTCAATGGCAGAATAAGCTGTTTGGCGTTGGCAGAGAAGATTTGGCAAGTTTTTGTGGGCGCAACCCACATACTCAACTCTGCAACTCTTCTAATGTGGCTGAATTAAACAGGCTTTCCAACAGTATAAGATTTATTGCCAAGAAGCATTGTTACAACAAAGAAATAATAAATTTTCCTTAATTTTCCCAAGTTTATTATTATGCTTTTTTTCTTTCTCTTAGCAATCTGGTGTTACTGACACTCACTACAATGAGGAGAACTTGATATTCACAGTGACCAACCTGTTTGCTGCTGGTACTGACACCACAGCAGTCACACTGAGATGGTGTTTGCTGTTAATGGCTAAATATCCACGTATACAGGGTAAGGAAACTCACCTCCAGAGATTCTGATAAGATAGGAAATGCCACATTCTATCTTTGATGTTGCAGTACACGGTCCTATTGGTCCAACAGAGATGCTGACAGGTATTGTACAATTGGTAAAAGCCTTGTTAGAGCAGTACTCCATTAAAACAGTTATAGCTTCATGAGGTGTTAGACAATAAGAATCAATAAGAATAATGAAACAAGCCTACAGAACAAAAAACCAGGAGTAGGAGTTTTAGCCACATGTCATGGCAGGCGGTGTGGGAGGCAGGCATGGTTTACACCCAAATGCAGTACTCAGTAGACAGACGTAACATAAAAGCTTTATTGTTCAGCTTTCAAACCAAAAGCTCCATGGGGCAGAATCAGAACAAAAAAGCTTGAGGCAAAAAAACAGACAAATGAACCCACCACAAATACTTGCTGCCACTTTTTGATCCCACCTGGACTACAGTGATCTAATTTCTATGAATGCTCCTGCTCATTCTCATTGTCTGTTGGACTCAATTTATCATGGGGCATTAAGATTTATAACTGCCTGTAAACCCCTAACACACCACTCTGTCATGGTCCTGTGCCATGTGCCCAGCATTTTGTGTTTAGTTCTGTTTTCTCTGAGTTTTGTTATGTCCTAGTTTGTTTTGGTTTTGATTATTCATCTTAGTTTCCTGTCTTGTTGTTAGGTATGGTTTATATTTTGATCTTGTAGTTCCCTTTGTTCCTGTCTCCCCTGCGTCTCTGTCCTGTGTCTGTGTGCTTCCAGTTTTATTTTGACAGTCTTGTGTTCCCTCTACTTTGTGTTTAGTTTTGCTTCCCCTGTGTTATTAGTTTCATTTGTTGCACCCGTTGTTCCCTGCTTTTTCCATTTGCCCTGATTACGTAGTGTGCGTATTTAAGCCCTCAGTTTTTCTCTGTTCCTTGTTGCATTGTTGTCTATGATCCCAGCTGTGTGTCTCCTTGTTTCATGAGCCACTTAGTTTTAGTTCTGGCATCTGTCCAGTTCAGGTTGTTGTAGTATTTGTCTTTCATCTCAAAAACTCTTTAAGTTCAGTTTGCCTGTGAGTCCTGCATTTTGGGCTCTGCCTTCGCTTGCCACATAGCACACCATGACACCACTGTACCTTATATTCAGTGGTCAACTGGTTCTCATTGACCTCAAGCAGGATGGTTCATTGGTTCCATTTTATTTATACATCGGTCTTTGGTTATGCAAATGGAGCAGTCTTAATCGGCGGCCTCTGGATTTTGTTACTTTCGTTGTTCCATCAGTTTGGACAGAGCTTGGAAGAAAGGCTTTTTCCTTTTTTGCCACATTTTCTTGGAATACACTACAGAAGGATTTGCAGCTCTCCCATATGATTTCACTCATTGACTTTAAAAGATTTTTAAACAATTTTGTGAAATCATCGCTTGGTTTTTGATATGACTGTAAACATTTGGCACTATTTATTGTTTTTATTTATTGTTTTGGAAACAGGTCTCTCTTGCAAGTGAGACGCTGAGTCTCAATGGGATTACCCGTATAAATAAAGGTTAGATTTTTAAAAAAAAAGTCAACTCAGGTAAGTTCAACAAGTAGTTCTGCAATAAGTCCAAATTCTCTACACTCAAAAAAATGGTTAATGGTTAATGTTCTGGGACTCAGGCAAGTATTTCTTCATTTCCATTCCACTAGGGGAGAGGGTTAGGGTCTTCTTAGGCTAAAACTTATGAAGTGAGGCAGGGATGAATAATAGCTTAATGATTAAATCAGAGTGGTGTATAAACACAGAGTAAAAAGAGATGAGTGAAAAGAAATAGTGGATCATGGAACCCCCCAGCTCTTCAGGCCTTTTGCAGCACCTCAGGGTATCAGGGTCACCTTATCCAGCCCTGATAATAAGCTTGATCAAAAAGGAAAATTTTAACCCAATCTTAAAAATAGAGAGGGTGTCTGTCTCCCAAATCCAAGTTGGGAGCTGGTTCCTGAAGAGGGGCCTGAAAGCTGAAGGCTCTGCCGCCCATTCAACTGTTAAGTATCCTAGGAACCACAAGTAAGCCAGCAGTCTGAGAGAAGTGCTCTATTGGAGTGATACGGTACTATGAGGTCTTAAGATAAGATGGGACCTGATCATTCAAGACCTTGTATGTGAGAAGAACGAATTTAAATTAAATTCTGTATTTAACAGGGAACCAGTGAAGAAAAGCCAATATGGGAGAAATATGCTCTCTCTTTCTAGTCCCCATCAGTATTCTCGCTGCAGCATTTTGGATCAGCTGCAGGCTTTTCAGGGAGATTATAGGATTTGGCAGCCCATGAGCTAGTGTCTACTGGAGGTCTCTTCCTGTTAAAAGGGAGTTCTTTCTCTCCACAATAACTTGCTCATAGGGGATCACCCGATCTTTGAGGTTCTCACTGTAATATTGTGGGTTCTTATCTCATAAAAGTGCTGTGTGATGATTGGTATTATTTGTGTTAAAATTAATGCAAGTCAAGCAAGAAAGAGAAAAGCTATTCCTTTTTTTCTCTTTTGTGAACACAGAGAACGTCCACAAGGAGCTGAAACAAGTAGTAGGAAGTCGTCAAGTCTGTGGAGATGACCGGAAAAGCCTGCCATACACCGATGCAGTCATTCACGAGACTCAGAGACTGGCTAATATTGTCCCTATGTCTGTTCCTCACCAAACCAGCCGAGACATCACCTTCCGCGGATTCTTTATTAGAAAGGTGAGCTGCTGTTTTAATATATCCACCCCCCGCCCCCAAATGTCGATTCACCTCTGATAACTTAAATGTTGAATTCAAAGTCTTGATTAACGTCCGATAATTTGAAAATGTACTTATGAGATTTGACATGATCTACTCTTTTTCCTACAGGGAACTATTGTGTGCCCCCTTCTTACCTCTGTCCTGTATGATGAAAGTGAATGGGAGAGCCCACACACTTTCAACCCCTCTCATTTCCTGGATAAGGAGGGTAAATTTGTCAGGAGAGATGCCTTCATGCCCTTTTCTGCAGGTATAAACAAGTTTGGCAGGTTTATAATGAGATAATTTACACTTGCACAGACATGACTGAATTCAAATGCCTGTGAACTTTTTTGCTCTTGCAGGTCGCAGGATGTGTCTTGGTGAAAGTCTGGCTAAGATGGAGCTCTTCCTCTTCTTCACCTCCCTCATTCAGCGCTTTCGTTTCACTCCTCCACCTGGAATTACAGAGGATGAACTGGATCTCACACCAGCTGTGGGATTCACCATCCCTCCATCACCTCATATGCTGTGTGCTGTCAGTCGCCAGTTAGAATAAGCTTCAAAAGGTATTTAAGGTGAAAGCCCCTGGGAAACAAAAATATAATTTTTCAACCCCCAGCAGATTTCCCCATCCTCAACACCAGGATTGGTGAGCAAAGGCAGATGCTGTCAGATAAAAGGAGAAAAATGTATTTCCGTCCCTCAGATCAAACTATATGACATTGTATTGACTGGAATGAGTGGTGTCCTTTAGAGATGTGGTTTTTAGTAAATGAGTCACACAATATGTCACATGTTCATAAAATAAAGTTATGTAGCCTTTCATTTTGGTCACTTTTGTTTTTTTGTTGTTTTTTTTTTTACTATAGAAATACTGTTGGGTCATAAATTTTAAAGGAGTTGCAGAACTTCTTCAGCCAGATAAAAATTCAGGCTTTTTAACTTCATTTTAAACCAAAAAAATCTCTAGAAAGAGCAGAGGCGATGCTTTATGTTTTATTGAAGCAGATCAAGCTCAACAAAGAAGAAAAAGCAAAAGCTTCCCGAGGGTGAACATTGTAAGAACATGCAGGTTCTTCCAAACACAGGCAAATATGGAGAATTGACTAAGGCTTCACAGTTTGTGGTCTTAAAGTAAAGGGTGTACATGCACAAAACACAGTGTAAAATACAGTAAAGGTGTTGATAGTGTAAATACAATATAAATGGTTTCTTGAGTATACAGGTCAAACAGTGTATGTTTTTCCAGTTTACGTGACTTAAAAACAACTGCCAAAAAACTCCAGCAATACCCAGTAAATAGACATGATGTATCAAATAATACAAGAAAGTAGTTTCCATTCAGTTTGCGGTGAATGCAGAATTTTCTGCATGAAAGTGGAATGATTCACATTAAACCCGCTCCAGGTGAGATCTGAAAAAAATCTGTAGCAGAGCAAATGGGAGATAAAACCACTACCAATGCAGTCAGTGAGTCAACTTATACTCAACACATTCTTCTTTTGCACAGGCAGTTAAACAAAACAGAATTGAAGAAAAAAAACATTTTTTCATCTGACATTGAAATCTAAATACCAAATACGTGTAGGATTCATACTGAATACCAATCTCGACAAGTTATTGGTTCATAGTTGACCAGAAACCCAACACTGTCGTACCCTGCCATGAAACCAGCTAAAGAAACATTTCTAAAGCAAAGCATATTAATGAAACTTTGTCAGGGCCACTGTTCATCATTTCCTTTCTCTATAGTTCCTGAACTCCTAATTCTGAGTGTCCTTCATTAAGTTATTCTCTTATGATTGTTCTCTTCTCTTTTATCCTCTCTCGGAATAAAATCAAGCAAAATTACTGCTGAGGAATTGTTAGAAACAGGAAGTAGCACTGAGTTGACATCATGGTTGTGAATTTTGTCCATGGAAACAGAAGAAACACCTGTTTAGAAAACAAAACAAAAACACCCGTAAAAGCAAAATATTACTGAAATTTGGATTTTTGGGTTTTGTTGTGTTCTGATGTTTTTAGAGTCTTATAGACATATATATATATATACTTTCTTGTATGCATATATGAGAAAAGAAAATGACCTCACAGCCGCCCAAAAATGAGTCTAAACCATCTCATTCCCCTCTCTGGCAAAATAAAACCCATCACCCCTCAGATAATTTGTGTGTGAATGAGAGGAAGATGTGGAAAGGTGAAGATGCAAGGAGCCAGGATAGGGAATGTGGATGAGTTTAAAATTGCCTGGGGTCAACCTTGACTTCTCAGTGCACAAGATAGGTCATGAAGAAAAGAGTGCAGGCAGGGTGGAGAGGATGAGTGGGTGGAGATGAGTGTCAGAGAAGATTTACATAAAGTAAAATGTACAAAAGGGATGGAAAACAAGATGGTAGTGAGACCTGCTATAATGTATGGTTTGGAGATGGTAGCACTGACAAAAAGACAGGAGGTGGAGATGGAGGTGGCAGAGTTGAAAATGCTCAGATTTTCAGTGACCAGAATGGACAAAATTAATATTGAGTACATCAGAGGGACAGCTCTGGTTGAGCGGTTTGGAGACAAAGCTAGAGAGGAAAGCTGGGATGTTTGGAGGTGTGCAGAGGAGGAAGCTATACACATCTGCTAAGTATGAGATAGCTGGCTATCTCATACTAAGCTGCTTTTGCCTCCCTGGAGCCTCCGCCCTTGGCCACTGCCTGATGAAATATCTAATTTTAGGCCAAAATGAAGATGAAATCGCCTGCATTTCAGAGGGTGGGCTGATGTGGATGGGTGTGTATCCTTTTGCCATATCCTTTATCTGTGTGTGTGTGTGTGTGTGTGTGTGTGTGTGTGTGGCTGGACCTGGATCTGGGAAGTTGAGGAGGGTGTTGGTTCCCTCTCCCTACTGCTCCCTACATATAAATAAAATAAACATAAAAACACTAATAACTGGAACATATAGAGAAGCTATGCAGCTCATTTTGAAAAGCAAATATGTTTGGCTGTTTGGCACAAGAGTGCATTCAGACCATAAGACTAATCGCAAAACCTGCCAGACAAGACAGGCTTTAACAAAACAAAAATAAAACAAAATGAAAATGGCAAATTATTCTCTGTCATTCTCTATATAAAAAATATGCAGCCATTCCAAACAATCTACAGGGGTTGGACAATGAAACTGAAACACCTGGTTTTAGACCACAATAATTTATTAGTATGGTGTAGGGCCTCCTTTTGCGGCCAATACAGCGTCAGTTTGTCTTGGGCATGACATATACAAGTCCTGCACAGTGGTCAGAGGGATTTTAAGCCATTCTTCTTGCAGGATAGTGGCCAGGTCATGACGTGATGCTGGTGGAGGAAAACGTTTCCTGACTCGTTCCTCCAAAACACCCCAAAGTGGCTCAATAATATTCAGATCTGGTGACTGTGCAGGCCATGGGAGATGTTGAACTTCACTTTCATGTTCATCAAACCAATCTTTCACCAGTCTTGCTGTGTGTATTGGTGCATTGTCATCCTGATACACGGCACCACCTTCAGGATACAATGTTTGAACCATTGGATGCACATGGTCCTCCAGAATGGTTCGGTAGTCCTTGGCAGTGACGCGCCCATCTAGCACAAGTATTGGGCCAAGGGAATGCCATGATATGGCAGCCCAAACCATCACTGATCCACCCCCATGCTTCACTCTGGGCATGCAACAGTCTGGGTGGTACGCTTCTTTGGGGCTTCTCCACACCGTAACTCTCCCAGATGTGGGGAAAACAGTAAAGGTGGACTCATCAGAGAACAATACATGTTTCACATTGTCCACAGCCCAAGATTTGCGCTCCTTGCACCATTTAAACCGACGTTTGGCATTGGCACGAGTGACCAAAGGTTTGGCTATAGCAGCCCGGCCATGTATATTGACCCTGTGGAGCTCCCGACGGACAGTTTTGGTGGAAACAGGAGAGTTGAGGTGCACATTTAATTCTGCCATGATTTGGGCAGCCGTGGTTTTATGTTTTTTGGATACAATCTGGGTTAGCACCCGAACATCCCTTTCAGACAGCTTCCTCTTGCGTCCACAGTTAATCCTGTTGGAAGTGGTTCGTCCTTCTTGGTGGTATGCTGACATTACCCTGGATACCGTGGCTCTTGATACATCACAAAGACTTGCTGTCTTGGTCACAGATGCGCCAGCAAGACGTGCACCAACAATTTGTCCTCTTTTGAACTCTGGTATGTCACCCATAATGTTGTGTGCATTGCAATATTTTGAGCAAAACTGTGCTCTTACCCTGCTAATTGAACCTTCACACTCTGCTCTTACTGGTGCAATGTGCAGTTAATGAAGATTGGCCACCAGGCTGGTCTAATTTAGCCATGAAACCTCCCACACTAACATGACAGGTGTTTCAGTTTCATTGTCCAACCCCTGTAGATTGGGAATCTTCTTCCAGGTCTAGAAATGAATAAAGGGAACTTCTAGTATTAAAATTACCTGTGTGACAGTCCATGAATGGAATGAACATTTTTGTGCTACCAGCAGTGTTTATTTCCTATCACTATTTATAGTCTATTTAGTATTCATTTCCTTAAGGTCTGATCTGACTGCTGGCATCATGTAGTGGAAAAAGAGCACTCACTTGTGCAGTAAGTTATTCCTGATGAAGGAGATTACCCTTCTGTCTGAGGCCAAAGGTGTATTTAGTTTCTCCACATGAGAAAAATTGCCTCTATTTGTAATTTTGTCAAATAAATGGTAGAAAAACAAATTATTCTTCTTCCCTTTTTTCTTCTATCAGCTGTTCATTTGTAGATGTTTAATGGGATATTTGCTTATCCAAACAAGAGTGCCTTTAATTTCCATGTGATCTATACATTGATAATAGCTCATTGTGTGATTGGTGAGTTTGGTCCGCACTGTAACCTCACCCACATTAATGCTGCAAACAACAATACAGGAAGCTCTAGATTTGACAATCTGGCACGTTGCAGTGGAGCACTTTATATTCACTGTGAAGACATCAATGGAAAGTATTTATGTTTCTAAGAAAAGTAACAGCAAACTTTCAGGTGTAGGATCATGCTTGAAGATCTTTTTCAGTCCTCCACTTCAGCCTTGCTTTTGGGGTCATCTTTGGTCTGCTGATCTTCCGAGTTCTTTTCACCAGCTTCAGCTCCAAAGAAAGGAGGGATCCGTACCTCTTCCTTCTGCTTGGTAACCTGTAATTTAAACTCCAACTAGCAAACGAGTACCTGCAGATCACACTCAGTCAGAGTTCTTTTGCTGCACGATCGCTTAATCCTGCACCATCCTGTAGCTGTGCTTGCCACAGTGTTCGCGTGATTTAACACATCTGACACATTCTGGTGGTACACAAGTGTCAGACTGAAAGCCTCTTGAAGTAATGCGATGGCATATTGGACTTTAAAGACAAAAACAACCTTTGGCAACCAGCCTTGCTTTTGGGGTCATTTTTGGTCTGCTGATCTTCAGTCTTTTCACCAGCTTCAGCTCCAAAGAAAGGAGGGATCCTCCAGGACCCAAACCTCTTCCTCTGCTTGGTAACCTGTTACAGGTGGATCTCAAGAGACTGGACAAATCTCTTTTTGATGTGAGAAATTTGTTGTTTATCTTAAACAATGCAATTCTGTTATTTTCTTGATTTGATCAGTTTTGTTTAGGATTATGCATGATCTTTGTTCAGCTGGTCTAAAAGACATGGACCAGTGTTTACAGTCTACTTTGGACTAACGAAAGTCGTAGTCCTAGCAGGTTACAGGACAGTCAAACAGGCTCTGGTAAACCATGCCGAAGAGTTTGGAAACAGAGAAATCACTCTCATTTTCTGTGATCTTAGCAAAGGACATGGTAAGAAAATGCTCCTAATGACTATTTATTTGCTCATTTTCTTCTTATTACAAAGTCAATTATATCTGTTTCCAGGAATACTGTTTTCCAATGGTGACTCGTGGAAAGAAATGAGGCGTTTTGCTTTTAAGTACCCTGAAAGATTTTGGAATGGGCAAGAGGATTAGTGAGGGGAAAATCATTGAGGAGTGTCACTATCTGATCAAAGAATTTGAGCAACATGAAGGTAACCTGAATGCAGATTACAGCACAGCACAGGTCAACATGCAATCACATAGGCTCAAATAGGTGACCAATACAAAAAGAGAGCTGAGTTCTTTTGACCCAGTAAGCAAGCTACAATATAAATACACTAACTTGCTTTACTCCTTCTGGTTTGAGACACCCCTTTCGTCTTCAAAAAACTGGCTTAATTCATCATGGCATAGGTTCAACAAGGTGCTGGAACCATTCCTCAGAAGATCTTGTTTGACATTGACATGATTGGATCACACAGTTGCTGCAGATCTGTCGATCACATTTCCATGATGTGATTGGCCAATTTGATCTTTGTGCTAACAAAGCGGTTGCAAACAGGTGTACCGAATAAAATGGTCAGTGAATGCATTTTAACATCATTTTGTTCAACTAACACTTTGCCACAATAATCCTACTGTAACATTAATGCTGGGTCAAAACAACCAGTAATAACATTATCCCAGTGTGGGTCTAAACTGAGAGGTTCATCATGTGTAGCAAGAATAATCTTCCATTTTATGTCTAACTATTATTTATAAGTATTTTTTTCTTTCAGGGAAGGCCTTCAGTAATAGCCAAGTAATTATTTTTGCTGCTTCAAACATTATAGCAGCCATAATGTTTGGAAAGAGGTTTGACTACAATGACCCCGTCTTCCAAGCTATGGTGGAAAGAGACAATGAGTTCATCGGTCTGATGGGATCAGCTTCCATCCTGGTACTTCAAAATGACTTAATGTTGAAATTTGAAAGACAAAGTCAAACAAAAATAAATAAATGAATATGGCTGGGCTTGTGATTTTCATAATTATGGTGTCCTGCAATAACTTATTTGTATTGTTCACTGTTACAGATATACAACATAGTTCCTTGTCTTAAAAATGGGAGGAATTTGATGAAGAATGTGGAAGACAACATAACAGTGCATTCAGATCATCATTCTGGTTGCAAAAACTGCCAGACATGACAGGCTTAAAAAAAAATAATTAAAACCTAATAAACGATAGTGTTTTCAAAAAAAAAAAGTCGGTAATATATTGAAGTTTATGTTTGTAATGTAAAGAAAGTAAATTCATGATATACATACAGTGGTGGAAAAAGTGTTTGCCCCCTTCCTCATTTCCTGTTTTTTTGCATGTTTGTCACACTTAAGTGTTTCGGAACATCAAACCAATTTAAACAATAGTCAAGGACAACACAAGTAAACACAAAATGCAATTTGTAAATGAAGGTGTTTATTATTAAAGGTGAAAAAAAATCCAAACCATCATGGCCTGTGTGAAAAAGTGAGTCCCCTAAACCTAATAACTGGTTGGGCCACCCTTAGCAGCAACAACTGCAAGCCTTTGCGATAACTTGCAATGAGGCTTTTACAGCGTTCTGGAGGAATTTTGGCCCACTCATCTTTGCAGAATTGTCCTAATTCAGTTACATTAGAGGGTTTTCGAGCATGAACGGCCTTTTTAAGGTCATACCACAACATCTCAATAGGATTCAGGTCAGGACTTTGGCTAGGCCACTCCAAAGTCTTCATTTTGTTTTTTTCTTCAGCCATTCAGTGGTGGACTTGCTGGTGTGTTTGGGTATTTATGCAGAACCCAAGTTCGTTTCAGCTCGAGTACACGAACAGATGGTCGGACATTCTCCTTCAGTTCTTGGTAGACAGCAGAATTCATAGTTCCATTTATCACAGCAAGTCTTCCAGGTCCTGACGCAGCAAAACAGCCCCAGACCATCACACCACTACCACCACCATATTTTACTGTTGGTATAATGTTCTTTTTCTGAAATGCAGTGTTCCTTTTACGCCAGATGTAATGGGACACACACCTTCCAAAGAGTTCCACTTTTGTCTCTCATCGGTCCACAGAATGTTTTCCCAAAAGTCTTGGGGATCATCAAGATGTGTTTTTGAAAAATTGAGACGAGCTTTAATGTTCTTTTTGCTCAGCAGTGGTTTTCTCCTTGGAACTCTGCCATGCAGGCCATTTTTGCAGTTTTTTTCTGATGGTGGAGGCATGAACGCTGACCTTAACTGAGGCAAGTGAGGCCTGCAGTTCTTTGGACGTTGTTGTGGGGTCTTTTGTGACCTCTTGGATGAGTCGTCGCTGCGCTCTTGGGGTAATTTTGGACGGCCGGCCACTCCTGGGAAGGTTCACCACTGTTCCGTGTCTTCGCCATTTGTGGATGATGGCTCGCACCATTCGCTGGATTCCCAAAGCTGGAAATGGCTTTATAACCCTTTCCATTGAATATCTCAATTACTTTCTTTCTCAATTGTTCCTGAATTTCTTTGGATCTCGGCATGATGTGTAGCTTTTAAGGATCTTCTGGTGGACCTTACTGTGTCAGGCAGCTCCTATTTAAGTGATGTCTTGATTGAGAACGGGTGTGGCAATAATCAGGCCTGGGTGTGGCTAGAGAAATTGAACTCAGGTGTGAAAAACCACAGTTATAGTATGTTTTAACAAGGGGGGCAATCACTTTTTCACACAGGGCCATGATGGTTTGGATTTTTTTTCACCTTTAATAATAAACACCTTCATTTACAAATTGCATTTTGTGTTTACTTGTGTTGTCCTTGACTATTGCTTTAAATTGGCTTGATGTATCCTGATACACTTAAGTGTGACAAACATGCAAAAAATCAGGAAATGAGAAAGGGGGCAAACACTTTTTCACACCACTGTAGCTGCTATATTTAACTGGTGAATGACACATTTTTTCCTAAACAAGCTATGCAGGCATGTTGCCATGGCAATATTGTTGCAAGATTGTATCAGTCTCTGATTTTAGGGCAAAGTTTACCACACAGTGTGCGCAGGATAGCAGACTTTTCCTCATGACCCTAATTTAAACTCCAACCAGAAAACGAGACCTGCAGATCACACTAATTCAGAGTTCTTTTGCTGCATGATTGCTTAATCTTAACCATCCTGTAGCTGTGCTTGTCACAGTGTTTGCTTATTTAATACATGTATACATTCTGGTGTATACAAGTGTCAGACTGAAAGCCTCTGAGTAATGCCATGGCATATTGGACTTTAAAGACAAAATAACCTTTGGCAACCAATAATGGTGCACATTAATTTTGCTCTTTGCACACTTAAAAAGTAGATACCTGTGGCACTCAATAGCCCACCAGTTTAGAATCAAGAGACACATATGAACAATATGCTTCTTTGACTCCACATGTACCCGATTACCCTACTGAACTGAATGCTGATAGTATGCAAGGATTAGGTGAAGTTAACTTTTCACATGCGCCTTTCACACAAGTGGTCACAAAGCACTGTACACAAAACAGAGTAAAATAAATAAGAAAATGAAATTCCATGAAAACTGGCTGGGTGGTCATTCCAGGTGATGCATATAAGTCACCACATAATCCTGCCTGCACACATCTTTTTGTCCTAATCTTTGTTACCTTTTCATGCTGCAGATTTCTAAACTTGTAGTCACACGCTTCAGCGGCTAGCTCTATTGAAGAAGACTAAACATGAAACTTAGAGATTATTCTCAAAAGATAAGGACTGGTCAGCAAATGACTGATTAACTGGAGATTTTACATATACAGATCTTCTTTATAATAAGAATATCTGTACACAAAGTGTTGCTGCGGTTATCCAGTTAATTCACAGTGACAGGTGTCTTTGAGAACATATATTTTCAACTTATTTAAAGGTCTTAAAATGCAGGCTAAACTGTGTGGCTGCAGTAGGCTATATTGTGGTAAATGTGCTATGTCAACTGTCATGTCCATGGTTACTACTAGGTTAGGTCAAGGTTAGCAGAACAAACAAGATACTCAAAGTATTATGAATCTAAGTATATGGGAGAATTCTGCAACAGCAAAAATGGTGGTAGTAATTATGCCATAACCAATAAGGTTTACTTTGCAGTCCTCTGATGCATGACCCAGACTACTGTACAATGCTCAGGCCTCAAAAGAACAGAGTAAGAGCTTGCAGCTGAGGGATTCTCAATTGAAGGTCTACCTTTTCTGCCAGAGAAGAGAAACAAGGTTAGTTATGGACAAAGGAATATTAGCCCTGGATTTTGATTTGGTATTCATTTTCCAGAATGAATGGGGGGTGGGTGGTGGGGGGTGGTGGTGACAGGTTGGAATAAGATGTGGAGGAATAGGAGTGGTGGAGGGTGAGCAAGCAGGTGAGATACAGATAAGTGAAATCAATAATTCTTCCACAGGAACAGACCAGCTCAGGATTTCAGGTGAGTAATCCTTCTGGGAGAAGAGCTTCAGCTGGGCAAGGACTTGGAGGTTTTCTATAGAGGCAGAGACAGTGACATTAACAAGGAAATCCCACTGGGAGTTTCAGAGAGCATCAGAGCACCTGATTACCACCACTATATGATGACAATTTGGCAAGGAGTATAGGCTTGAGATGGTTCTTAAATACCATACCAACAAATTTAAGGCATCTCAGCTTTAATGTCATTAACACATAGAAGAAGTGATTTAATTGAGGAGCCATCCTTGTGCTTTAATGGTACATAGATCTGGCTATAATCAGTGTAGCAGTGAAAGGAGATTTCATGTTTTCTAAGAATGGATCCCAATGGACGTAGATAAAGTGCAAAAAGCAAAGGCCCTAAAATTGAGCCCTGTGGAACCCCACATAACAAGGGAGCAAAGGAAGAGTACACAAGTATACAGAGAAAACCCCAACAATCAGACGACCATGAGCAAGCACTTCGCGACATTGTGAAAGAACAACTAAATTTAATGAGGAAGAAATCTTCTGCAGAACCAGGCTTATAATGGGGCAGTTATCTGCCATGACTGGTACAGGGGTGAGGAGAGGGAGACAGGACAAAAGACATGCTGTGGAAGAGAGCCAGAAATTAATAATAATTGATTATTAAATGCAGAGTGGTGTATAAACACAAAGAGCGAAAAGTGGTGAGTAAAGAAGAAACAGCGCACCATGGGAACCCTCCAGCAGCCTAGACCTATTGCAGCATAACTAAGGAAGGGTTCAGGGTCACCTGATCCAGCCCTAACTATAAGCTTTATCAAAAAGGAAAGTTTTAAGCCTAATCTTAAAAGTAGAGAGGGTGTCTATCTCCTGAATCCAGACTGGGAGCTCCCATTCTATTTGTAAATATCTGAGGAAACACAACTAAGCCAGCAGTCTGACAGTGAAGTGCTCTACTGGGGTGATACGTACTATGAGGTCTGTAAGATAAGTTGAGGCCTGGTTTTTCAAGACCTTGTATATGAGGAGAAGGATTTTAAATTTGATTCTGGATTTAACAGGCCAACAAGTAAGTCAGAAAAAATAATTAACTTTTCATCTGACACTGAAAGCTAAATACCAAATAAGTGTAGGATTAGTACTGAATACTGACACCTGACAATACAGGGCGGTGATGAGACTAATTCAAATTCAGTAGTCCACCCATCCAGGAGTGGTACATTCCTTCTCCCCAATCTTGACAAGTTATTGGTTTATAATTGACCAGATACCCAACACTATCACACCCTGTCATGAGATCAGCTAAAGAAACATTTCTAAAGCAAAGCAAATTAATAATGCAACCTTCTTTGTCAGGTTCAGTGTTGATCATTTCCCCTCACTCTATAGTTCCTGGACTTCTAATTCTGAATATCCTTCATTAAAATATTCACTTATGATTGTTATCTTCTCTTCCATCCTTGTGTAGTGGCCAGGCAGGAGGCAAAGAGGAAGACCACAGAGAAGGTTCATGGATGTAGTGAAGGAGGACATGCAGAAGGTTGGTGTGACAGAGGAGGATTCAAAGGATAGGGTGAAATGGAGGCAGATTACATTCTCTCTCTTCTCCAGTCACACCAGTTACTTTATATTTGACAGTGGCAGGTCTGAGAAAACAGGTAAGGCACCTCGAGGTCTGAGACCTATGCCCCATCAAAACATGCCACCCATTTCAACAGTTTAACATGGGTTTATATAGGAAATATCAGTTTAGCTGAGTAAATCATGTAACCAAGAATGTTCAGGTTGATGTGGCATTTTGGTCTGGAAAGGAAGAAAATGGAACTTCCTCAGTCTGTCTGTAATGGGCACAGTGGCTGGTTGGCTAGCATTATCTCCATGGCTTTTCCTCACCAAATCAGCTGAGACTTCAACATCCAGGGATACTTTATCACACAGGCTGACTGCTGGGATTTCAGTACTTGCAAACAAAACGTTTGAAATCAAGCTTGCCAGAGGTACAAGCAACCATGATAAGCTGGTTTGGTTTATATATTTGTCCACATCCAGCTGGCTGCTTTTGCCTTCGTGGAGCTTGATATTATAGTGCTTGCTTGTGACACAGGCATATTGTTTTAATCACAGTAATACAACTGCCAGCAAATGTCCCCATGAAAACAAGATGAACATGAGTGAAAAGGGATCTGAAACAGGCAGATTTTACTGGAGGGCCATTTGTTTTTGCATGTGTCTTAATAGACTATCACATTTTACCATATTTTCTATTTCTATGGACTGTTTTTGGATGGTTTGTAAATTTTTAAGGGGTTAATCATTTCAAAAAATGGCCAGTCATGTTATTTGCATAATGTAAATACATTTGGACATACAGCAAGTCTTCAAAATAGCTTTTTATTTTGATCACTTTGAGCATTTTGCAACTGAAAATTATAGTTAAAATAAAATGCCACTTATTTTTACAGAACAATTTGCTATATTTAGCAAATGCTTCTTTTCATATGCAGCTTATTACAAACACTCTTCAGGATGAGGTTCTTTTTCCAGGTCTAGAAAGAAATAAAGGAATGTTCTGGTATTTGTGACGGCCCAGCCAGTTTTTAATCTCTTCTTAAATGAAGAAAAGGCAGAGATCAAATTTCTGGTGTTGAAAAAGGAAGTGGTATATAATCAGGGTTAGTACCTGGGAGTGTTTCTTTTTTCTTTTCCACCTGGGACAAAAACCTCAGCACAGATCCATTTATGGAAAAATTTGCTTTCCATTTATGTCTAATATTGACACTCTTCACTGTCCATTTAAAAGAGCGTAGGGTTGGCCACTTGTTCTGAGAATCTAGTTTTTACGTTCTTGTTTTAAACTGCATGATGAAAAAATACAAAAAGCTGCTGTTACACTATAAGGGCTTTTAGGACAGTGAAAAAGGCAGTAAAATATTTGGAATGCACATTTTGTGGACTGGTGTTGCCAGTAGTGTTTAATTTCTATTGCTATTAATAAGCTATTTAGCACTGATTTCCTTCAGGCCACAACAGATGAGTGAACTTCATCTGTCTGATTCTGATCTGACTGCTGGCATCATATAGTGGAAAAGAGCATTCACTTCAGCAAAACAAGTGCAATAAGTTATTCCTGACGAAGGGGGCTATCCTTCTGTCCGAGGCCAAAGGTGTAGTTAGTTGCTCCACATGAGAAAATTGCCTCCATTTGTAATTTTGTTAAGTAAATGGTTGAAAAACAAATTGTTCTTCTTCACTTTTTTCTTCTATCAGCTGTTCATTTGTAGATGATGCCTGCTGGTGTTGTTAGTGTTAGTTCCCGTTTGTGTTTCCATTCAGTCCTGGTTTTTTGTCCTTGTGTTTTTTGCTTTGTGTCCCCTATGTTGAGTCAGTCTCTTCTCTATATTGTTTATCTTCTGTCTCTGTGTCAAGTTTACATGTCTTAGTCCTGGTCTCTGTATTTGTTCCTTCTTGTCTTATTTTGATGGCCTTTAATCTCCTGTGTTTTTTAAATTTATTTTTACTTTTTACTTTCAGTTCTCCTCTGTTCTTTGTTTCCTCATGTCTCACTTAGCTGTTTTCTATGTGTGATTGGTGAGTTTGGTCTGGGCTGTAACCTCACCCACATTAGTGCTGTAAATGACAATACAGGAAATTCTAGTTTTGACAATCTGGCAAGTTACAGTGGAGCACTTTATATTCACTGTGAAGACACCTGTGGAAAGTATTTATGTTTCTAAGAAAAGTCACAGCAAACTTTCAGGTGCAGAATCATGCTTGAAGATCTTTTTCAGTCCTCCACTTCAGCCTTGCTTTTGGGGGTCATTTTTGGTCTGCTGATCTTCCGAGTTCTTTTCACCAGCTTCAGCTCCAAAGAAAGGAGGGATCCTCCAGGACCCAAACCTCTTCCTCTGCTTGGTAACCTGTTACAGGTGGATCTCAAGAGACTGGACAAATCTCTTTTTGATGTGAGAAATTTGTTGTTTATCTTAAACAATACAATTCTGCTATTTTCTTGATTTGATCAGTTTTGTTTAGGATTATGATTATGTCTCACCTCTGTGTGCATGATTTTTGTTCAGCTGTCTAAAAGACATGGACCAGTGTTTACAGTCTACTTTGGACTAACGAAAGTCGTAGTCCTAGCAGGTTACAGGACAGTCAAACAGGCTCTGGTAAACCATGCCGAAGAGTTTGGAAACAGAGAAATCACTCCCATTTTCTATGATTTTACCAAAGGACATGGTAAGAAAATGTTCTTAGTTAATGACTTTATTTGCTCATTTTCTTTTTGTTACAAAGTCAATTTAATCTGTTTCCAGGAATACTGTTTTCCAATGGTGACTCGTGGAAAGAAATGAGGCGTTTTGCTTTAAGTACCCTGAAAGATTTTGGAATGGGCAAGAGGATTAGTGAGGGGAAAATCATTGAGGAATGTCACTATCTGATCAAAGAATTTGAGCAACATGAAGGTAACATGATGTATATTACAGCACAGCACAAGTTAATATGCAATCACATAGGTTAAATAAGTGACCAATACAAAAAGAGAGCTGGTTCTTTTGACCCAGTAAACAAACTACTCAGTAGGCTTAGCAGAGTGTAATATAAATACACTAACTTGCCACTTCATTAGGTGCACCTTACTCCTACGGGTTTGCCTTCAGAACTACTTGAACTCTTTCTGGCCCAGATTCAAGAAGGTGCCGGAAACATTCCTCAGAGATTTTGGTCCATACAGACATGATAGCATCACACAGTTGCTGCAGATCTGTCAGCTGCACATCCATGATGTGAATCTGCTGTTCCACTACATCCCAAAGATGCTCTATAGGTTTGAAATGTGATGACTGCAGAGGCTGTTTGAGTACAGTGAACTCACTGACATGTTCAAAGAACCAGTCTGAGATGATTTAAGCTTTGTGACATGGCGCATTATCTTGCTGGAAGCAACGATCAGAAGACGTGTACATAAAAGATTCGACACGGTCAGCCACAGTACTCAGGTAAGCTGTGGCATTTAAACTATGCTTATTTGGTACTAAGGGGTCCAGAATATGCCAAGAAAATATTCCCCACACCAGTCTGAGCAGTTGATACAAGGCAGGATAGACCTACGCTTTCATGCTGTTTACATCAAATTCTGAACCTATTTTGAAGCAGCAGGAATTAATCATCAGACCGCACATTTTCACAGTGTTCCAATGCCCAACTTTGATGAGCCTGTGCAAACTGTAGCCTCAGTTTCCTGCTCTTAGCTGAAAGAAGTGACACCCTGTGTGGTCTTCTGCTGCTCTAAGTACATCTGCTTGGTTGTTAAAAGTGGTTATGCAGTGGGCCTTGGATGGCCTGGGTCCCCTGGGTCTATCCCTGCTTACCTCTGGATCCGGATGGGGGTGGTTGCGGCTTTTTGCCCTCATTATTGAGTACGTTCCATGACAGAGGAACACACACATAACAACAAACCACAACAAGCCTGTGTGTGTGTGTGTGTGTGTGTGTGTGTGTATGTGTGTGTATATATGCATGTATTCATAGGTGTGTATGTATGTGCCCCTATCTATTTCTTTTTTCTTTCTTTCTTTTCTCTATTTCCCCCTCTTTTCTTCCTCTTCTTCCTGCCTGTCAGGTCTGGCAAGAATAAATGAAATAAAATATAAACAACAAGAATAGCCTATAGAAACTTATAGAGCTCTTCTTGTAAAAGCAAATATGTTTGGCAGCAGCAACGCAATTGGACCATCATTCTGATTGCATAAACTGCCGGACATGACAGGCCAAAAAAAAAAGAAAAAAAAAGTGGTTATGCAAGTTACTGTTGCCTACCTCTTAGTGGTGTGAGAACTGCCGTTCACTGGATATTCTTTTTCAGACCGTTCTCTGTAAACCTTTGAATGTGGCCTGGCCTGAGTATTTTAGAAACTGCTGATCTGCTGGGATTTTCCAGCACAGCCTACTCTAAGGTTTACAGTCACTTTTGTTCCTCATTCTGATTCTCAGTTTGAACTTCAGACCATGTCAACATGCCTAAGTACAAGGAGTTGCTGCCCTTGTCACGGGGCATCTAGGCTAAAACTTAAACAGCGGACTGTTTGAAATCAAACCAGAGTATGCAACGAGGCTGGTCTAGAGTTACACTAGGAACACAAAGGCCACCCTAAACCACTTCTAAGCTTTTCACAAGTACAAAGGGCAAAACCAGTAATGGATGAGGGACTCTTAAGTTGGAAGACAAAGTGGAGATTACAGAGAATAAACAAATTCAGGGTAACTAGGCCAATTCTTAGAAATTTACTCATTAAACCTAACCCCTGAAGAGACTAACATTAGGTCGATTATAAATTAGGAGTTGAAAGACAAACTCAAATTACTGCAAGCAATGGCTATGCTTTTCCCATGGAGCTGAACAGAATGGCTGAGCACTACAAACACTGGGGTTGACACAATTTCAATCAGTAAAACTGGAGGTCAGGAACTGGGGCTGGGTCAGAAGGAGGAGAAGTCTTTCTTTGCTGAATGGGAGTCTGTTACTGGAGGGAAGTATGGAGCCAGTGTGAATCCGAGATGTAGGCTTCCAGGAGGGCGGGCAGGTAGTTGAGTAGTTGACATGTGAGAGGTGAGACACTGACTCTCTGGCAAAGAGTGAAAGCTTAATTGGTTTGATGAAGTGCAGGTGCATCAAGAAGGAACCCCAAGAAGGAACACCCAGACCCAACCCAGCCTACGGTCAGGTGGAAGCAAGGCACACCATCGCCGACCATGATGGCCCTCTGATTGGCCAATTTGATATTTGTGTTAACAAGCAGTCAAACAGGTGTACCCAATAAAATGGTCAGTGAATGCATTTTGTCATCACTTTGCCACAATAATCCTACTGTAACATTTACGCTGGGTCAAAACAACCAGTAATACATTAACGCTACATTATCCCACTGTGGGTCTAAACTGAGAGGTTCATCATGTGTAGCAGTTCATCTTCCATTTTATGTCTAACTATTATTTATAAGTATTTTTTTTCTTTCAGGGAAGGCCTTCAGTAATAGCCAAGTAATTATTTTTGCTGCTTCAAACATTATAGCAGCCATAATGTTTGGAAAGAGGTTTGACTACAATGACCCCGTCTTCCAAGCGATGGTGGAAAGAGACAATGAGTCCATCCGTCTGACGGGATCAGCTTCCATCCTGGTACTTCAAAATGACTTAATGTTGAAATTTGAAAGACAAAGTCAAACAAAAATAAATAAATGAATATGGCTGGGCTTGTGATTTTCATAATTATGGTGTCCTGCAATAACTTATTTGTATTGCTCACTGTTACAGATATACAACATAGTTCCTTGGCTGGGCCCTTTTCTTAAAAACTGGAGGAATTTGATGAAGAATGTGGAAGACAACAAGGTGGAAATGAAAAGGATCATAACAAACCTTAAAGAGACTTTCAACCCTGAGACGTGCAGATGCTTTATTGATGCATTTCTGATTCATAAGCAAAAACTGGAGGTGAGGTACTGTATCTACAGTCACTCCACTCCCATACTGACAGTGCTGTTCATTAACTGCATTTCTCCTCCTTCTATTAGGAGTCTGAAATTAAGGATTCACACTATCATGAAGATAACCTGCTCTATAGTGTGATAAATTTGTTTTCAGCTGGAACCGATACCACAGGAAATACACTTCAGTGGTGTCTCTGTACATGGCCAAGTATCCTCATATTCAAGGTGCAAAATTCATACCCAGGCTTGTTTCAGTTTATGTTAAGTTTCAAAGAAACCTGGGTCAAATGTTATCAGATTTAATTCTTCTTTCATCTGCAGATCAGGTTTTGGCAGAGCTGGACAGGGTGGTTGGAAGTCGGCAGTTCATCTCGAGGCAAACCCTCCGTACACTGACGCCGTTATCCATGAGTCACAAAGACTTGGCAACATCGCCCCCATAGCAATTCCTCACAGAACCACCAGAGATGTCACCTTTCAGGGCTACTTTATCAAAGAAGTTAGCTGCTCACATCTATCCAAATGAATATTTTTATTAGTTTTATTATTAATTTTTTTTCTATTATTACATATAAACTTCAATTTCTAGAAATTCTGAATGTTTATTTCTGCTACAGGGAACTACTGTATTTCCTCTTCTCACATCGGTCCTGTATGATGAGAGTGAATGGCAGGACCCACATACTTTTAACCCTTCTCATTTCCTTGATGACGAGGGTGAAATTTACTAGGAGAGATGCCTTCATGCCCTTTCTGCAGGTATAAAATCTTGGCAGTTTTTCATTTTGTAAACACTCAAAATATTTTCTGCTTGCACACACAGGATGGTTCTCACCTTTGTCCTTGCAGGTCGCAGGGGTGGTGTCTTGGAGAAAGTCTGGCCAGGATGGAGATCTTCCTATTCTTCACTTCTCTCCTTCAGCACTTTCGATTTCAGTCCCCCACCTGGAGTTTCAGAGGATGAACTTGACCTGACACCAGTTGTGGGCTTCACACTCTCTCCTTTGCCTTATGAACTGTGTGCTGTAAGACGCCGGTGAAAAAGAAACATAACATTTTTGACAACTGTGTGTTTTTATGTAATAGCATTAGAGTAGAGTGAAGCACCTACAAATTAAATGCAGACTAATAGTATCTTCTGTGCATTGGTATCGGCTATAGCCTCCTGAGACCTGAGCTCCTGTTTGCGATGGATTTTTAATTCCTCCTAAATATTTGTGATTAGATGGACCTGATATGTATAAAAATTAAGCCTCCTCTTTGAGCAGGAAGTTGTATTTTGTTACATGGTTGTTACATCTTTTTATGGAAAAAAATGTCCTCAGATGTGGACCATGGGGTTATTTTATAGCATAACAGAACAAAAACAACACGACTTAACAAAGTATGAAACACTATTGAGCAGAATAAAGTATAAGGTGCAGCAAAGCCAAGATGTAATGTCCCCATATTTGGCAACAGTATGAGGATTAGTTCTTCAGTGTATCCTCCTTGATGAGCCTGCTTTGATGTGCAGGTGTGTCCAGGTTGCTGCATTCATTTAATAGCCTAGATATTGGCAGATTGTTTGGTTAACCCCTTTTTCTCTTGTCTTCCATTGTTTAAAAAAAAAGAAAAATTCAAATAGAAAAAAATTGTTTTCCAAGAAAAAGTAGGTGAATGTACTGAAGTTTGTTTGTACTATAAACAAAGGTAATTCATGTTAACATACATAGTTGCTATATTTAACTAGTGAAGGACATGTTTTTTTTTCCTAAGCAAGTTATGTAGGCATGTTGCCATGGCAATATTTTTGCTAGTTTGCAGGGGTGAAACGCACAAAAGCCTCGCATAGCCACAATTATGTGATGTGGGCTTTTTGAACCACATTTCAGAGCAGTGTTTTGAAAACATCTGCAGCTCCAGAAGCTCAGACATGGTGTCAAAACATCAGTCTGGAGTGTCCCATCCCTGCTGATCAGGTGACAAATTGCTCCACTGAGTACTGTGTGGTGGCATGTACATTTTGCATACATAATGCAATACACTTTCAAAGTCAAACCAGTTTATTGCACCATATAAATTCTAACATATAGGTATATCTGTTTATTAGTGCAACAATACAATGTTTTAATAGCCAGGAAAGAGAATATTTGATACAAAGATTTCCAGCATTTTTCAACACCAGGATGTGTTTTTAATACAGAGGATGTTACTGGTTTTTTGGCTTATCAAACTGCACTGGGTATATAACTTCTTGTCATATATGTATATATGAGTCAGTGGCAGTGGCGCAGCGGGTAGGCCTTGCAGCCGGAAGGTTGCTGGTTCAAGCCCCTGCCCCTGCGTTGTGTCCTTGGGGAAAACGCTTAAACCACATTGCCTAACGGTAGCGCCAGTCTCTGGCAGTTGAATCAAACATCTAATATACACGCCCCGCAGAGCAGCCACCCACCTGAAGTCAGACCACCAGCACACTAGTGCGAGGTAGACCCAACAGAAAGGACAGAATGAGCCACTGAAAGGGCTGTCATGTCATGTGATGACCAACTAGCTGCAGCAGAAATATCACTTAAAGGAACCCCTTTAAAAAGGGCCCATGAGGTTGGAATTCCCCTGGTGGAATGTACTCTCTGGCAAAGAAAGACCTGGAGATATCCACCACACCAGTGGAAGAGCCTGTGTTTAAATAGAGCTCTACCCTAGCTGGATTAGCAAAGCAGACAAACAACTAGACACATAAACTCACATTCCAAAGTGCAGTCAATGTATGCACGTAGCAGACGCACTGGACACAGAGAATGCATCTCTTCCTTAGATGCGAAAGGTGGGCATAAACTCAGAAGCTCAAATTCCAGAGCTATAAGCTGCAGGGATAACCTTTTGCATGTAACTCCTGCTAGTTACATTGTGACAGGATGTGAAGCAGAGCTGTAATCCTGGCTGGCTGCACAAACAATCTTTTTTGTTTGTTCTTTTCTTCTTCTTCTTTGTTTTTTTCTCAAATTCAAGCATTCTCCACTTTTACATATTAGCTTGTCAAATCTTCCCGCCTGCAGAGGCTTCCAGTTTCCCCTCAGTATCAGTGGCACCACAGCCTCTAGGGGCCTGGATGTGGATAATAGCAGCCCAAAGAGGCCAAGGTGTTGCTGACAACCTCATGTCTGTGTTGTTAATGTTAACTAAAAGTAGGACATTAACACGGACCTTTAACATGTGCCGTTGTCCACATGTTTGAAAGAATGTTGGCGGTGGAACCACAGGAACAGATTTGCGGACTTTCTGCAACAGAGTGAGTTTCAGCTTTCAGAAACCATTTGAATTTTTCCAGAAGGCCAAACTATTGTGTAATTATGATAATGCAAAGTGTGCTTGCACAAACATGTCAATGATGAAATGCTCAGTACTAAAGGGTAGAACAAACGCAAGACTTTATGTTATAGAGGGCACAATAACCCACTACCTCTCAAACGTGGAAACAGTGCTGTCCCCTTGTAATATGGTCCGATTTTAGACATGAGACCATGTCCTTTCCTAAGCCTGTCAGGACCGGTTTCGTAGATGTTAAATTGAACTCAGCGTCACACAGTATGTTAAAAATAACACAAATAAACACAAATAAAATAAAGGAGACACACTAACAAGAGGAGCCTATAGAGAACCTATAAAGCTCATCTTGAAATAGTAAATATGCTTGGCATAACAGTGCATTCAGATCACTGTTCTGTTTGCAAGATCTGCCGGACATGACAGGCTTTAAAAAAAAAAAAAAGACATGAGACCATGTCACATCAGGTTAAAACTTTATTCTCTGTTGCCACACAACAAGCACACACTCTGGCTGACCAGTATGTGGCTCTGAAATAGGTACAAAAGATAAACATTCAAATATCTCTTTTAACTAATCAACATCTATTGAACATGCATCCTGGTCATTAACACAAATTATCCTAACCCTATGTACAGTAGAGGCAGGCAAGGTCAGATGAGCACAGAATCATTAAAATGGAAAAAAAATCTCTCTCATTTGAGGGTCAACACTGCCCTCTACTGGACAAAAGAATTCACTCAAGTGACGCTCTGACACATGCAGAGGGTGTTGTCAGCAGCAACGGGTGTGAATATTACAACAGTGAACTTTGATACATATTGATACATATTAGCTCTCCACAATAACAATCACCTTATTCCGTGGAACATGAAGAAACGCTAACACACTCGTTTATGTAATAACATAGCTGCTCTTACATTAACAGTAGTAACAAGTACCAACCGGGGCTAAATCTACATAGAACAAAAACAAGCACAATGTTCATAAGGTGAGCTTAGGGGCCATTCGGAATTATCAACATTTTCCAAAGTGTGCCTAGAGTACTCTTTTTCAGACCCCCCCCCCAAGAAAAAAGTGTACAAGGAAAATGCTGATATTTTTTCTTGACATTTAATTTCACCTGGTTCTTTGGTATTTCACTATCCAATTAGTCCAATTCTATCCTAAAGTCCAGCAACTGTGCAACCACAGCTCTAAATTGCCACGGCAGTGGGAGGGCGGCTACGTGCTGTGATTGAATGATGGATGCATTCCTATTGGTCACTGAGCAAATCATGCTCACGCCAGGCCGCTAACATGGTCTGACAGGATGGGCTTTTTAACACTGAAGAGAAGGAGCAGACCCCAGTCTTATCACAGGTGACAGTATGGCTGTCATGGAAGACATTTTGCTGCTTTTCCCCAGTATAACATCTCTACTGGGCACAGTTGTGATCCTGCTTGCCATTTATCTAACCTTCACCAGCTTTGCTTCTGAGAAAAATTGCCCTCCAGGTCCCACTCCACTCCCGCTGATTGGTAATTTGCTACAGCTGGGTCGTAAGCCGCCTCACATCGCACTCTATGAGGTAAGTAAATAATGAGGTACAGTTTTTATCAAATGTATTAGACCACCACCCAGTGTAAAGTTTATGCCACAGCTGCTCTTATCTAACTGCAGTGGTAATTACCAAAATCATTTTTATGTTTCTGTAATGGTTAATCCACCAGTATGCACAAACTCTTGAATCAAAAAAATTTAATACTAAAATATAATAATTGTTATCCATGAATTTTCAAATTTACAGTTTTCCACAAAGGCAGAAAAACCAGTGAAGCAGATTATTATCATTTTTGACTAAGATGCCAAATTATAGTTTTATTTAGTTATTTATTTTAGTTTTATTTTATTGCATTCCTGAACAGAAAAGAAACTGTTTTAGTGGTTGAATCTGGTCGGCATCTTTCTGCCTTCTCAGAGAAGTCCAGCGTACTGGCTCAAATTTGGGTGTGAAAATGTGAGTTCAGTTTGTCATTTGCATAATAAATATAATTTTTAGATTTATTAACTGATTTGACTGATTTCCACTCAGATGCAGAGAAACTTAAAAACATGCACTGAAAAATTGAGCAAAGACATTACAAACTCAAGCTGTCTCACAATCTTACAGCCTGTCCAGGAAAATAACACTGTGGTTATTATACCACATCAGGCTTACAGATCCATGTACAATTATATTTCTAACAGACCATTGAGCAGAAAAATCCAACAGACTTCATATTCTTTGCAGATCATATTTAAGATGTGTATGTTTCAGATTTGGAGCATTAACATTTCCCTTTAGAATTAATTATAGTTAACATGCTTTCAGAAATATGTTAAAGCTCCATCTGGAGTGTGGCAGGAAACTTGGACAAACTCTTGATTTATACATGTATAAATTAAAGACACTGGAAGAGCCAAAAAAATAAATAAATAAAATAAAAACATGTTTGTTTTACTCACGTCAGCTGTCTAAGAAGCATGGACCAATATTCACTGTCCATTTGGGGCCCAAAAAGGCAGTGGTGCTGGCAGGTTACAAGATGATCAAGCAAGCTCTGGTCAATGTTGATGCCTTTTCAGGAAAAGAAACTCTTCCAATTATTAAAGACTTAAAATTAACACACGGTGAGTGGAAAAATAATTAAAATAATATATATTTTTTTTTTTAAATTTCTGGATATTATGAGGTTTCTTTTGGTATTTGAAAACTTCTCTAGGAATTGTTTTTGCCAGTGGAGATTCATGGAAGGAGATGAGGCATTTTACACTAACAGCCTTAAAAGACTTTGGAATGGGAAAGACAGCAATTGAAGAAAAAATCATAGCGGAAGCTGAACTCCTGATTAAAGAATTTCAAGAAAAAGAAGGTAACACACCTTTGACGCATTAACTTTTGCTGATTGCTCTCACTTTTTCCAATTCAGTCCTAAAATTCTACTTAAAAAAGTTAGGACAAAATTGAAAACTGGTCAAGACTGAAAAAACGCAGGCGCCGGGGTGGCTCAATGGGTGAGCCAGGTGACCATATACGTGCCACATGGCCGTGGTCCAGCCAGCCTGGGTTCCTGTCCAACCGGTGGCCCTTTGCTGCATGTCTTCTCCCTCTCTTTCTCCCCCACTTTCCTGTCTGTCTACACATGCCATGAAGCTCTCAGTGCTGTTTGTGCTGATGTTAATGCCAGAGGAAGTTGGAAACTGCAGTTAAACACACTATGTGCCTCAGCACTTGCATAGCGCAACCCCACTCTGTAATGTTATGTTGTTGACTGTCTCTGCACTTCCCTGTCATGGAGAAAATGAAGTTGGGGTCAGAAGTCCTTATTTTCAACCACAAACCAATGATGGTTGAAAAAACAAACTGATGCCCTGCTCAGTCATTTTACTTATAATTAATGATTAACCAGGGATGTTCCTCCACATTATGTTTTTTGCATTGCCCAACTTTTCCAGTCTTTTTCAGCCCTTTTTCTAACTTACTTGAACATGATGTTGGCTTTAAATGAAATTAAAAGCATACTTTGTTAAAGAACAAAAGCAATAAAATGTCTTAATTTGATATTTTGTGTTGATTTTCAGTTGATTGCATTTAAGATGTGTGAGTGATTGTGAAATGCATGACTGGGTTTATTTTGTTTCTCAGGTTTGTTAGTCATTGTCCCATCTTAGTGGTGCCATAGCTGAGTGGTTGACTCATTTGTCTGTAGTTTGAGATGGAAAGAAAACATACCAGGAAGGGCTTCTGCAAAAATGCAGAGACCCTTTTGTGAAGCTTGTGAGCAGCTGAAAGAAGATTTACTCATTGTCCCAACTTAAGGGGGTTAAATAGTCCAAGAACAGGTGTCAGGGTAAAGGTGTGAGGTGTGGGAGCTACCGCTCTCCCCATTACAACTCGGTGTAACATTAAAATAATATTGAAGTGGTTACTTTAAGGATAAATGGTCTCACTTTGTTGTTTTAATGCGTGGTACCATTGGTAAATATACAAATATAAGTGCGTATATAATCTATTTTTTGAGTTCCATTTTGGTACTTCAGCGTTCAGTTTAAGATTATCTGTTCATTACCACGCCCATCGATAGTAATTTTACACTTTTTAAAAGCCAGTAAAATAAATTTCTAGTCTTGTGATCTATGATGCAGTGTGATTGAGTGCTATCTATTACAGCATCGTGTCAGCACAAAAAATTTGGGGTGGGGGAGGTATGTGCTCAACTCTGCGCCCTTCTAGTCTACAAATTTCTTTCAAACTTTTTGGGCCTGATTTGATTCCACAACATTTATTTTTAAAAAACAACAAAAAAACCCTTTTTTCTTTCAGGCAAAGCCTTCGACACCACCGAGGTTGTAAACCATGCTGTCTGTAATATCATCTGTTCGATTGTTTATGGTAAGAGATTTGAATATGATGACCCAGAGTTCACGACGATGGTGGGTCGAGCTATGAGGAATACTCAACTCTTGGGTTGTGCTTCAGTACACGTAAGATAACAATCTGACAGAAACAGTGCCAGCTTTAGTTACTGTAGTTCATTGTGTAAATATGCTGAAACAGCATGCACATTTGGACTTTGTGAACTGACTTACAGAGTAAAATCTAGATGCTTTGAAGTCTGTAATACATTAGACAGCTTGTTAATAATAGACAAATGGAAGACAGAGGTCCTCTCTTGGTTGGCAGTGTTCTGATTGTACCTGCTGCCACTGTAAAGTCATCAGTGTATCACCTCCCACTAAATGAGTTTCTTATACTGAGGCCTTACTTTGCACTGTGAGGATCAAAGGAAATCTGTTTCCCTCAGTTAGCAGTCACTTGCCAGATTGTCTTGCTACGTACTGCTTACAGTTGAGGATGTTTGTGTTTTAGTTATTTACTTTTTACTGTTTTATTTTTGGTTTTTGAACCTTTCCTATTGTTTGTTTGCCTTAGTGACTGCTGACCTCAAGAGCCTGATTAACCTTTTATTAAAGATTTGGATTTTGGACTTTGCTCTGGTCTCCTGTGTTCAGTTGTTTAGTATCTCTAATTGTCTTTAATATACAGTTTTACAGTATTGTGTAATGTTTAAAGAAGGCATGAAAGCATTAGTATTTTTAGTCATGTCGAGTTATGCCAATGTTTTTTATAGTTAAAGATGCATGTACAGTATAATATTTGATAAACTGGTAATGTGTATTGCATCTAACTTTCTTGTTTGTTCAACAGTTATATAATTACTTTCCAAGGCTGTTCTATTGGGTTAAAGCCCGCAAGGAACTGATGGAGGGTGCCTTTGCTAATAGGAGACAGCTGGCAACAGTGATCAAGGGTTTACAGGACACCCTTGATCCACAGATGTGCAGAGGTTTGGTGGATTCATTTCTCACTCGGAAGATTCAGCTTGAGGTGATCACTTGAACCGTTCAGTTCTGACTTGAGTCTGAGACCATTTTTGGATTGAAACAGGTCAAAAATGTGTAAATACAATATGATATAAAGATCTGAAGTTGTTTTTTTTTTCCTGTTTTCTCCTTGTAAGGCATCTGGAAATATGAATTCTCACTATCACGAAGAAAACCTACTGATTACTGTTGTCAATTTATTTACTGCTGGCACAGAAACTACATCTACTACAATAAGATATGGCTTACTGCTCATGGCCAAGTATCCAGAAATACAAGGTAAGAAAATATAATACACTTAGTTACTTTGTTAGATGTTTCATTGACCAGAAGTCCAGGGGATGTGGGTAAGAAACAAAGGCATTTCGGTGAAAAGGTCAAAGAAAGCTGAATCAGAAACAAGAATTTAATGAAAAGTTGGAATCATTAACAAGAACAGGAAGATGATGGCAAAAACCTAGACCAAAAGAAAAGAGAACTCAGAAATCAGAAGAAAAAACATCATCCTACACATGGGCAAATGGCCATTCACTAATAACTCAGAATGCTGCCAGACTGGCTCACTGGCAATAGCTAACTCCTGTCACTCTGCATTGCCACTCCCAGGTGTAATTCCTAAATGGAGTCAGCTGCTCCCAACTCACTGGGTCAGGAATATGATGGCTGACAAGGAGTGTGGCAGATAAGAACCCAAACAGCCATAAACAAACCGTAATAGGCCTTCTAGGGCTCCATCTTGAAGGTGTTTAGCGGAGGTCTAAGCCTAGCTGTGGTTTGAACAACACTCTCCATGTTGATGTCAATTTTATTTCTATAGCACATTTAAAGGCAACAGAGTTGACCAAAGTGCTTTACAAGTTGACTGCAAAATAAGCAAGATCTGTAGGTCAATAAGAGAGAGTAAAACATAAAAACAAACAAGTACAATAAATACGATTAATAAATATGACTAATGGCAAGCTAAAAACGAACACAACAGAAACCCTGATGGGACTCAAGCTGAACTTGAATTAAAAGCCATGATAAAAGGTGAGTTTTTCTAGAGGATTTAAATGATTGTACAGACTCTGCAGTACGACTATGAAATGGCAGATTATTCCAGAGTCTAGGGCCTGCGACTGCAAAAGCCCGATCCCCTCTGTTTAAAACGAGACCACGGCTGCACTAAGAGCATCTGGCTAGCTGATCTCAGTGCTCTTTTAAGGGTTATATACAGGTGCTGGTCATAAAATTAGAATATCATGAAAAAATTGATTTATTTCAGTAATTCAATTCAAGAAGTGAAACTTGTATATTACAGTCATTCATTACACACAGACTGATATATTTCAAATGTTTTTCTTATAATTTTGATGATTATAACTGACAACTAATGAAAATCCCAAATTCAGTATCTCAGAAAATTTGAATATTGTGAAAAGGTTCAATATTGAAGACACCTGATGCCACACTCTAATCAGCTAATTAACTCCAAACACCTGCAAAGGCCTTTAAATGGTCTCTCAGTCTAGTTCTGTAGGCTACACAATCATGGGGAAGACTGCTGACTTGACAGTTGTCCAGAAGACGACCTTTGACACTTTGCACAAGGAGGGCAAGACACAAAAGGTCATTGCTAAAGAGGCTGGCTGTTCACAGAGCTCTGTGTCTAAGCACATTAATAGAGAGATGAAGGGAAGGATAAGATGTGGTAGAAAAAGTGTACAAGCAATAGGGATAACTGCAGCCTGTAGAGGATTGTGAAACAAAAACCATTCAATAATGTGGGGTAGATTCACAAAGAGTGGACTGCAGCTGGAGTCGGTGCTTCAAGAACCACCACGCACAGACATATGCAGACATGGGTTTCAGCTGTCGCAGTCCTCGTGTCAAGCCACTCTGGAAGAAGAGACGGTGTCAGAAGCGTCTCGCCTGGGCTAAAGACAAAAAGGACTGGACTGCTGCTGAGTGCTCCAAAGTTATGTTCTCTGATCAAAGTCAATTTTGGAAATCAAGGTCCCAGAGTCTGGAGGAAGAGAGGAGAGGCACAGAATCCACGTTGCTTGAGGTCCAGTGTAAAGTTTCCACAGTCAGTGATGGTTTGGGGTGCCACGTCATCTGCTGGTGTTGGTCCACTGTGTTTTCTGAGGTCCAAGGTCAATGCAGCCGTCTACCAGGAAGTTTTAGATCACTTCATGCTTCTTGCTGCCGACCAACTTTATGGAGCTGCAGATTTCATTTTCCAACAGGACTTGGCACCTGCACACAGTGCCAAAGCTACCAGTACCTGCTGTAAGGACCATGGTATCCCTGTTCTTAATTGGCCAGCAAACTTGCCTGACCTTAACCTCATAGAAAATCTATGGGCTATTGTGAAGAGGAAGATGCGAGACACCAGCCCCAACAATTCAGAAGAGCTGAAGGCCACTATCAGAGCAACCTGGGCTCTCATAACACCTGAGCAGTGCCACAGACTGATGGACTCCATGCCACGCTGCATTGCTGCAGTAATCCAGGCAAAAAGAGCCCCAACTAAGTACTGAGTGCTGTACATGCTCATACTTTTCATGTTCATACTTTTCAGTTGACCAACATTTCTAAAAATCCTTATTTTGTATTGGTCTTAAGTAATATTCTAATTTTCTGAGATACTGAATTTGGGGTTTTCATTAGTTGTCAGTTATAATCACCAAAATTAAAAGAAATAAACATTTGAAATACATCAGTCTGTGTGTAATGAATGAATATAATTTAAGTTTCACTTTTTGAATGGAATTACTGAAATAAATCAACTTTTTCATATTCTAATTTTATGACCAGCACCTGTAGAGTGAGCAGCTTAGCTAGGCAGCTGGGTGTCATTCCATTTAGAACTTTCTGACTGCAAACAGTGAAGAGATGATCGTTCAAGAGCAGAATAGAGAGAATTGCAGCCGTCCAATCTAGAGGTGATGAAAGCGTGAATACATTTTTTCAAGGTCCTTTGGAGGAAGGCAGGATTTTGTTTTGGCAATTAGTCCTAACTGATTAAAAACTGGTCTTTACAACTGTGTTCACTTGCTTCTCAAGTTTAAAGGAACTATCAAAGTACACTCTAAGATTTCTAACACTCCAGGAACAGTAAAAAGCAAGAGGGGCAAGGATATCAGTTAACTTATCCACAGGGATACAACTTCCAAACACAATAGTTTGTCTTGTTCTCACCATGGTGAGAATATTTTGAGAGTTTAGATATTGGCAAACTAATAGAAGCATATAAAATTAAATGTTTTCTTTTCAAATATATTGTTCATTTTATACATGGAAAATCAAAAATGATAGCAACTCATGACTTCCAAAAGCTTATTGATGCTTTAATTTTCTATAACTTCTCCAAAATCTAAATTTGTGCATGTGACTATGATTAGTTATTGATATTCTAATTTGGGTTTGCTAGATGTTTCACTTAGATTCATCTGTAAGGAAGATACTGTAGCCACAAACATGAATATGCACCAACAAATTTTTAAATTCTGTTACTACTATAGTTTTAATCAACTGTTGTTCTTGTTCTTTTTCTTCTTCTTGTTCTCTCTTAGACAAAGTTCAGGAAGAACTGGCTAGAGTAGTAGGAAATCGTCAGGTCCAAGCAGGAGACAGAAAGATCCTGCCGTACACTGAGGCTGTCATCCATGAAATACAGAGACTGAGTAGTATTGTACCCATAATTGTACATTGCACTTCCCAAGATGTCGTCTTCCAGTCTTACTTCATCAAGAAGGTAAAACAAATGTTGAACAATCCCAGCTCTGTATAGATTATTTACATCACACACTTGTACATATTTGTGTCAAAGGTAGCCCAAACAGCATCAAGAGTAACCTAAAAGCATACAGTGCCTTGCGAAAGTATTCGGCCCCCTTGAACTTTTCAACCTTTTGCCACATTTCAGGCTTCAAACATAAAGATATAAAATTTTAATTTTTTGTGAAGAATCAACAAGTGGGACACAATCGTGAAGTGGAATGAAATTTATTGGATGTGTCAAACTTTTTTAACAAATAAAAAAACTGGAAAGTGGGGCATGCAATATTATTGGGCCCCTTTACTTTCAGTGCAGCAAACTGACTCCAGAAGTTCAGTGAGGATCTCTGAATGATCCAATGTTGTCCCAAATGACTGATGATGATAAATAGAATCCACCTGTGTGTAATCAAGTCTCCGTATAAATGCACCTGCTCTGTGATAGTCTCAGGGTTCTGTTCCAAGGGCAGAGAGCATCATGAAGACCAAGGAACACACCAGGCAGGTCCGAGATACTGTTGTGGAGAAGTTTAAAGCCGGATTTGGATACAAAAAGATTTCCCAAGCTTTAAACATCTCAAGGAGCACTGTGCAAGCAATCATATTGAAATGGAAGGAGTATCAGACCACTGCAAATCTACCAAGACCCGGCCGTCCCTCTAAACTTTCATCTCAAACAAGGAGAAGACTGATCAGAGATGCAGCCAAGAGGCCCATGATCACTCTGGATGAACTGCAGAGATCTACAGCTGAGGTGGGAGAGTCGGTCCATAGGACGACAATCAGTCGTACACTGCACAAATCTGGCCTTTATGGAAGAGTGGCAAGAAGAAAGCCATTTCTCAAAGATATCCATAAAAAGTCTCGTTTAAAGTTTGCCACAAGCCACCTGGGAGACACACCAAACATGTGGAAGAAGGTGCTCTGGTCAGATGAAACCAAAATCGAACTGTTTGGCCACAACGCAAAACGATGTGTTTAGCGTAAAAGCAACACAGCTCATCACCCTGAACACACCATCCCCACTGTCAAACATGGTGGTGGCAGCATCATGGTTTGGGCCTGCTTTTCGTCAGCAGGGACAGGGAAGATTGGTCAAAATTGATGGGAAGATGGATGGGGCCAAATACAGGACCATTCTGGAAGAAAACCTGTTGGAGTCTGCAAGAGACCTGAGACTGGGACGGAGATTTATCTTCCAACAAGACAATGATCCAAAACATAAAGCCAAATCTACAATGGAATGGTTCACAAATAAACGTATCCAGGTGTTGGAATGGCCAAGTCAAAGTCCAGACCTGAATCCAATCAGGAATCTGTGGAAAGAGCTGAAGACTGCTGTTCACAAACGCTCTCCATCCAACCTCACTGAGCTCGAGCTGTTTTGCAAGGAAGAATGGGCAAGAATTTCAGTCTCTCGATGTGCAAAACTGATAGAGACATACCCCAAGAGACTTGCAGCTGTAATTGCAGCAAAAGGTGGCGCTACAAAGTATTAACGCAAGGGGGCCGAATAATATTGCACGCCCCACTTTTAAGTTTTTTATTTGTTAAAAAAGTTTGACACATCCAATAAATTTCATTCCACTTCATGATTGTGTTCCACTTGTTGTTCATTCTTCAAAAAAATTTAAATTTTATATCTTTATGTTTGAAGCCTGAAATGTGGCAAAAGGTTGAAAAGTTCAAGGGGCCGAATACTTTTGCAAGGCACTGTAAGGGCGGGAACAGCTGAAGACTAGATGGTTCCATGTAACAGCTGAAGGCCGTGTCCTTCGAAGGATGCAGCTCCTGAATCAGGACACACCCACTAACAAAGTAAAACAGGAAATAACAACTATACACAAAGAGACAAGCTCACACTGAACAAAATACATAAGGAACACTGGGGAGGCTACAATAAAAAATAAATCCAAATTGATAAAGACAACAGAAAAATCTAGACTAGAAATACTGTAAAATTTAGGGAAACTCCACAATGGGAGCTTAAGCTTAGGAATATTAAGACAGAACTTCAAACAGAAAACAAAGGTTAAGTCTGGGGACCATGAAAGGTGTCTGTCGTAGAAATGATCAGTTTTCTACATACAAAGGGAGAAATTTAGCTCAGCATACACATTACTGATGTTGTACTAACTGATATTTATTGTTTGGAAGAATTAAATACAATTTCTAACAGTTTTGATGCACTATTTTCAATGGTAGGATTTATGGGATTGTATTGGTCTTTTTTGTCTTTTTTTTTCACAATATGAGTCAATATTCTGAAAGTTAAGTAAAATGTATTTATAAAGTGTTTTTCAAGACACTGAATAGTGCTATATCCTTCTGAGACCCAGAAGGAAAAAAATTTTGATATTAAGATTTTTTTGTAGATGAAGGATTGTGGTTCAAAGAAACATGCTGCATCATTTTTTTTCTTTACCCCAAAATATTTATCTTCAGTCCCTTGTAGTGGACATCAGGTCTTCTTTAATCATAGAATGATGTGATTTTAATTTTTGTGTGGATTTCCATTTTTTTATGTATTTCATGAATATTAAAACAGATGACAAATGCATCTGAGCCCTAAAACATAATTTTAACAAATAACTTCTCAGTCTAGCTTTTTTTTTTTTTTATTTTAAATGTAACTCCATTCTGTGCACCTAAACTTGGGTTGTTAGGTGAGTAACAATGATCAGAGATGGTGTGACAGAGGGATGAGTGAGGCACACAGGTGTTTTTTTGTTTTTTTTTTTTAAGCCAGAGCTGTGGAAGTGGAGTCACATGTAGTACTGTTTGGACTTCCTCCACCTGATCTCCTGACATAAGAGCAGGAAGAGGAGAGCTCTGAGAAGGGCACATCAGCTTTTTGAGGAGCCTAAGCAGGGGCAAGATGATGACACCTAAAGTCCATTATGGATAAGTATTGTGTAAGCTAGAGCTCTGAAGCTGTGGAATTTGGTTTCTCAGTTGCCATAGAGGACACTGACCTGTGAAGGAAATCCCCTTTCCATGGCAGCCTTGTTGCATTCTCTTTAAGCACGTTCTAAATGTCCAGAGGTCTCTCTTCTTTTCTTCTTTGAAGCTGAGTGTTGCATGATGAGTACTTGCTGACATTTACATACAAAGCTATGATTGGTTACGGTCTTCTCTATATTTTAGGGAACCCCGGTGATTCTTCTACTTTCATCAGCCCATTTTGATGAGAATGAATGGGAAAAGAGTTCCTCTTTTAATCCAGCCCATTTCCTAGATGAGAGGGGGGATTTTAGAAGGAGAGAGGCTTTTCTACCATTCTCTACAGGCAAGTGTGGTTTTGCTGATTATCACCAAGACATCTGAGCTGGCTTGACAGTGTGATTCCCTCATGTGCTGCAGGTCCAAGGGCTTGTGTAGGAGAGAGCCTGGCAAAGATGGAGCTTTTCCTTTTCTTCGCCTCCCTCCTCCAGCGCTTTCGATTCACTCCCCCACCTGGAATGACTGAGGATGACCTAGATCTGACACCACTTGTAGGCTTCACTCTCACCCCTTTACCTCATAAGCTCTGTGCCGTCAGAGTTTGACGATGAATAGTGTGCAAAAAAAAATAAATTTTTTTTTCTTTAATCATTCTGGTTACACAATGATGGTTTTCACAAATATGAAGCTGTATAACTTTGACCTGATTTTTGTGGAAAGGTGTTGTCGTCATTGTTAAAGTTTTAACCCTGATTCAAACCCACTTTGTTTTTTTTGTTTTGATTGCTTCTCTTGAATCAAGGATGTATTCAGTAAATTTTGTTCTTTAAAAGTGACTGTAATCTCAAACATGTTTTGGTAATCAATTATTTAGTCAATAATGAAGGTATTATTATTATAAGAGCCATTGTTTTTTGTACAGGAAGCAAAAATCATGCTGCCATCAAGCAAAATGCATTAAATAGACAAAAAACAACATTAAGAATGTAGATTTTAAAAAAGTAAATAAAAATAAATAAATAAATAGAGCACTGAAACCAAACTGATTTTCTGAGATTTATTGGGGGGGGGGGAAACAAGGCAAAGCAAAGGGATCAGTATAGCACGAACAGTCCACCAGCAATGACCCCCAAAAAGGAAAAATGACACTTTATACTGAGGGGAGTTTTCTTCCCACTGTCATGTAGATGCCAGCATGATAATGACCTACATCATGACCTGGGACACTGCTTAGACTTTAGTTGTTGTTGTAGTACAAGAAAATTACAATTACATACCCAAGAGGTTCATAAACGTTAAAGTTGAAACACAGATTTTCCACTACAGTGAGGTATTCAAAAGTTACACTGCTGTGAGGCAAACAAGTTTGTGCCCCCTTCTTGATTTCTTATTTTTTGCGTGTTTGTCACACAAGATCAAACAAATTGTAATCTTAGACAAAGATAACCCAAATAAGTACAAAAGGCAGTTTTTAAATAATTTTATTTATTAAGAGGGGAAAAAAATAAATCTATCTTATGAAGAAAGTCTGACAAAGTGAAGCAGGCTAAAAAATTACAAAAATCAACATGTCATCATCTAAAGAAACTCAAGAACAGATGAGAAAAAAATCACTGACATCTATCAGTCTGGTAAAGGATACCAAACCATTTCTCAGGCCTTGGAACTCCAGTGAACCACAGTGAGAGCCATTATCCACAAATGGAGAAATTTGGAACAGCGGCTGTCCTACCAAAACGACTTCAAGAGTGCATGGACGACACAACCTGGAGGTCACAAAAGGACCCAGAAAAATATGCAAAGAACTGCAGGCTTTCACTTGCCTCAATTAAGGTCAGTGTTTATGATTCAAAAATAAGAAAGAGACTGGGCAAAGAAACAAAACAAACAAATGTCATTTTGGGAAGTTATGCATAAAGTCATCTTAATTGATTTAGCTTAAAATCCTCTCAGTGCACTCGCCATTTAAACAGCTTTTTCTCATAGCTCCTGTTGTCTAAAATGAGCATGAGTTATCTCTTCAGTATTTTAGTTGTGATACTGCAACATATACTCAGGTGCAGCCTGACAGGTTGGATTTCAGCATGTCACTGAATAACAAAGGGTTGCTCCTTTACCCCAGAAACCTTCCACCCAGCTGAGACTGTGGCCCTGTCATCCAGTGTGCATATAGCTTTGCTGCATGCAAAGTATTTTTGCGGGAGGTGGTTGTTGTTGTTGTTCATTGCAGTTTCTCCCTCGCCATTTCTCCTAAAGAGCTCTTTTGGCTGCTGTCAGAGACCTACTTCACATGCTTGTTGCTCTGAATTCATCACTTCAACTCTTTTGATCTCATCTGTTATAAATCCCTGCTGAAGGTTTCACTGAAGCTTGCTCATCCTGTTGAGCAAGAACCTCGTATCCTTCTGAATTTAAAAAAAGAAAAGAACAAGAAAATCATAGATCTGAACATATCACCGTTTGTCCATCATGTTGACCTTTGTCCATGTGCACACCTCTTTATCTACAGCAAACAGGAAAAAGTGGTTTGGCGTCAGAGCTTCATCTTATCGCAGGATGTCTGGGTATTTGCTGTTGTATGGCGCCCCCTGCTGTTTGAGAAGGCCCATACAACTGAGCACTGTTTTCTGAGCACCAGTAATCTAACTTAATAGGCCTGTTGTAGCCATTTTAAAAAAATAGTTGAATAGGTTTGGAAATACAAATTTGGTAATTATGAGTAATTCTGTTTGCAATAGGATTGCTAATCAGTGACTAATTTGTAGAATAATTTGTTGGTTATGATGTTGAGGTTTTTGTATACTGGCAGGAAATGAGGAAAAGGCACCGGAAGTCACTGGACCCTAGACCAACACAGTTTTTGACCTACATTACACTGTACCATAGGGTAAAATTAAGTTAAATTAGAAAGGTCAAGATTTCCTTTATGTTTTGTACTTTGCTTTTTTCAGTAAAGATACAACAGAAGATTCTTTGGACTCAAGACCTTTGGTTCACTAACGCGTGTGTGTTGAGTACCAAACACTTGAGGGTCCAGGCAAAGGAGGCAGCCGTGCCGCTGCAGCCATAGGGCCCACCTATTCATTCATTTGGGTCACAAGAGGACTACACATGCAGGTTGTGTTGCATTATGCCAATCAGAGTCATCCTGAATAAGGACTTAAATCAGCATGATGGATAATGCTTCTTAAAGGGACAAACATTCAGTCAGATTTATTAAGAGCCACATTCACACACTCATGTCAGTTGTTGTGTTAGAAGAGGCAGGGGGACTGACATAAAACTTATTACCTTTAACTCAGCTTTTAATCTAATTTATGCTAGCCTCCAGCTTTATAACATATTCATGAATGTGTCTGGTTCAGTTGTTGCAATCTGCAAACATCCTAGCATCATTGGTCATGTTTTCACCGCATAACAGATGACATAACTGTTACACCACTTCCTTTTTCCTTCACCATTTAATTTTTATAAATTCCAAACAGCCTTCACCAGTAAAACAACTTGAGTTGGTAACACTCCGGGAGAGGTTTCGTCTCCTTTTTATGTACACACTCACACACGCACACACACACACACACACACACACAGATATTTTTGCTCACAGACACACACTTCCACACATGCATGCAAAGATATGTGCACCATTAACAGACCTTTGTACCATCGAAGCCCCATTTAAATGCCACAGCCTACCTGAGTTTTGTTGCTGACGTGTCAGTCCCTTTATGACTGCGCAGACTACAACCTCATTGAAGGACAGAGGCATATATCTAAGAGGTATTCTAGTTGTTAGGATTGGTGTCCATGAATAAAATAAAGGTTTAAACATTCTGAAAATGGGTTTTGAATGGGGTTAAATCTGTAACTAGAATTTACTAAACAATATTACTAATTTTTAAATTATTGTCTTTAATAATTTAATTTCCATCAACTTTCCTGGAATCAGGACTACGTGAATATAAGGTCCTGCTAGTTACATTGTGAAAGGATGTGAAGCAGAGCTGCAATCCTAGCTAACTGCACACAAGCCTTGCAGTAGAAAGAAAATAATTCTTGCATGATCTTTTCAAATGTAATTTTGTGCACCACAATTAAAGTGTCACCTGGTTCCATAATAATCAAACAAAATTGTGCAGCTCACACTAAAGACAATCTATTATTATCCCTAATAATAATCTTTTTTGTTTTGTAAAATTGAAGCATTGTCCACTTTACATACAGTATTAGCATGTCAAATCTTCCTGCCTGCTGAGGACTCGGGGTCCCCTCAGTAGCAGTGGCAGCATGGCCTCTTGTAAATGGATAATAGGAGCCCCAGGAGGCCAGTGTGTTGCTAACAATGACCCATATATGGCATGTCTGTGTTGAATATTTACTATAAGCTGGACATTAACCAGACAGAACAAATACAAAGCTGAGCAGAGTCCAGTCTTATCTTGTTTCTGGCTCTGTTGTTTATGTTTTAGGTGACAGTATGGCTGTCATGGAAGACATTTTGCTGCTTTTCCCCAGTATAACATCTCTACTGGGCACAGTTGTGATCCTGCTTGCCATTTATCTAACCTTCACCAGCTTTGCTTCTGAGAAAAATTGCCCTCCAGGTCCCACTCCACTCCCGCTGGTTGGCAATTTGCTACAGTTGGGTCGTAAGCCACTTTAGATTGCACTCTATGATGTAAGTAAATAATAAGGTACAATTCAAATTTATTGGACCACCACCCAGTGTAAAGTTTATGCCACAGCTGCTCTAAACTAACCGCAGTGGTAATTACCAAAATCATTTTTATGTTTCTGTAATATTAATCCACCAGTATGCACAAACTCTTGAATCAAAATGCTAAATACTAAAATATAATTGTTCACCATGAATTTTCAAATTTACAGTTTTACGCCAAAGCATAAAAACAATGAAGCACATTATTATTTTTGATTAAGATGCCAAATTAAAGTTATTTTATTGCATTCCTGAACTGAAAAAAGTTTTAGTGGTTCAAGATTATGATTACTTTCCAGTGTGTCAGCTTCAGGTTCAGTTTTTGTCTAATAAATAACAATATAATTCTAAGCTTTAAACAAGTTTTTGATAAACTGCTAAGATATTAGTATTTTCTTGTTTTCATGAACAGGTGGTCTAATACATTTGTTAAGCACTACATGTTGGCAAAAGGAAACAAAATTATTAACTGCTACAAGTGATTTCCACTCAGATGCAGAGAAACTTAAAAACATGTTTGTTTTACTCACGTCAGCTGTCTAAGAAGCATGGACCAATATTCACTGTCCATTTGGGGCCCAAAAAGGCAGTGGTGCTGGCAGGTTACAAGATGATCAAGCAAGCTCTGGTCAATGTTGATGCCTTTTCAGGAAAAGAAACTCTTCCAACTATTAAAGACTTAAAATTAACACACGGTGAGTGGAAAAATAATTAAAATAAATATATATATTTTTTTTTTAATTTCTGGATATTATGAGGTTTCTTTTGCTATTTGAAAACTTCTCTAGGAATTGTTTTTGCCAGTGGAGATTCATGGAAGGAGATGAGGCATTTTACACTAACAGCCTTAAAAGACTTTGGAATGGGAAAGACAGCAATTGAAGAAAAAATCATAGCGGAAGCTGAACTCCTGATTAAAGAATTTCAAGAAAAAGAAGGTAACACACCTTTGACGCATTAACTTTTGCTGATTGCTCTCACTTTTTCCAGTTCAGTTCTAAAACTGTAGTCATTTATGTAAAACAGTCATTTAAAAAGTTAGAATAATATGGAAAACTGAGAATGGTCCAGATGTGCCAAAGGAAGGAGGAGGAAGGAAGCGAATAGCACTGTGCCACCTACTCAGGAAACCTACAGGAGCGACTTGGCATTGGAAACACATGCCATGAAGCTCTCAGTGCGTGTTTGTGCTGATGTTAATGCCAGAGGAAGTTGGAAACTCCGCAGTTATTGAGTCAGCAGGGCACTGTTGACTTTTACACATTATGCACCTCAGCACTCGCATAGTGTGATCCCACTCTGTGATGTGGCTGAGTTACTGTGGTTCCTAAATTATTCTGCTTTGCAATGATACCACTTACAGTTCATCCATCCATTCATTCGCTTCCGCTTATCCTGTTTTTAGGGTTGTGGGGTGGCTGGAGCCTATCCCAACTGACATAGGGCGAGAAGCAGGGTACACCCTGTACAGGTTGCCAGCCTGTCGCAGGGCCAACACAGAGAGACAGACAACAACCACACTCACATTCATGCTCTCATTTACACCTATGGGCAATTTAGAGTTTCCAATTAACCTAACCCCAGTAAGTGCATGTCTTTGGACTGTGGGAGGAAACCGGAGTACCTGGAGGAAACCCACGCAAGCACGGGGAGAACATGCAAACTCCACACAGAGAGAGGGAGAGGCCTGGGCCAAGGTGGAATCAAACCCAGACCTTCCAGATGGTATTCTAACTGTGAGGCATCAGTGCTAACCACCGTGCCATGCTGCCACCACTTACAGTTGATCATGAAATATCTATGAGGAAAGAAATTTAATGAACTGACTTGTTGCAATAGTGGCATCTTTGTTACGGTTTGACCATGGCCCTTCCCTTTACAGAAAAATGCCCCTCACAGGGTAACAGAGGCACCATATCCGCTTATTGTAGGTTCAGGGTTTTCCTTTGTCAACAGTTTGTAGGTAGTGCTTAATTTGTAAATCTGTCATAGGGCAAGAGGCAGGGTACACCCTGTACAGGTTGCCAGCCTGTCGCAGGGCTAACACAGAGAGACAGACAAGATTGACTAAAATTGATTAAACTTTGTGGAAATATTTCTTAGGGGCCCAGGAACATATGATTTCACTTTCAAGGTCAAGGTCACCAAAACCTTTCAGAAATTAAAAAAAATCTCTATCTCTCATTATCGATGAAATTTTAAAATTCATATCTCAGTGAAGTCTTTTTAGAGGATGCTATTACAGTACACAAACTGAATAAAATATATCCAGACTAAATATACCTTTATCTGTTCAAGTGAATTGAATCTTTGAAATAAAAATATAAAATTGTATTTTACAGTTTTCAAAAGCTGAGATAAATTTCTTGTCACTGTGATCTTGTAATTTATGATGTAGTGTGACTGAGTGCTATTATTACAGCGTAGTGTTGGCACATAGAAAATGTGGGGTAGGGGAGGTATGTGGTCTACTGAGTGCCCTTCTAGTTTACAAATTTGTCTTTCAAACTGACAAAATTTCACATTTCAAACTGACCCATTAAAAAACAAACAAAAACAAAACAAAAACACAACTTCCTTTTTCTTTCAGGCAAAGCTTTCGACACCACAGAGATTGTAAACCATGCTGTCTGTAATATCATCTGTTCGATTGTTTATGGTAAGAGATTTGAAAATGATGACCCAGAGTTCACGGCGATGGTGGGTCGAGCTATGAGGAATACTCAACTCTTGGGTTGTGCTTCAGTACGGGTAAGGTAATCTGACAGAAACAGTGCCAGCTTAGTTAGTTGTGTAAATATGCTAAAACAGCATGCACATTTTGACTTTGTGAACTGAATTACAGAGTAAAATCTAGATGCTTTGAAGTCTGTAATACATTAGACAGCTTGTTGTTAATAATAGACACAAATGGAAGACAGAGTCCTCTCTTGGAGGGTAGTATTCAGATTGTACCTGTTGCCATTGTAAAGTCATCTGACAAGACAGCCATTCAGTGGAAGGTGATAAACTTTCTTATTTTGAGGCCTTTCTTTGCACTGTGAGGAGAGAAGGCCTCTAAATATCACTCTATATATACTCTGTATATACAGAGTACATACAGAGTATATGTAGAGTTTAACATAGACATTGCAGCCTTGACTGAAACATGAAGAGCTGAGGTTATACCTTCTTTTGCAAGGGCACCCATTCTCAAGAGAGGAGAATTCACAGGGTCAGGTATGCCATTAAAAATGACCTACTGCAAAACTTATCTTCTCCAGCACCTAATGACGCTCGACAAAAATCAGTCTTTGATTGTTAGCAGTGCATATGCCCCTACACTAGACACCAAAGACACTTTTTGTCTTTTAATTTGTTTTTTTGTTGATGTATGTAATGGGTCTCTCTTGGAAATGAGACAATAAGTCTCAAGAGATTTTCCTGTATAAATAAAGGATTAATAATAAGAATGTCAAAGAGAAATTCTACTAATTGCTTGATTCCCTTCTTCATAAAATCCTTAAAGATTCTCACCATGTGTAGGGAACATGATCTTGCCACCAATAACACGCTTTTTCGTCAGGAAAACAAATTTAAGATATCCTGGCAACGACACCGCTTGAAACACTGGCATATGATTGACTATGTGATTGTCAGATCCTGTGTTTGCAGAGATGTGCTTCTGATAAGGTCAATAACTGATGACTGTTGGACAGATCATCATCCGAGCTGCTCAATTATGGATGTCAAGGTTGCCCACATATGAGGGCTAAACTAGAAGCTGTGTAGATGCAAATTGAATGCCGCCTGTCTTAAGGATCCTGTGAAGTAAGTGGAACTAGCAACCTTCCATGGAAAGAAAATCTTCAAGGATTAGTACTCTGATGACATTGAGGAGCACTGGTTAAACTTGAAGAGTGCAATCCTCGATGCTTGTGCAAATACAGCTGGTTTCCAAAAGTGTGTTTACCCAGATTGGTTTTATGAGAATGACTCTGAGATATGTTGTATGATAGAGGAAAATAGGAAAGATTTCCAGGCCTGGCAAAGCAATCCTCTTGCTGTCAGCAAGAAAGAAAGCTTCGCAAGGATTAAGGTAGAGCTGCAGAAGAAGGTGAGAGACTTAAAGAACAAATGATGGCATAGCAAGACTGAAGAGCTCCAGCACCTAGCAGATACCAGCGCTACTCATGCTTTCTCCAGTGCAATTAGAATTCTTTACAGTCCTACCAGCAACGACCATAGCCCTTTGTGATCCAAAGATGAATGTGAGATTCTGACCGTCAGCGGCGCCATCAACTGTTTGTTTTTGTTTTTTTCAAAATTTGTTGAACCACAACTCGACAACTGCCCATCAGAGAGGAGTTAGCAAATGCCCCTGACCTTGAGGTGGCGCATGAAGCCACATGTGAAATGAAGAACAACAAAACCTGTGGACCTGATGGTCCTTACTGTTAAGATCTGGGAAAAGGAAGTAATCCTTGCAGACCTAACGGATGCCCTTATTGTCAACCTTTTCAAGAAAGGGGACAAGATTGTCTGTTTTCCTTAGTTTCCTGTCACTTGCCAGATTGTCTTGCTACTTACAGTCAAGGATGCTAGTAGCATTCCTTATTTCTTCTTTACATGCTTGTATTTACTTGTGTTTTCATTCGTCTATTTTTTACTGTGTATTTTATTATTTTCCTTATTTTCTAGTCTAGTTGTCTTCGCTTATGACCATTTGGAATGGTTTTTGAACCTTTCCACTTGTCTGTTTGCCTTGGTGACTAAAGATTTGGATTTTGGACTTTGCTCTTGTGTCCTGTGTTCTGAGCTCAGTAGTTCAGTATCTACTTCTTCAGAGTAATAGGCTAGCAGAAAGGTCATGTCCAGTCATGCAGATGTTTTCTATAATTAAAGATGCAAGCACAATATAATATTTGATAAACTGGTAATATGTGGTTTGCATAATTTTCTTGTTCAACAGTTATATAACCACCTTCCAAGGCTGTTCTATTGGGTTAAAGCCCGCAAGGAACTGATGGAGGGTGCCTTTGCTAATAGGAGACAGCTGGCAACAATGATCAAGGGTTTACAGGACACCCTTGATCCACAGATGTGCAGAGGTTTGGTGGATTCATTTCTCACTCGGAAGATTCAGCTTGAGGTGATCACTTGAACCATTCAGTCCTGACTTGAGTCTGAGACCATTTTTGGATTGAAATAGGACAAAAATGTACAAATGCAGCATGACAGTCAAGACCCAAAATTGACTAACTGCCTTTCCAAAGTCATCATTTTACTGAGACCCATTTTTTCCCCCTGTTTTCTCCTTGTAAGGCATCTGGAAATATGAATTCTCACTATCACGAAGAAAACCTACTGATTACTGTTGTCAATTTATTTACTGCTGGCACAGAAACTACATCTACTACAATAAGATATGGCCAAGTATCCAGAAATACAAGGTAAGAAATATAATACACTTTGTTACTTTGTTAGATGTTTCATTGACCAGAAGTCCAGGGGATGTGGGTAAGAAACAAAGTCATTTCGGTGAAAATGTCAAAAAAAGCTGAATCAGAAACAAGATTTTAATGAAAAGTTGGAATCATTAACAAGAACAGGAAGATGATGGCAAAAACCTAGACCAAAGAAAAGAGAACTCAGAAATTAGAAGAAAAAACATCATCCTACACATGGGCAAATGGCCATTCACTAATAACTCAGAACGCTGCCAGACTGGCTCACTGGCAATAGCTAACTCCTGTCACTCTGCATTGCCACTCCCAGGTGTAATTCCTAAGCTGCTCCCAACTCACTGGGTCAGGAATGTGATGGCTGACAAGGAGTCTGGCAGATAAGGAAGGGAGAAAAGAACCCCCCCTCAAAACCAAACAGCCATAAACAAACTACAATGTTTCATGGTGTTTCTGTGTGGCAGACGAAGTTGGGCCCCAAAATGTAGGACTCAGCAGGCAAAACTGAATAGAAAGGTGGTTTATTTGTGAAATGACAGAAAATAAATAACACCGCTATACTGGCCTGGCCATCTACAAGAACTAAATACAAAACCAACAGACAAGATGACACACAGCTGAGATACAACATGACAGACAGACAGAGGAATTAAATACACACACTACGTAATCAGGGAAAAGGCAGCAGGTGAGGGGCACGGCTAAACGTAATTGCACAGAGGCGACAAGGGGAAGCAAAACTAAACACAAAGCACATGGGACAAGGGACTGTCAAAGTAAAACAGGAAATATGCAGACACGGGACAGAGACAGACTAGTCACAACACTTGGAATAAAACTCAATACAAAAACACATGAGGCCAGGGACATGACAGAAGGACAAAACAGACGATTTTACACAGACGCAGGGGAGACAGGAACAAAGGCAACCAGGAAATCAAAATGTAACAATAACCAATAACAAGACAGAAAACTAAGATGAATAAACAAAACCAAAAACACACTGGGAGCATAATGGAGAACACAATGAAAACAGAACCTCAAAGAACTAAACACAAAATGCTGGGCACACAGCCCAGAACCATGACAACAATGGGTCTGTCAGGGCTCCATCTCGAAGGTGTTTAGCAGAGGTCTAAGACTAGCTGTGGTTTGAACACCGAACATGGTGAGAATAATTTGAGAATTTTGATCTTACATTGGCAAATGAATGTAAGCACATAAAATTTAATAAATGTTTCTTTTTCAAATATATTGTTCATTTTATAGATGGAAGCTCAAACTGATGGCCACTCATGACTTCCAAAAGCTTATTGAAGTTTTAATTGGCTATAATTTCTCCAAAATCTAAATTTGTGCATGTGACTATGATTATTGTTTGATGTTCTGACTAATTTGGGTTTGCTAGATGTCCCTTTCACTTATTAAATTGCTGTTAATTTGCATAAATTATATGTTCTGTTACTACTACAGTTTTAATCAGCTATTGTTTTTTTTCTTCTCTTAGACAAAGTTCAGGAAGAACTGGCTAGAGTAGTAGGAAATCGTCAGGTCCAAGCAGGAGACCGAAAGTTTCTGCCGTACACTGAGGCTGTCATCCATGAAGTACAGAGACTGAGTAATATTGTACCCATAGCTGTACATTGCACTTCCTAAGATGTCGCCTTCCAGTCTTACTTCATCAAGAAGGTAAAACAAATGTTCAACAATCCCAGTTCTGAATTAATTACATCATGAACTTCTACATTTTCTTTTTAAAGTTAGCCCAAGCAGCATCAAGAGTAACCTTAAAAATAATAGCAATACTAGAGTTGAGCTGGATGGGACCAGTATAATACCCCACCACTGTGCAAAAATGCATGGGTCTTAGTTTGTGTTTAATTTGGCTTTTAATTGGCAGAAATGTGTACACTGTGTACCATTACTGCATTATTCTTGGAAAGGATAAATTTTTAAGTGTTTTCTGTAATAACTGGTCACAAAATGTTGCCAACAAAAGCTACTAAAACACACACATCAGGAGACAGGCAGACGGGGGTGGGTGGGGGGATTATGGCATAGTGATAGTTCCAGTGAAAGGAACTCTTAATGCTTCAGCATTCCAAAACATTTTGGACAATTTCATGCTCCCAACTTTGTAGGAACGCTTTGGGAATGGCCCATTCTGGGTTCCAACATGACTGCACACCAGTGTGCGAAGCAAGGTCCATAGAGACATGGACGAGCAAGTTTGGTGTGGAAGAACTTGACTGGCCTGCAGAGTCTTCTCCTCAACCTGACAGAACACCTTTGGAATTAATTAGAACAGAAACTGTGGGCCAGGCCTTCTCATCCATCAGTGTCTATCACAAATGCACTTCAGAAAGAGTGGTCTAAAATTCCTATAAACAAAGCCTTCCCACAAGAGTTGAAGCTGTTATAGCTGCAAAGGGTGAGCTGAGATCGTATTAAACAATATGGATTACGAAAGATGTCACTGAAGTTCATATGCGTGCTAATATAGTATATATATAGTTCCAAGACAAACACGTCACAGTGACCTTGGAGGTTCCCTGAATTTTTATTTTGTACTACGTTTTCAAAAATTTTGGTTATGTGATTCATGCTACACTCAGAATGAATCATTACTTTTCTGACTAGCACCGCCATCTGGTCGTCATCTGTGTACCTCTGTCTTGAGTAAATTTTCATGCCAGCAGTAGTTTTTCTTTCTATCTCTATAATTGGTTTGCCAGGTTTCGAAGCTGAGTGCTGCATTATGTTAAAATCATGGAACATCATGCCCTGAATAAAACACCATTTATGAAATACTAGAGAGTACTTGCTGACATTTACATACAAATTGGTTGATTGGTTACTGTCTTCTCTATATTTTAGGAAACCCCGGTGATTCTTCTACGTTCATCAGCTCATTTAGATGAGAATGAATGGGAAAAGAATTCCTCTTTTAACCCAGCCCATTTCCTAGATGAGAGGGGGAATTTTAGAAGGAGAGAGGCTTTTCTACCATTCTCTACAGGTAAGTGGTGGTATTGTTGATTATCACCAAGACATCTGAGCTGACTTGACAGTGTGTGATTCCCTCATTTGCTGCAGGTCCAAGGGCTTGTGTAGGAGAGAGCCTGGCCAAGATGGAGATTTTCCTTTTCTTCGCCTCCCTCCTCCAGCGCTTTCGATTCACTCCCCCACCTGGAATGATCTGCTTATTCTTGTGTAAAGGTGTTATCATTGTTAAAGCTTTAATCCTGATTTAAATCCACTTTGAATTTTTTTAAACATCTTTTGAATCCTATGAATTTCTATGAACACTCACATTAAATCAAGGATGAATTCATTAGATTTTGGTGGAGAACAGGCCTTGGCCTTATCAAGTTAAAAGACCTTGTAAAACCTTCACCACCACTTACTAAAAGACTTAAGTGCAAGCATACATTTAAGTCTGTATTTATACTTTTAACCCTGTGTGGAGAAAATAAAAAAATAAATTCAAACTTGTGCACCTAATTCTTGTTTTTAAAGTAATTAAAGATAGATAATGTACAATCATTCCATCCTGGAAAAAGAAATCACTAACAGCCCCAATTTAGCATGACATTCATGTCCATGATGACCACAACAGTAGACAGCAGGAAGAAAATAGTTCCTATGAGAAAGCATTCAAAATCAATGTTTTACAGAAAGAATATTACTGGTAATCATTTTTGAGCATCATAAATAACCTTCTTCACCTTCTTCCATTATATTCAAAAGAAGGCAGGGCACTGGGCAACTTATACTAAAACAATCTAGACTGAAAAATACAAGTTAAAATATATATATATATTTACACTGCTCAAAAAAATAAAGGGAACACTCAGATAACACATCCTAGATCTGAATGCATGAAATATTCTCATTGAATACTTTGTTCTGTACAAAGTTGAATGTGCTGACAACAAAATCGCACAAAAATCATCAATAGAAATCAAGTTTATCAACCAATGGAGGCCTGGATTTGGAGTCACACACAAAATTAAAGTGGAAAAACACACTACAGGCTGATCCAACTTTGATGTAATGTCCTTAAAACAAGTCAAAATGAGGCTCAGTATTGTGTGTGGCCTCCACGTGCCTGTATGACCTCCCTACAATGCCTGGGCATGCTCCTGATGAGGTGGCGGATGGTCTCCTGAGGGATCTCCCCAGACCTGGATTAAAGCATCCGCCAACAATTCAGGTCTGGGGAACGGGTGGGCCAGTCCATAGCGTCAATGCCTTCATCTTGCAGGAACTGCTGACACACTCCAGCCACATGAGGTCTAGCATTGGAGGAACCCAGGGCCCACCACACCAGCATATGGTTTCTCAAGGGGTCTGAGGATCTCATCTCAGTACCTAATGGCAGTCATGCTACCTCTGGCAAGCACATGGAGGGCTGTGCGGCCCTGCAAAGAAATGTCACCCCACACCATTACTGACCCACTGCCAAACCGGTCATGCTGAAGGATGTTGCAGGCAGCAGATCGCTCTCCACGGCGTCTCCAGACTCTGTCACGTCTGTCACATGTGCTCAGTATGAACCTGCTTTCATGTGTGAAGAGCACAGGGCGCCAGTGGCGAATTTGCCAATCCTGGTGTTCTCTGGCAAATGCCAAGCGTCCTGCACGGTGTTGGGCTGTGAGCACAACCCCATCTGTGGAGTTGGTTTCTAACCGTTTGTGCAGACACATGCACATTTGTGGCCTGCTGGAGGTCATTTTGCAGGGCTCTGGCAGTGCTCCTCCTGTTCCTCCTTGCACAAAGGCAGAGGTAGCGGTCCTGCTGCTGGGTTGTTGCCCTCCTATGGCCTCCTCCATGTCTCCTGGTGTACTGGCCTGTCTCCTGGTAGTGCCTCCAGCCTTTGGACACTACGCTGACAGACACAGCAAACCTTCTTGCCACAGCTCGCATTGATGTGCCATCCTGGATGAGCTGCACTACCTGAGCCACTTGTGTGGGTTGTAGAGTCCGTCTCATGCTACCATGAGTGTGAAACCACCACCAACATTCAAAAGTGATCAAAACATCAGCCAGAAAGCATAGGTACTGAGAAGTGGTCTGTGGTCCCCACCTGCAGAACCACTCCTTTATTGAGTGTGTCTTGCTAATTGCCAATAATTTCCACCACCTGTTATCTATTCCATTTGCACAACAGCATGTGAAATTGATTGTCAATCAGTGTTGCTTCTTAAGTGGACAGTTTGATTTCACAGAAGTTTGAATTACTTGGAGTTATATTGTATTGTTTAAGTGGTCCCTTTATTTTTTTGAGCATATATATATATATATATATATATATATATATATATATATACATACATACACACACACACATATATATATACATCATTTTGGGCTGAATTATCCCTCATAAGAATCAGTTCTTTTTCATTTTCATTTTTTTATTCAAGCATTGTTTCATATGTTAGCTTGTCTGCTCTAACATACTGAAGTGGAAGCATGCTTTGGATCATCATAAGGTCCTCGTGGTTTTTTTAAACAGTTAGCACAGATGTATGAAAATTAACAGTTGATAATGCCAGTCATAGTGATACAAGATAAATATGTAATTCAAATTACATAATTCCTGCCTATAGTAAATACAAATTATATTACTAAACGACTGTAATCAATTTATCCTATTGTACTTTCTGAAAATGTACTTTGAAAATAAATACATTTTTAAAAATTGCTACATCGTTTATTGTTATGTGTAAAACATGTTCACAATGCTACAGTCGCTCTAAAAACAAAGCACATCAAAGCCCTTGTGGTCCTCCAACACTAAAGCCCTCTACGGTCCTTCCACTTTTATAATATTGACCTGCTGATCCTGTGAAGAGTGGTTCGAGTTCAGCGCTATTTGGGTGGAAACACTGCAGTCCTGGAAAGGCTGTGCTGAGCAACTGCTTTGGAAATCAGATGTTTTACTCTCTATACCTCTAAAAGTCTGAGGATGTGCCTCTATGCTGTATGTTGAGACATAGGGTTGTGTGTAGGAAGGCATGAGTGTTTGACTGGTTTGATATGCAGCTGCATAAGGTTGTGTTTGAGGAGGGGTGTGAGTAAGAGGAAGGCTGTCAGCACTGCTACATGGTGGAAACCCATTCATGCTTGTAGGGCTGAGTCCTGGCAGTTTAAAGGCCTCTACATTTTCTAAGCTTTCTAAAGAGTTGTAGTTAGACTGGGTTTGACTACACTGAGTATAGGTTCCTTGACTAAAACTAAAGGTGTCTTGGCTAAAAGAGGTAGAGGCAGAAACTGCTGGCAAAGCAGAGGGTGATGGAGTTTTGTTTTGTGGCTTCTGAACACTGCTACAATGTCCCATTTTGGAGGCAATGGTCTGTAGAGTGCTGAGGATCTGCTTCTGAATCTGGGTCTGCTGTGATTGTTCCCTCTCCAGACGGCACTGTTGCTCCACAAGCATCTTCACTGCCAGGCCCAAACCACGCACTTCAGAGCCCAGGCTCTGAATCTGATCCTGCAAAACGCCTCTGACTCCAGCATCCTGGACTGCCTGCTGAGGACTCGGGTTCCCCTCACCACGAGGGGTACCCTGACCCACAGGGGCCTGTATGCGGATAACGGCGCCCCCAGGAGATGCAGATGTCAAAGGTGCTTGTGGCCGGTTAGAAAGACGAATCCCAACTCGAGGAGGAGGAGCAGGAGGAGGAAGGGAACGGACAGATGGCCCTGGTCTCTGGGTGAGAGAACGTCTAGGCGTGCTGCCAGTTCCAGGCTGACCCCCCGTAACAGTCTGTGTAACATTGAAAACATTCAATTTAAAATAGTGTTCATACTGCAGTCTCCCGAATAAGAAATTCAACTACAGACAGTGTTAGTATGGCCAAGCTTCAAGCCAATTATCTTTTGGTCAAGCAAAGATTTACCAAATACAAAACACAGAAATATTTTAAGAGAAAAAATAATGGCTATAAAGAGTCTCAAGACCAGAAAATAGCACGTCCCTTCAAGTGACATAAAAAATTCAAAAGGAGAAAAAGCCACTGCGGTAAGGGCAAACAAAGCCTGTGATTTAGCAGGTACTATCTGACAATGATAAACTCCCACATTTAGTAAAAGTGATTATAAATCGAAGTGATGAAATTATTCTCACCTCTTCAGTGGTCAGATCATAGGTTTCAGGTGGCTGTGGCACAGCATTCCTCAGATCAGCACCTTGGACACTTGTGTGATCTCGCCTCAACAATGACGCCACTGTTGAAAACTGCTGAAAAGCAATGTATACAAGACTGATTGATATTTGGATGTTAGCCTATGGTATTTTCAAAGGTTTCTGCAACTGAAGACAGTAAATACAAATCTTACAATTGGGACTATGACAAGTACACTCATGCTTAGGGAGGTACCTTCATTCTGTGTGATAATGCTTTATCCAAAAGTCTCTTTCGAGCTGCCAGGATCGAACTAGTGGCTGGAGAAGGAGTGACTCTTCGCCGCACAAAGACTCCAGAAGCAGCTGGTGTGGAAGTCATAGCACCAGTTTCTGACCTTGGTGCAGTGGACTGGGGAGCCCTTTGTTGGCTCTGCTGTGCGAGTGATGTGACACTAACAATCTGGATGTCATTTTCTTCCTTATTTGCCTCAGGTTGCTGTTCTTTCCTGCTGCCTCCATTGGTCTCCCCAGAGGAAGTTGCAGCACCCTCTGAACTGGTGGGAGTCTGTTTGGCAAAGTCAGCAGCTGCAGCAAAGCCAGCATGTTGAGATGGTAGTAGCTTCTGGATTTGAATGTTGCTCCAGCTCTGTACTGCCCCGGTTTGAGTTTGCACCTGTGCAGGTGATGTGCTGCTTCCAGGATCCACAGGTCTCACCCTCCCTGGCGGCCTCCCCTGGAACTCCCTCAAGAACAGGTAGATGGCCTGAGCAGAAACCTTGATATTGTCCAGCTCCAGCACAGCTTTGATTTTACGCAAACTCAGGCCAGCCTTCCGCAGCTCTACCACTTTGTGCTTTGCGGCATCATCCAGCCGGCCCATGGTGAATTAGACTGTTCTCTCTTTGGAAAAGTTATAGAAAATGAACTGAAAGTTAGAGTATGTTTAATACTTAACAAGTGGGATCAATATAACAATATTAGAGGTGTAGGGTTATAGCAGTACTGCAATAGCTTTGACATTTTGAAAACTGTATATCCATATACAGCACAGTGAAAAAGCATTTGCCCCTTCCTGATTTTAGGTTTTTGCAGTCTGTCACACTTACATGTTTTTGAGCCAAGCCTAATTACTGCCAGACCTGTTGAATCAAGAGATCACTTAAATAGAACCTGTCTGACAAAGTGAAGCAGGCTAAAAGATCTCAAAAAGTAACACATCATGTGTTAAACTCAAGAACAGCTGAGAAAAAAAGTCACTGGCAGCTAACAGTCTGAAAAGGGTTGCAAAGTCATTTCTGAGGCTTTGGAACATCAGTGAACCACAGTGAGAGCCATTAACCCCATTAACCTTGGAACAGTGTTGAACCTTCCCAGGAGTGGCTGGCCTACCAAAATTACTCCAAGAGCGCATCAACAGCTCATCAAGGAGGTCACAAAAGAACCCAGAACAACATGTAAAGAACTGCAGGCCACACTTGCCTCAGTTAAGGTCAGAGTTTATGATTCAACAATAAGAAGGAGACTGGGCAAAAATGGAAAAGACTGATGGGACAAAAGTTTGAACTTTTTGGAAGGTTTGAGCCCTGTGACATCTGGCATAAAACTAACACTGCATTTCATAGAAAGAACATCATACCAGCAGTCAGACATGATGGTGGTGGTAGTAGTATGATGGTCTGGGGCTGTTTCGTGGCTTCAGGACTTGCTGTAATGACTTACACATGAATTCTGCTCTCTACCAGAAAATCGTGAAGGAGAATGTCCGACTATCAGTTTATGCACTGAAGCTCAAGTGCAGCAAGACAAAAAAAAAAGAAAAGGGTTTTGGACTGGCCAAGGCCTTTCTGTGTGGAGTTTGCATGTTCACCCTGTGTCTGCGTGGGTTTTCTCCAGGTACTTCGGTTTCCTCTCACAGTCCAAAGTCATGCAATTAGTGGGGTTAGATTAATTGGTGATGCTAAACTGGTGTGAAAGTGAGTGTGAATTGTTGTCGGTCTCTCTGTGTTAGCCCTGTAACAGGCTAGCGACCTGTTCAGGGTGTACTCTGCCTCTTGGCCTGTGACAGCTGTGATAGGGTGAATTTTAAAAAAAAATATGCAAAGAAGAGTGGGCCAAAATTCCTCCACAGTGATGTGAAAGCCTCATTGCCAGTTATCGCAAATGACTAAAGTTCTTGTCTGGCACAACCAGTTATTAGGTTTAGGGAACAATTACTTTTTCAAACTGAGCCAGGTAGGTTTGGATAGCTTTTATACCGTAATACTTTTTCACAGCCTGTAATGTTAATTATATACATATTATAATATAGTAAATTGTATTTCTTCTGGCCATGATAATGATAATGGTGACCTGAAAAGCTGATATTTGGACAACCTGAAAGGATTTTTTTTTGTCTCATGACATAAAAAGAGTTTTTCATTATAGACTTTATCATTCCAAACTATTTTCATAAATGGCAAACAAATAAACCAGGAAACTTTTCTCGTGTTGTAAATGTTGCTGTGACACCAAAAATATCAAGTGTGTAAACAGAGGGAACTGAAAACACTGCCAAAGTCACATATCTTATCATAGATTATGAAACACAACACACTGTAAAAATACAGCATATGAAAGACGTGTTTCTTTTCCTTCCTCCTTTTTTCCACGCAGGTTATTCTAGCAACAAGGCTATTGTGGATATAATTTCTTCAAGATGAAAAAAATTATTAGTGCACGATTAGTTTAAAAGAAAAAAAAAACAACAACCAAAAAACGACATTTTATTGTAATTGCAGGAGTGCTGCACAGTAACTCCGTGTTAGCTGAGCAGGGTAACCAACAGCTAGCACAGTATCCTTATAAAGTGATGCACTCACTTGATCCACAAAAAGGAAGCTCGACTGGCGTTTCCTGTTCGCTTAGTTCATTTCACGCATCTCGACAAAACATTAAGATTTTGTATACGTCCGCTGCGTCGCACACGCGCGCACTCACAAACTCACCGTTAATCGTCAAAAATGTAAAATAAACAAATGAGTTGTAAGTGGCGCTCAGGTAGTCACGTAATTTCCGCTCGTCGTCATCGCCGAGCGACGTTTTCCCAGGCCGCAAGTGATCGAACAGGGCTCAGCTCGTGTGAAAGAGATGTAAGTTTTTAACCTCTTTTTTTAGCGTCAGTCGAACTGGGTTTGACCTCAAAACGTATTTAATCGTATGCGGAAAAATGTGCAACACTTTGTAATCGCAGATGGGGCCAGTTTAGGGTGAAACAGCAGCCCGTTGGCTGCTTTCCCCTTATTTGAATTAATTCAATGGCGGCGGATTCCTGCTCAGCTCGAATTTGTTAGCAGTGAACTTCACTAATTTATTTAGTTTTTTGCATGATAAACAATGTTATCGTAGAAATTTTACTAAAGAAATCTGATAGGTAATATTAGTGGTCAAAAATAATTTAAATAAATTCCATTAATTTTAGTTTGTTAACACAAGGCATGAAGAGGCTTTGATCTTTTTTTGTTTGTTTTCCCCCACAAAGTTTTGTTTACACTGTAATCCTGTTCGTGTGCGTGAATGAGAGGGAGGCAGGTGTAACACTGAAGCTGCAAGGAGTAGAGACAGTGTAGGTGAATGAATTTTAATATCTGTGGTCAACCATCTAAGGCAATGGGCAGTGCACAAGAGAGGTGAAGAGGAGAGTGTGGGCAGGGTGGAGACAAGTGTCGGGTGATTTGTGGCAGAAGGGTAGCAGCAAGAGTGAAAGGGAAGGTTTACAAGATGGTAGATGTGTGGTGATGTATGGTTTTGAGATAGTGGTGTTGTGGCACAGTTGAAGATGTTGAGATTGACAAAGACGGACAGAATTAGAAATGAGCACATCAGGTTGAGTGGTTTGGAGAGAGTTCCAGGCTGAGATGGCTTGGACATGTGCAGAGGAGGGATAGTGGCTATATTAGCGAAAGGATATTGAAGATGAAGCTGCCAGACCACAGAGAAGATTCATAGATGAAGTGAAGGACACGTAGAGGGTTGGTGTAACAGAAGAGGATGCTAGGGATAGTGTGAGATGTAAGTACAGTGCCTTGCGAAAGTATTCGGCTCCCTTGAACTTTTCACCCTTTTGACACATTTCAGGCTTTTAAACATAAAGATATAAAATTTTAATTTTTTGTGAAGAATCAACAACAAGTGGGACACAATCGTGAAGTGGAATGAAATTTATTGGATGTGTCAAACTTTTTTTTAACAAATAAAAAACTGAAAAGTGGGGCGTGCAATATTATTCGGCCCCTTTACTTTCAGTGCAGCAAACTGACTCCAGAAGTTCAGTGAGGATCTCTGAATGATCCAATGTTGTCCCAAATGACTGATGATGATAAATAGAATCCACCTGTGTGTAATCAAGTCTCCGTATAAATGCACCTGCTCTGTGATAGTCTCAGGGTTCTGTTCCAAGTGCAGAGAGCATCATGAAGACCAAGGAACACACCAGGCAGGTCCGAGATACTGTTGTGGAGAAGTTTAAAGCCGGATTTGGATACAAAAAGATTTCCCAAGCTTTAAACATCTCGAGGATCACTGTGCAAGCAATCATATTGAAATGGAAGGAGTATCAGACCACTGCAAATCTACCAAGACCCGGCCGTCCCTCTAAACTTTCATCTCAAACAAGGAGAAGACTGATCAGAGATGCAGCCAAGAGGCCCATGATCACTCTGGATGAACTGCAGAGATCTACAGCTGAGGTGGGAGAGTCTGTCCATAGGACAACATTCAGTCGTACACTGCACAAATCTGGCCTTTATGGAAGAGTGGCAAGAAGAAAGCCATTTCTCAAAGATATCCATAAAAAGTCTCGTTTAAAGTTTGCCACAAGCCACCTGGGAGACACACCAAACATGTGGAAGAAGGTGCTCTGGTCAGATGAAACCAAAATCAAACTGTTTGGCCACAATGCAAAATGATATGTTTGGCGTAAAAGCAACACAGCTCATCACCCTGAACACACCATCCCCACTGTCAAACATGGTGGTGGCAGCATCATGGTTTGGGCCTGCTTTTCGTCAGCAGGGACAGGGAAGATGTTTAAAATTGATGGGAAGATGGATGGGGCCAAATACAGGACCATTCTGGAAGAAAACCTGTTGGAGTCTGCAAGAGACCTGAGACTGGGACGGAGATTTATCTTCCAACAAGACAATGATCCAAAACATAAAGCCAAATCTACAATGGAATGGTTCACAAATAAACGTATCCAGGTGTTGGAATGGCCAAGTCAAAGTCCAGACCTGAATCCAATCGAGAATCTGTGGAAAGAGCTGAAGACTGCTGTTCACAAACGCTCTCCATCCAACCTCACTGAGCTCGAGCTGTTTTGCAAGGAAGAATGGGCGAGAATTTCAGTCTCTCGATGTGCAAAACTGATAGAGACATACCCCAAGAGACTTGCAGCTGTAATTGCAGCAAAATGTGGCGCTACAAAGTATTAACGCAAGGGGGCCGAATAATATTGCACGCCCCACTTTTCAGTTTTTTATTTGTTAAAAAAGTTTGACACATCCAATAAATTTCATTCCACTTCACGATTGTGTCCCACTTGTTGTTGATTCTTCACAAAAAATTAAAAATTTGTATCTTTATGTTTGAAGCCTGAAATGTGGCAAAAGGTCGAAAAGCTCAAGGGGGCCGAATACTTTCGCAAGGCACTGTATATGAGTTGCTGTGGCGACACCTAAAAGGAGCAGCCAAAAGAAGGCAGCAGCTCAAATCAAACTGAACTAGATATGTAAAACATGAATTGGAAACAAAAATAAAAAGTGAAGAAAAAAAGTAATAGAAAAACATAATGAAAAATCTAAAACAATAATGCCTTTGGTGGTAATGGTAGTAACATAACATTTTGCACACATGTGCATTAAATTTTGATGAACCTTCCAGTATCCAACCACAGTCGCAACTTAGACGTATCAGGAGAATTAAATTGCAGTTGTAAATGAACAGTAAATAAATTGACACAGAGGTGGTGGCATGGTGGTGCAGTGGTTGCCTTTGAGGCAGCTGCCTCGAAGCAAGAAGGACCTCGGGTTGAATCTGCTGGCTGGCTGGGGCCTCTCTGTGTGGAGTTTGCATGTTCTCCCTGTGTCTGCATGGGTTGTCTCCGGGCACTCCGGCTTACCTCCCACAGTCCAAAGACATGCATGGAGTTAGGTTAATTGGTGATTGTAAATTGGCGATAGGTGTGAATGTGAGGGTGTCCAGAGTGTAGCCCGCCTTTCGGCCTGCAGCAGCTGGGATAGGTTCCAGTAGTTGTTGGGGGAAAAAAAATTAAAGCTTGTAGAGAAAATGGGCAAAATGATACAGATTCAAGCATATATCAAGAAGGTGCATCTGCTCTAATTCTAGATTTTAAAGAATTAAAGTATTTTGAGATCAGAAAAACTTACATTATTTCCTCAGTACAGTTACTTGTGTTACTTTGTTCTAAAAACAGTAACTACTGAACAGAAAATATATAACCCAAAATACCCTTTATTTCATCTGCGCAAAAAGTCTTTGTCTTTACAATTGTTTGTTTCTGCTTTCTGTCATAGATTTGACTAAATGCTTAATTACAAAGCTATTTATTTATGATGAAACAGTTTTAAGTTGCAATCTTAGGCTATTCTCAGTGTAAAAATATCAAAGTAACAGTGGCTTTTCCTTGACCTAAGGGCACCCTCACCCACAAAGCGGAAGGAGGAAGAAAAAACAAAAGACAGAGGCAAAGAAAAGCTTGGGACAAAGGAAGGAGAGAAGGAGAGAGGACGAGAGAAGGAGAAAGCGAGGAAACGCCGCAGTGCTTCCACTGGCAGCAGCAGCAGGTTTGCCCTCTTTTTTTAATGGGATCATTTATACTCATGTTGAAGATGAAATCGTTTTTCTGATATATTTTTCCGTTTATTGACTGTGACCAGATCTAGCTCTTCTTCAAGCAGCAGTTCCGGTTCCAGCTCAGGTTCTTCAAGTGGATCCAGCTCGTCTGGTTCCAGCCGCTCCGGCTCTTCCAGCTCCGCGATCCTCCTCGTCTTCCAGCTCCTCGGGTTCTCCGAGCCCCAGCCGGAGACGCCACGATAACCGTCGCCGCTCCCGCTCTGTGTGAGTTACTTCATCTAATAGAACCACTTGGTGTTTGTGCACCGTGATTATTATATGTTCTCTTGTTTGAGTTGTGATGAAGTTATTTAGTGTTTTGCTTGTGATTCTGCAGCTCCAAAACACAGAAGACCAGAGATGACAAGGAACGTCGGAAAAGAAGCCCAACACCCAAGCCAACTAAAGTTTACTTAGGGCGACTCACCAGGAATGTCACCAAGGTTAGCTTTTATAACAAAAACACGCAATAGGGTGTTGGCAAGATGCTGCATTAAGCTAAGTAGAGCTCAACTGATATATTGGAGAGCTGATATTATTGGCTGATATAATCTTTTTACTGTTATATTGTCTTTGCATTTATAATCACTGATAAATGACAGACAGGAGAAGTATCCTTTTAAGCGCATTATGAATGTTGCCATTGCTTAGTTTGCCCACCAGAGGGCACTGCAACTTTCCTGTTGGCAACACACTTGTTTGGAAGCCACAAAAACAACCACCCGGTGATCCAGAGTCAGGGAGAACAGAAATGGGTAATCCACAACTTGTGACCATAAAACAAGTTTATTTTTTTAAACTGCATTGTCATATTATCTTATTAAGGACTCATAAATAATTACACATAACAAATACTAGGAAAATCTGTTTATGTTTTGTGTGTCTGATATATTGGATTTTTAAATTGGCAAATATTGGTATTGGTCTGAAATTCTGTATTGATTGGGTTGTAAAGCGAAGGCACCTGTAAACACAATGTTACTGAATTTTCCCCATTCACATCGATGCTGTTCAGTTTGAAATACAAACTACATACCATCAAAATGCTTCATATCAACCTACAGAGAGTTACCTAAGAGTGAAATTTGGGTGATAGACTTATCGGTGACAAAATTCTCGCAAGGTTCAGTTTTTTTATTTGCCTGCTTATAAGAACTTTTTAGCTTTAGAATCTTGAGCCTGCTGATAAACTGTCCTACCACAGTTTACGCCCTTGGGCGTTTTCCTTTCCCTTTTGCGAGCACACAGGATTAATAAGGAGTACTAATTGAGAAACATGAATATTTTTTCCTTTCACTGTGAGCGGTACTTAATTGCAGCTTGACTCTGTGACACTGTTATAGAAATGCTGTCAGTTAGTTAAGAACAGTCACATTCATAATCTCCTGGAGTAAAGTGGAATTGTACAAGATCAAAAGGAATAGAACCAGATTTCCTGATGTAATGTTATTATATGGATTAAACATTTTCATGGCGCAAACGTTTCACAGCTGCGTCTTTGTTTAACAGGAACACATCCAGGAAATCTTTTCTACCTATGGGACAATCAAAGCGGTCGACATGCCAATGGACAGACTCCACCCACACCTGCACAGGGGCTGTGCTTATGTGGAGTTCGAGACCCCTGAGGAGGCCCAGAAGGCACTCAAACACATGGACGGAGGTGTGTGCGCACTTCAGTGCTTTAATCTAGATAGACTTGCGCAGTATGTGTTAATGTTGGATAACTCTATGCTGACTCTCACTACTAGGTCAGATTGACGGACAAGAAATCACTGCTTGTGCTGTGCTGCCTCAGCGAGTCCGTCCTCCACCTCGTAGACCATCTCTGCCTCGCAGAATGCCCCCACCACCACCCATGTGGCGTCGCAGCCCACCACGCATGAGGAGAAGGTACTATGATTCAACCAGTAACTGTTTCCATTTGCATTTTTATGCTATTTTTATTAAGTCTAGTAGGCCTTGTCTTCCCACAACGCTTATTTATTTTTTTGCCCTTGCAGGTCCCGCTCACCAAGAAGGCGATCCCCAGCACGCCGCCGCTCTCGCTCCAGATCTCCCGGTCGCAGGCGTCACCGCTCTCGTTCCAGCTCCAACTCTTCTCGATAGACGGGTTTTCCTATCGCACATAATCTCTTAGGTTGCCAGAGATCAGATCAGCTTAACTTTTTTGATTCCTCAGTCTTCATGTGGCCACACCAGAATTAACTCATCTGAATTGTAGCCAACTTCTCTTTGATAGTGCTCTTTGTGCAAAGTTTTTATTTTTTTTCATGTTTTGTGTAAGTTCATTTTGGAAAGCTAGTCCGGTATGTTTCAAGTGTGTCTTCTTTTTACACTGTTGAATTTGAATTTTTAGACATTTTGAAAAATAAAACTTTAACAATCTGAAAGGCTCTGACTTTTAAGGTAAATTGAACAATGAAAATAATTAACCCCTGTCCCAAGAATCCAGCCTTACCAGCTCCAGGCAAAAAGGAAGGGACAAGAAAAAAGAGGTTGTTACAGACATTCAGGCTGTAGTTGAATACTCACTTTTACTTAGGAAGGCTCCTGTCAGAGAGACATCGCCCAGAAGTATCTCTATGACAGCATTACTGAGTCAGCATGTCTAATTACTAAGGAAACTTTCCTCATTACTTCCTTTATTACCTTTTTTAGCATAGGAGCCCTGGAATGGGCGCTGGTTCTAGTGCAAGTGCAGATGAGTTTTCTGAGGGCTTTTCTCTTTAAAAATAGGCTACTTCTTCAGGTCTTTCCTTGTTCTCATGACAATTTACATTGAGATTAACGTAAAGACATAGGAGGTCATTTTTTTCTGGGACTATTCAACCGGAGCCTTGGGCTTGTCTAACAGGAAATGCATGGCTGCAGCTAATTTCATTAATGGTGACTCTACTCTATGAAGTGTCCGAGTAAGCAATGCTAGTGAGCCAGCATGCACCTCTAGAACAGATCTAAACGGGAGTGCAGTTGTTATTATACATAAAAAATATAAAGTGGGTTAATGTTGCCAGCATACGTAAATTAATTACGATAAACTGACGTAATTTGGGTTTTTTTCATCTTTTGTGCCTGCTAATTTTTTTTAATCTACGCATAATAACTGATCAGGAAAAAGACTACATTTTAGAGTGTAATGAAGTAGCGAGGGAGACGGTAAGTGCGCAAATTTGGGTGTATCCACTTTGCGAGCGTCTCCGTTATGACCACTGGAGGTCTCACTCCAAATAAACAAAAAGAGCGCTTGTGCATTTGCTGTTTCAGTATCAGCATCTACACAAGACTGACCGTGCTCCCTTTTTTTTCTCATTAAGCCTCCACCTAAATCTACGCCGCTCTTATTTGGCCAGGCGCGCTCCTACGCGCTCCAAATTTAGTTCAGTGAGTCCCTAGGCTACTTTCGATGCATGAAAGCTTGAGGTTTTTAGGGGCTGATCAGGCGTCGGAGCACAACAGACCAAACTTACATGACTGCGGATCACAAAATGATCAGACAGCGTGTGAAAGCGCTTCTGGACAAACCTGGGAATGGGAAGTGTGCCGACTGTGGAGCTGCAGGTAGGCTGGAAGAGGGGATTCCCTCGCAGATGCTGGGCATCCGGTTTTAAGTATGTTTATATGTTCATACGTCCTGTGGCAATCCTGACTGAATCACATCAGAGTTTAAGGTTTAATTTATCTTCACAGTTATGACAGCTGTGAAACAGCTGACAGTGAAGATCCTCACGGTAGAGCGGTGCGTTTGTGGCGGTAATAATTAACAACTAATACCCACAGTCGGAGGTTTTCGGTAGTTTTCATATGAACATTTAACTTCATTAAAACTGGAAATGGGGGAATTTCTGAAACGCCCTTTTCTGTGTAAACTGAGAGGCGAGACAGGTGTTTATGTTGGTTGTTGGTTTTCTTCTTCAGCATGCTGATATGTGGTCACACACCCTGATGGACACACCTAGTTGGTTAACGTGCATCAAATCTGCAGTTCAGCGCATGGGAGCATGCATGCATTTTCAGATGCATGCATGCTCCTACTCAAAAGGTGATAAGCCCATAAATACACGAGGGCATCCTATTAAATACCAACAATAAACATAGCTTTTATGTGTGAGTGTGTATGTGTGTGTGTGTGTGTGTGTGTGTTTCCACGGGAAACTGGGGCTCTCTGTGCATCACATTTTCTAAGATGAATGACGTCTGTGTTAAACCGGGTAAGTCAGGGTGGGACTGGTAAACCACGCGTCGTGATCTCGTGTCGATGACACAGATACACGGTCCTGCATTTGCACAGTTTTTAAATGACACTCAAGGAAGTAATCGAGTCCGTCGTTCTCATGGTGTCTTTGCCTGTGTGTGGTAGAACCGCTTTTCACTTTGTCTTCCTCACAAATGGTTGAAGGGCTGCTGAGTGCTGACGCTAAGCTTGTTGCCCCAGAATCTGTGGCTCGGTTACAAAATAACCACAGTGACAGCTGTAATGTCATCTTGCACTAGTCAGTGTAGATGATGCTAAAACTAGACTTTGAAACATGTCTGTAAGCGCTCACACCTCCACTGTGTCACTTCCCTGCTCAGTGTCTGCTCACCTTACTAAATATTAAAATACTGCATGGGTTAAAAAAGAACAACAACAACAAAAAAAAACCAAAACAACAAAAAAAACAAGCAGGCTGTGTGGTACATATAAAACTCTGAAGTTATTTCTTTCCACATGTATCCTCGTCTAAACAAATGGCTTAACCAGTATTTATCTGTGTTAAAGGTGAACGCTGTGTGCATGTACGCACCTATTCCTACATACAAACACTTATGATAAATATGGGGTGGTGTTATAAATACTGAGTATGTACACTGTTTAAATTTAGGTAATAGAAACAAGCTTATTGCGCTCTAGCGACTTCCTGTCTGCACTATAGTGAGCATATGTGTAAATGATTCATTTTAGGCACACCGATGAGGTGATCAACTGTTTGTGTTAAAGACAAGGAGGCCGAATGATGACGAAACAACAGAAAACATTCAAGCTTTTGTCTGCTGCTTGTCTCAAGCTTTATTTGAAATCTTATTCAACTACAGGAATCAGATTTTCCCAGTGCGGCTGTTCTGTTTGTCTGTGATAAACACTTTTTCCCCCCACTTGCTATCTGAAGCCACTAGCCGTCTGTCCAGGAACGTTTCAGTGTGATCAGTTACTGAAGTTAAAAGTGGTTTTTGTGTGCTCATATACTTCTTTATGCTGCATTGCAGACCCAGAGTGGGCGTCGTACACCCTGGGTGTGTTTGTGTGTCACAGCTGTTCAGGCCTCCATCGAAACATTGCTCAGATCAGCAGGGTCAAATCTCTTATTCTGGATCCCTGGACCCCTTCTGAGTTGGAGGTGAGAAGTGCTAAACCCAGTAGAAGGTCCTCTGTTTGGTAAGAGAGGATCAGCCATTGTTAAAAGCTTGGCTTGAAATCACACCTGCACCCTCTGGCCTTGCTCTTACCCATCTCACCCATGCCACCCATGCTCCACTGTGAGCATCTCGCTTTCTGGCTCCTACTCTGCCCCTGCGTCTCTGCTTCAAAGAATAATAATGGTTATCTATATCGGTTGAGCTTGGCCTGAAAGAAATGAGCCAGCAGCTGACAGACACAACCAGCTTCTTTGTGTATATATGGAAAGATGTTGTTGTGCTTTCGTGTGTGTGTGTGTGTGTGTGTGTGTATGTGTGTATACTTCTCTGTGTGCTGAGCAGTGTCCTCGGCTTTAAATATGAAGACACAAAAGTGCAGCAGTCTAACTTTGGGCAACTGTAATCACACACAGATACCCCTTACAAACATGAGTGGTGTTTTTTTTCCCTCCTCCACAGTTTATCGACTCTGTGGGTAACAATGCTGCCAAAGCCAAATATGAACAGTTAGTTCCTGCCTTCTACTACTGTCCCACATTCAAGGATTGCATGTAAGTGATCCATCTTCTTTTACCCCCTTTACGTTTGAGCAACATCAAGACAGTACGGCCTCTTTTAGTTCTATATCAGGACACAATACAAAAAATCTGGTCCTCAGCAGGTTGCACCATTGTATATTTAGCAAAAATAAAAAAAAACAAAATGCAGAAGCAGCATGTGAAAGCACACCCGTAATGCTTCAGTGGGGATTAAGAGGTAAAATGGCAGCTGGGTGATGCTAATCAAATGTACTTGATTAAGTGATCATCAGCAAGTTTGAGCACCTCTGTAAAAACACAAGCTTTGATAGTTAGCTGTTGTAGAGCATTCAGGTGTGCATTAACACAATGCCAAGGATGAAGGACATTAGCAGATATCTTAGAGGAAGCAATTGCTGCCACCCATCAGCCTGGGATTTGATGTCCATCATTCTACAGTGAGAGAGGTTATTCAAGAGTGGAAAACATTCAAGACAGTTGCCAGTCTTCCCAGGAGTAACTGCCCCAGCAATAATACAGCAGTAATACTGTGCAATGTTCAGAGGCAGTGCAAAAAACCCCAAGAGCAACATTTCAGACTCTACAGGCCTCAGTTAGCATGTTAAATGTTTAAGTTCATGGCAGCACAATTAGACAAAAACTGATCAGCTCCAGTTTGTTTAGAAAGGTTTGCCAGGAGAAAACCTCTTCTCTCTAAAAAGAGCATGACAGCAAGGCTTAAATTTGCAAAGTTGCATCGGAACAAACCACAGTGGCCAGAATACTCAGCACTATGTTTGGTTAAACCAACCAACCAAACAAACAAAAAACATTCACAGCACATCAGCACAACCACCATAGTCCAACTATCAAGCATGGTGTCAAGCAGCCACAGGACCTGGGCACCTTGCAGCTACTGACTCGACCATTTACCTAATTTTAAGACTGGCTAAGGACCAGATTTTTTTTTTCATGCCCTGATACATAAAACCTTTGAATTGAAAGAGGGTTTGCTCTCTCTTTGCCACGACTGTAACATAGATTAAGCATATTCTTACAGCAAAGTAGTGGGATGCGACATGAATTGTGTACTTTAGATTTAGTGTAATTTTTAATAATGGCTCACAATCACTATATTCTGTCCAGGTGTACTCCATATTAATGGCTATTTTGTGTATAAACAGTAAATATTAGCAATGGCACCTCTAAGACTGCAGTTATTGCTCCATAAATGGATGTCTTCATTAACAAATGGTTTTGGTTTGGCAGGATGACATGTAGAAACTCCTCAGTGATAAGAATGCCAAGTTCCTGTAGTATGAACAGGAAGCAGCAGTTCAGTACGAGGGTTACTTCTTAACCGTCCAGTGATATAAATAACAAATTTCAACAGCACTACACTGACCTGTCATGTCAGAATGCCTAAACGGACATGCATTGTGTTTTGTGGTTGGGTGACTGACGAGTGAAGAAAATAGGAAAGAGAAAGGCAGACACGTTAACTGTGAAGGGCTTGAAGGACTTGGTGAAGCGCTGTACACACAAAACAGTTACAGTAAGCACAAAACAATTAAAGAATGAGGTGATTTGTTGAAAGTGACGTAGCCGTTCCAGCACATACGCGAAACCTGTTTATCAAGGGAGCCAAAAAATACAGAGAAATGGGGAAAATAAAATTAATGATGAATGTGAGAGACCAAAGAAGATCACACACCATCTAACCGTTATTATGATTACGATAGGACAAGGGAGATGAAAATGATTATCACAAGATGACGAGGTTGTGTTTGATAGATGTTTGCACAAAATGAATCCCTAAGGGTCAGCATCTGTCCAAGTTAATGAGATGTTTACAGCAAATTGTCTGATGCATGAAGTACACATCAAACCCAGGCAACGCCGAGTGTCTAACACCCGCTGTTCTGCAGGGTCCTGCGGGATCAGTGGATCCGAGGCAAGTACGAGAGGAAGGAGTTTATGTGTGTGGAAAAGCAGGAGTCGTACTCAGCAGGTAAGAATGTGACATGTCTCTGTACTGTTATATACAAAGCCATCTTACCTTTTACGTGCTCAAGACAAGAAGGAATTCTGCGTGTCGCACAGCAGCACCCATTCAGTGTTGACTAATATTGCTGTTTTCAGATTTTATTTTTGTTTGTGTTAAGGAAATGAGAAATACCATGTTAATTGGTGAGATGTTGGCAGGTGCAGTTGTTGCAGGAGGTGCTATTTGGCCTGGTAATGGGATCATACTTTCAAAGGGTGGAATGGGAAATAAATAATCATGGTCCATGAGGCACCATCACCCAGAGCTGATTTACATAGCCCAGCCCAATTAGCCTGCTAGTTAGCGATAGGTGGTGTGTCAGCATGGCTAATGTTGCAGAGACAATGAGAGTTTGCCGTCAAGAGAAGAAAATGGTCTTTTTCTGCCCTCCAGATTTGTCCTTTTATATTCTTCTCTTGTTTCCCCCTAATTACAGTATCACCATTTTCTCATTTTTGTTATCTATCTAAGCTCTAACTGAATGTGTGAACACCTCATCGCTGACTTTTGTGCTGAATCATGTCCCTATGTGAGTGGGCATCTGGCTAATAGCCCAGCGCAGCCTCATAAACGAGAAAGAAGCACCAGTGTAAACCAGACTCAGCTAATCAATAACGGATGCCTCTCAAACTGACTGGCAATGAATTTGCAAATGCTAAGACTAGACTATTATGAGTCTGTCTGTTATGACTATCAAGATTTTAGGATCTTACATATGCATAGATATAAAATGCTGCTATGATTATAATGATGGGCAAGCACTCATTAGTGGAAATTAAATTTAAAGTTCTCATTTTGCATCATTATGATCATCTGTTGAGTTGCACAATGGCACATTTTCCACTAGAGGTTGCAGATTGAAGTGTGACTTAGCACTTACTGAAATAAATCAATGGATACAACAGAGTCATTTCAGAGTCTTTTTTTTAAAAATGTGTTTAGACCTTTACTTCAGAGCAGGCTGTCTTTTTTTTTTAGTGCTTTGGGGGCCTGGGATTGTGCAGAAATATCTATTTAAAGGGGCCACTTATAAAGGATAGATCTACTGCCTTTCAGCCTGCACCTTGTTAACATTTTTTAATTTATTTATCTTTTTTTTTTTACACTATTTTTCTCATTTATCATCACAGTATTGCCAGTGTTACAGTGTTGTTTTATGAAATTCATTCGTCTATGCTAAACTCTGAGTAGCTGCAGAAAAGTCTGAGGAACCGGGAGACTGTCAGACATGTCTATATGGCCATGAATGGCCATGATGATGGCCATGAACCATACATACTATCATGCTTAAAAGACTGCTTCCCTTGGTAACTTCTGTGTGGAAAACAGGAAATTGGGCAAGTTGAAGTCTGTTCAACCCGATAGAAAACGATCTATTTTTTCTTTCTTCCTGTGCATTATATAACACAGTACTACTCAAAACCTCATCCTCAGAAGCTACGGGTGTAATTGTCTCTTAGAATCGATAGTAAAGCAACGTCACAGTGCTATACAGTTCACACAAAGGTTTCAAGTTCACATGCTGCGCTGTAGCCCACATGATAAGGAAACAGAGTGCAATGCCTAAAATCAACACAGTTCCCTTTTAGCTAAACCATAGAAATTACTGGGCGTCTTTAATACACAGTCTGAAGTGATTAGTGCAATATTTTGTAATAAAATGACCTTATCCGCTATGCTTTAAACAGCATTTTAATGTTGCCGAATAGATGTGCAGGACAAACAGGGAGGTTTGTAACTAATTACTCCACTGTCATATTTGTCAGAGGAACTAAACATATTTAAAATGCAAACTCCAGCTTTGCTTCTGGGCTAAGATCCCGACACACGTGTGGATATTTGCATGCAGAAGCTAAAAGTGATCTCAGTTGCAGGTAGAGAATATAAAGCGCTCTTATCAGAGTCTCATGACAGTCAAACTTTGTCTCACTTTCAATGCCCCCTTGTGTTGTGCTGTGCAGAGGTTTACGAGCATGTGGCTATGCGTGCCTGCCATGGAGGAAGAATGCCCTCTTTTGTGTACGAAGATTGTATATGACAGTGCATGCAGATTTTATGCCAAAACACCCAGCATTCATCCGTGCAGGACCTGGAGAGAGACGGACCCTGCCGTCCAAAACTCATTTTGCTTTCCCTAGTGTTTTGCAAATCTTTAACTTTCTGTTATCCCGTTCTGTCATTGTGGATGGTTTGACCCCAACCTAGAGGTGGAAGAAAACAATCTGGTTCATAAATTATTGATGAAGCGATTAGTCAGCCACAAGTTTGCTACTGCCTATGACTCAAACTATGATGACTTTGCTCCTGTTATTGAAGCAGGAAAGTGAAGAAAGAGCTGGAAGAAAGATACAGGTCAAATAATATTATGTACCTTAATCTGAGGTACATTTTCCCCACAAAGCAGTACTCTGTATTTTCTGGTACATTTCCCTCTCATTTTCAGGTATCTTACTGTTATGTACTGCAATAGAAGACAGATTGAGGCCATTTTTTTCTTGCACACTTCCTTGCAGTGTAATATATTAATATATGAGCAACACAGCTATTCATATCCAGCCAGATTGCCATGTGATTTTTGATTGACTCCATTTAAGACTAAAGCAGGTCATTTGGAGAATTCCCAGGAGGTAAGTCTGTGTCGCGTCTCCTCACACAACTCCTCTCCTCCCCGTTGGACTCTTTGTCTGAACAGAAACAGTTACTTAGAAAAATAAAGATTTCTGGGGGGCTCTTTTCACCTTTTTGAGACAATTAAGGCGCGGAGGTGAGAAAGCAAGGTCCGGGCCAGCTGAAAATTTAACCTAGGGCTCACTCCTTGAAGGCATTTGCCCTCATGCAATGTGTCCCTTAACCACTTGGCTCTCTGAGCAGCTTCCTGAGTGCTTACATGTGGGAATAAGGAAACTTTGTAGTTCATGTGTGAATATGACTATTGCACTGTGTGCTTATGGAGCAGCAGTCGAGGAACAATGCCCGAGCGTTTTAGGCTCTCATGTCGAATTCAGCATCAGAATCTATCTCACCGTTATTTGGGAGCATATTTGCACAGTGTTTCTGTCTTACTTGCTTGCATGAGAGTAATGTTATGGTTTTGTCTGTTGCCAGGGTCAGTAATAGGACTAACTAGGTCTGTGTGTTTGTGGGGAGGAGAGAATAGGTGAATGATTGATATCATTTTTTTTTAGAGATGATTAAAAATTACTAGACTCGTTCACTGCTGCCAATTGTGAGGAAAATAAATGCTATGAAACAATAGTGCTTGGTGTGTGCATGTTTGTTTGAGTCATTTTCAGGCTTGTAGATCAGTAGAAGCTAGACATGCATAGTAAAAGCAGTTCTTCCTCCCACCATTACCGAGGTTCTTAGAACGGTCACCACAGATACTAAAGAGGTACACACACAAGCACAAGATCACCAGCATTTCTTTCAGTGGCCTCTACCAATATTGTTTCTGGTTACAAGGTAAGAGAGCTTTCAAGCTTATTGGGTTGTGTAATAGGTGTTTAGTGCACTCACAATACAATGAAGAATAGCCACAAGGGGTGTATGTGAAATAATGTGTAAAGTATGTATGCTTTATTTAGCATTAGGATAAGATTTAACAAGAAAATGTGGGTATAGTTCAAGTTTAGGGATTTCCATACTTGATTTCTGGAACTAAAGTGTCAGTGATGAGTGTAAGGCTACGTGAGTCAATATTTTTTATGGAAAGTGGCTATAGCTTTGAGTATTGTGCAAATCCTGCAATTCTTCAGAACATTTTAGGCGAAAATGTACTAAAATGGCAGGAACTAACTGGTAAAGCATTTAGCAGCAACAGAAACCATAAACTTTAGGTTCAATGAAAGTTGTTTTACCTTTAACCTGAACCTGTGTGTCTCCCCTCCTGGCAGGCTACAGGGAAGGGTTTCTGTGGAAACGAGGCCGAGACAACGGACAATACCTCAGCCGGAAATTTATTCTGTCCGAGCGGGAGGGTGTTCTTAAGTACTTTAACAAGCATGATGTGAGTTTTTTCTGTTTTTCTTGCACGCTTTCACTTCACAAATGTCCTGAATTTTCAGGCAATCTCTTCACAACATATAATTTGTCTATAAGTAGTTGTATAAGTAAGGAATCTGTGTGTTTTGGCAAATGTAATAATCTCTCAGTCTAAAAATGGTTAATAATGTACAAAAAGAGCTCGATAGAGTCTATCTGGACCGTAACCATTGTACATTGCCAACATCATCTGTGTCTTTCATATAATAACCTCTTTTCCATGCACAGAACGATTTTTTTTTTGTGGACACAAAGAGATGACACTCTATCACTGACAAAAAATCTTTACTTTCCGCAGGCTAAAGAGCCTAAAGCGATAATGAAGATCAATACTTTGAATGCCACTTTCCAACCATCTAAAATGGGCACTGCCCATGGCCTCCAGATAACCTATTTAAAGGACAACAGTACTAGGAATGTCTTTGTTTACCACGAGGATGGAAAGGTGAGGTGACAGGCCTCTTCAAATGGGAAATAATGAGCATGAGCATGAGCATGAGTGTGTTTGGGTGAGGATGCAGGAGAATGTTAATGTGTCCCTCTAGTGGAAATAGTTGGTAATTACAAGTCAACATGGAAATGAAAAATGATCAACATCATATTTCCCTGACTTACAACTTACTTTAAGATGGTTCTTATACAAATAATTTTTAATAGGTCACTTTGATTCATTATGACTGATGGTTTAAATGACACGAGACTGCTGTATAACTCACTGTACTTCCCGATGTTCTTCCCTGAAGGAAATAGTGGACTGGTTCAATGCCATCAGAGCAGCCCGACTTCACTACCTGCAGGTGGCTTTTCCCGGCACTCCAAACTCTGAGGTAAGTAATTGCTCTTATATATGGGCACATGGATGAAGGCAACTATAGCTGAAGTAAACGGACTAGTTCTTATATAGTGCTTTTCTACTCTTCTGAGCACTCAAAGCGCTTATACAACACATTTGCATTCACCCATTCATTCAAGCACTTCCATGATTAACTAAACTAAATGCTTTTTATTATCTAACATTTACACACATTCACACTCCAACAGTTGCATCGGAGAGCAACTTGGGGTTAAGTATCTTGCCCAAGGATACATTGGCATGCAGCCTGGGGTAGCCAGGAATCAAACTACCGACCTTCCGATCAGTGGAGGACCTGCTCTACCTCCTGAGCTACAGCCAACCCAAGTTGGCTAAAGTTTTTTTTTTAACTTGTCATTATGAAGGAAATATTAATTATTAATGGTACCATCTGCATTTAGACTAGTTTACTATGAATCTGCCTTCACTGTGCAAAAACAAAAGAAGAAAAGGATAGTTGTGTTGTTTTCCCTGGCAGTTTCAATTCAATTCAATGGAATGGAGGACATGCAGGTGTCAGAGTAATGGAGAGAACTACCTGGAAAAAGAAAAACATGTAGTGTTTCTGATGTTTAATTTAAACCTGTTGCAGTGATGGTTTAACTTCAGTACAGCTCAGTTAACTGTAATAATTTACAAAATGTTAAATCTTTTACTAAGTATGTTCCGAAGGCAACAAACAACAAAAGTGACCAAGTTACAGATGCGTTTTGTGTTAGATGTTAGTTCATTTTTAACATAAAAGTTTTAAATTAATGCACGTATAGGAGCTGCAAGGACACGTCATCAGTTTGCTGGGAATGTATAACAACAGCAAAGAAATCAAATTGCCAATTCTGAACATATTTTAACTGTAACCAGTATATAATTAACTTTTAATCAGTGTAACAGCTAGTACACACACAGCCGCATGCATGCACGCACATAACAGGAAAGGAAAGAAAAAAAAGCAAGCAGATGCTTTTCTTTAAATGGTGACTTGATAAAATTAAATTCCAGAGAACTCTTGATAAGGACCGACTGTTTCAGTGAATGCTTCTTTTTCCTTTGTCCAGCTGCTTCCAAAGTTAACAAGAAACTACATAAAAGAGGGCTACATGGAGAAGACTGGTCCAAAGGTGACTTTGTTCTCCATTTTGTGTAAATGAATTGCCAATCATATATTGAGGGAGAAGGTTGCAACTCATAGTGATGCCTTCAAGATGACTTCAGTCTCTTGTTTCTGTCCTGCAGCACACTGAGGGCTTCAAGAAGAGGTGGTTTACGATGGACGACAGGAGGCTCATGTACTTCAAAGATCCACTGGTAGTAAAGTTGCAACAGATGAAACACACTGTAATTGCACACTGTGACCAGCAGATGCTGCTGTGATGTTTCTCTACAGTCCATCCATCCACCCATTTTTGGAATTTGTACAGTGCTCCTTTGGTTTATGCTGTTCAACATGCCAGAGCAGAAATGTTCCCCTCAGAACTGCAGTCATTTTATTTACAAATATCTGCTTTTATACCTTCATGAATCCACAACTTTCCATATCGATCAACATCACCAAATTTAAATTTGATTCAGGAACATTAAATGTGCTTCCATCTCTGCTTGTAGGATGCCTATGCACGTGGTGAGGTCTTCATTGGTAGTAAGGAAAATGGCTACACTGTGCTGCCTGACCTTCCCTCCAGTATTCAGGGTTACCATTGGCCATTTGGAATAATGATAGTGACCCCAGAGAGGAAGTTCCTCTTTGCATGTGAGACTGAAGAGGACCAGAAAGACTGGATCACTGCTTTCCACACAGTTATTAACAGACCAATGCTGCCACAGGAGTATGCAGGTTAAAAAAAAGTGACAAAACATATACAGTGCTGTGCAAAAGTCTCGAACCACCCTTCATTTTTTTATATTCTGCAAAGAAAATGGGAAATAGGTGCAGTAATTTATTGAAATGTACAAACATAAATGTAAATCCAGAATAAAAGGCAAAAACTTTATTCTTCAATCCAGAACTCTCTTAGGCAAGCACTCCTGTAATTCTTTTAGGCTTCAGGAACAGTTCTCCAGGCTTCTTGAAGGACATTCCAAGCTCTTTAATTCTGCTCGTGTCAAGATGATCCCACACTGCTTCAATAATGTTAAAGTCTGAGCTCTGGGGAGGCCAATCAATGACTGATAGTGTTCTATTGTGTGTGTGTGTGTGTGTGTGTGTTTTCATATTACTGCACTGGCAGTGTACTTTGGATAATTATCATTCTAAAAAATGAAGCGTTTGCCAATCAGATGCTTTCCAGATGGTACTGGATGGTGGATCCAAATCTCACTGTACTTTTGTGCAAACCATGACAGAGCCTGGCTGTAGACACATTGTTCCTTTCTGTATATAATGACAATTTCAACCAAAATTTTCAAATTTCATCACTCCATCAGACCTGTTGCCACAGATTTACACTCCAGTTCTCGTGCAATTTGGGATACCGCAGCCTTTTCTTTCCAATGTCCTTCCTTAAGAATGGCATCTTGACATCCACCCTTCCACTGAGGACATTTTCTCATGAGGCTTCAGTGAATAGTAGATAGATCAGCTGAAGGGGCAGATGAATCTCCCAGATCCTGTGGCTAATAGCTCTTTGGGAATCACCTTGTTGGTGTAAAAAATTATTTTATGACTGTCAAACTGTTATCATTGGCATTTTTCATAGATTCAAAAAAATTATGTTTTTGTGACAGGCTGTAACAAAGTGCCTAAAGATACAATTTAAAATGAGTTCTTTGAAAAGCTGTCTGTTATGTGTAGACACAACAGAGGGGGCTTTTTTTAGGTTTGAAAGATTGATAGGTCAGTCTTAAGAGGCTTAGCAAAACAAAAACAAAAAACCATTCTGGTCAGGAGCAAGGACTGAACTGAAAGTGAGTGAAAATGTCCAAAGAAAATCTTCAAAGGACCTTAAGAAAGCCTGGAGAACTATTGCTCAAGACCACTTTTAAGCAATTACAAGAAAGTCTGCCTCCTTAGAACCAAAATATAATGAAATGAGAGGTGGCACAAGACTTTTGCACAACAGTTTTTCAGTACATAAAGAAGTCACGATAGTAGTTACCATTTTCATCACTCATTAAGTTGTATTTTTTTCTCCCTTTCTACAGTGGAGGCATATTTTAAACACAAACCGTGATGCACACAGTGCATGAAGAAGCCTTGGTGTGGGATAAGGAATAGAAATTGAAGCTGGAAGACGAACCACGACATCTTACAATAGAAACATTTCCAAAAACTGAAGGCTGGCACAGAAAAGAACCTTACGATGAGACAGCTTTGACCAGTTGCCATTCCAGCAGTTATTCCTTTTGTCTCTGCCTGCCGGCTTTGTCAGCCTCACCTACATGATGTGCCAGACAGGTTTCGTGGAGGGTCATGAATGTTAGCTAACTCAGTCATCTGTTATGTGGTCTGACTTACTTTCATACTTGAAACAGGACAGTCACACTGAATGTGCAGAGGTGTGTGTGTGTACGTGTATACCTTGAGTTAGATCTGCTGCTGCTCACAGTGCTCTGTAATCAGTAACATAAGCGTCAATTCTTGCATAATCGAGATGTTAATTACAACTGAATCGATGTTACCTTTCTGAGCGGTTATATGCAGACCAAAACAAATTAATCTGACAGAAAACTGCAACTTCAGTAAGGTGTTATACATTATTTGACATCTGTAAAAAATTTATGTAATTCTGAATGTATTTATTTATTTTCAACTAATTTTCTATATGCCACGCAGGTAGAATAAACCATTTTTTTTGTTAACATTTATGAGCTTAATGTAACAGCTAAGTACTGGCTCCCATTACTGTCTTTTGTTTGTAGAACTACTTAAAGATTTTCTTTATGTCATGGGTTATAATCCAGCAGGGGGAGACATAGGAAAGGCTTTAAACTAATAAAAGCTTCCAGCGGCTCATTGACCTGATCACATCAGTGATCGCAGTTCTACACATTAATTGACTTGTGAAAACAGCCCTAACAAAGAGACACGAGGAGATCTGAGCACTGCTTTAATTCGACAATGATACATTTTGTTCAAATCTGAAGAGCTGAAATCAACTGATGTGAACACGCACATGCTCTCTGCTGTAATCCCACACTCCTGCATGCTTCGATTTGTGTAGATTGTCCAAGAAGAGGATTTGTGTAAGAGAATCTGAAATATAACATAGACTTTTTAAATTTTTTTATTTTATTAGATTTAAGTTACAAGAAACATTGAAAGGTATTAAAACCAATAAACATTACTCTGAACTTCAAGGCTGAAAAAGAAACATGGGAATGTACAGTAAGTGCAGTACAGTTTGTGGTTTCTGTGACTGAGATGGAGTCTAAGCAACAGTCATATAAAAAGACATCTGTGCTTCTTATATGAAAAGTTAAATACTGTTAACAGATTAAAGGCAACATACTGCCCAAAATGTTAAGAAAACATGGCACTATATACCCAAAACATGAATGTGTAGAAAATACGTACATGCAGTACTATGTAAAATTTTGAGCCATCTCTCATTTCCTTTTATTTTACTTCTAAGGAGCCAGACTTTGTATTAAAGTGATCTTGAGTAATAGTTCTCCAGACTTTCTGCAGGTCTTTCTGTAATTTCTTCTTTAGTCATTGGCTTCATTTTCACAAACTGTCAGTGCAGTCCTGATTCCACGATTTTCAGAGTTTCAGAGTAAAGTTTTCAGTGTCGTTTTTTTGTTATCTTAACAGTGACTTATGAATCATTCAATCATAAAAAAGGTACCTAACTCAAGGGATGAGCCAGTACTTAGTCTACACAAAACAAACAACTTGGCAAAGAACCAGTTTTAAACTGTCTTTAGCCAGCAGTTGAAAAAACACATAATTTGTTCCAATTTCTTTAGTTAAATGTATGAAAATGGCAAAGATAACACAGCCTGACAGGCATAAAAAAGTATTTTTGCATCAACAAGATATTTCCCAAATAACTATTAGCTGAAAAACTTGGGATATCTTGGCACAGTGTGCAATGAGTCCTTAAAAAAAATCTGAGGAAACAAGTGTAAGATAAAAGAAGACATGGAAGTCAAGGCTGAAAACTGGACTGAAAATCAGTGGTAACAGGTCTTAGGACGTGATGATTGCAAATTTGAAATATTTGGTTAAAATCATCATCATCACTGTGTACAGAGGGAGTCAGGAGGGTGGTACAGCAGTGAGTGTCTACAGCTGTGTGTAAAACACGATGCAGTATCTGTCATGGTTTGGGGCTGCATTTCATTCAGTGGTGTTGAAGATGTTGTCAAAATTGGTGGGAATATGAATGCAGAAAAGTGTCATCTGATTTTGACCCACCGTGCAATACCATCTGGGAAGCATCTGACTGGCAACCACTACATTTTTCAGCATGACAATGATTCCAAACACAATGCCAAGACAATGGAACACTATCAATCATGGATTGGCCTCCCCAGAGTCCGGACCTCATCATTATTGAAGTAGTGTGGGGTCATCTTGACAGAGAACAGAACAAAAGGCAGCCAACAGCCAAAAAAGAGCTTTGAATGTCCTTCAAGAAGCCTGGAGAACCATTCCTGAAGACTGCTTAAAGAAATTACAATTGCCTCAGAGAGTTCTTCTTCTTTGTTGAAGAATAAAGGTGGTCACACCAAATATTGACTTTCAAGCTTGTTAGAAGTGTGTAAACTCTGTTTTTGCCTTATATACTGTATTTCCATATATATTAGCATATTTTTCAATAAACTGCACGTTTTTTTTTTTTTAATTCACCAATGTCCTAGCAAAATATAAAGAAATGAGGGTTGGCTCAAGACTTGCCTATCATGATTTGCATGGACTACGAATAAAACAATTAAAAAACCCCAGATATGTACATGTTTCATATACAATATTTTAGGTTACTGCAACCCTTTATTCCCCAACTCACACCCATGCTCTTATTTCCCCATCCAAAGTGCTGTTCTATCCAAACCATTTTACATGCAGAGAGAAAAGTAGTATTTACACCATATGAACTAAAAGCCCATTTTATCTACTGTATATTGCACACAGTGTGTTTTTAAATAAATCCAGCAAACATAAAATACAGATTATCAAGAATTAGCACTACGGATCCTAAAAACTCAACATCAACCCTTTGTTACTGATAAAAATACCAATGAGTTTGAAAACAGCTTTTACTCTTCTGTTACCCATGCATGAGCCACACATCTAAATTTATTTCAGCATTATACTAACATGGATTCAAATCTGAATGCTGTTAATGATGATCTTTACTCACTACCTTTGTATCCAAAAAAGCAACACCCATTTGTTTTTTCTAGATTTGTGTGTTAAAGTAATACAAATTCCCCCCAAATCCACAGCTGAGCCATAGAAACACTTAGATTGAATTTATGCTGGTGAGCTAAATGGGCTCCAGGGAGCCTGTCAAATCACTGATTTGAACACAAACGCGAACAGAGGACACTTCACTACACATTTAATATTTGAACATTAGTATTTGAACATTCATTCATAACATTCAAAGGAAATGACAGATTAACTACACATTAATTATACACAGAAAATAAACGGCTTTACAAAACATGCATCTTATCTCTGCAAAAAACCAAATAAACAAAACCAAACAAATGACAATAATAATCTTGGGCTACATTTACAGCTACAGAAGGTGATGGGTGAGGAAAAGCAAGCTACACGTACACATGATGCAGGAAGGCAGCGAGATTAGTGAAGGACAAGAGAGTGAGGCTGTGTGGACTGACACAACGAAGTCTGAAAGTGGAGAAGCAGAAGGTCAAAAAGGTTTATACCTCGCTGGGGCTGACTCCTCATTTCTGATCAGGCCACATATGAACACGTATGGTATGGAAATAAGTGGTCCACACACATTCACACATAGAGCCAGAGAATGACTGAGGCAGGCTTTTAAGACTGGCAGCAGCCAGTGCCCTTCATTTCTTTGTTCACGTACTCGTGGAGCTTAAACTTCTCATTGGGATCTTTCATGGACCTGTGCTTCAGCTCCCTGAGGAAAAGGAAGAGGATATTGAGATAAAGGATTTTCACACACATTAACCCATTTTCTAAACAGCTTATCCAACTAGCATCATGGGGGTCAGGAGTCTATTGAGGCTGACAGTAACACAGAAGGGCAAACACATTCATACATGGACAATTTAGTCAACGCTTAACCTATAATACACGTCTCTGGACTGTGGTACAAAGACCATGCAGACATGCAGAATACTGTGATGCAACAGTGCCAGACACTGCACTTCCTGCCATCCCTTCAGTCACATATGACCCCAAATAAACAAATAAACACAACTAAAGGTAATACTACTAATTGTATCTGTACTTCATTGAAACATTTCCAACTTCCCCTTTTGGACTCCACATCTTTATATGACAACACTGAACATTTTAAATTACAAACCACATTTTCATTTGTCAAATCGCTAACACTTGCAAAGAGAAATATACTCACTTGGCTACAGCAGTGAAAGCCAGCTCTACATTGAGACCTGACCTGGCACTGGTCTCCATGAAGGGAACTCCAAATTCCTGCACAGCCGAAGCAATGACAGTTAATACAAAGTGATTTTATTTAATCATTTCTATTGTAATCCTATTAATCTGAAAGCCTATCCATTAATGTGATAGCAAGCATTCAGCCATTTGCTGTGCTGAAGTTCAAAAGCAGTCTGGGCATTCTCCTCTGACCTCTGGCATCAACGTGACATTTTTGCCCAGATAGCTCCCACTCACTGGATATTTTCTCTTTTTCACACATTTTTCTGTAAACCCTATAGATGAATGTGTGGGAAACACCAGCCAGTGGATTTAGACATGTAGACAAGGCTGATTAGATGTTTGTGTTAATGAGCAGCTGAACAGGCATACCTAATGAAGTGGTTGGTGACTGGTCAGCATAGTGTATGTGTAAGAAGATAAAACAACAGAATTATGCTTGAATGGAAAAAAATTGTGACTGTTGGATAAAAACTGTATACAAATTTAGTCCAGAAGCTACACACTTGTTCACTTTAGATAATCCAGCTCCAAAGCTGTCTACATCCTTTCCCTCTGCAGGCAAATTTGTCTCAGCAAACACAGATGATAACTGAGGTGTCTTCTTCCTTCCAGGCAGAGCACTGAATTACTTATTGCCACTTTATTGCTGCCATTTCTAAAAAGAATTGCTTGGCAGTTTACCCTTTTTTTCTTTTCAGTGCGCTGTGTTTTGTAGCAGTGCCAGTATTTGAAGAACTATAAAACTGGGGACAACTGACAGTCGATAAATGGTATGCAGAAACACATAAAACATGATGACCCATAAGACACAATTGTACAGAGTAAATACCGACTATCACATTTTTATTATCTACAGGGGTGCAAATACATCCGAGTTTGTGACCTGAGAGAAAAGTCTAATCTTTCTTTTTCTCACAGCAGAAGGAAATCTCAGATAAAGATTCAGAGTGAAAACTGATCTCTAGATAATAGGTAATATTATTATATTATCTCTATAATATATTATCGCTAGATAATATTTATAATCCTCTTATCTGCCATGAAAAAATGCAATCAGTCATACAAATCCCTTTGGAAAAGCACACAAATAGAGAAATGAATGCCTTTGCTGGTCACAAAAAAGATTATAAAATAATTTAAAATGTGTGGGGAAAATGTCTGCGTATACCATGTGGACCTTCATACTCTGACACAGTTAAATAAATCTTGGTGCACATTTCCCCACCTTCTTAGTTCTTTACCTTAGCAAGTCTCTCACCATCTTCTCTCTTCACCACCCTGTCATGAGTGGCATCAGCCTGATGAGACAGGGGAAAAACAAGGTCACATTCCACCATCAAGCAAGCATCAGCAATGCCAAACATTGCGGGCATTTTGTCATGTACAAGCCTCTTTCTGATCTGATGGCAGCTAAGGAGTCTTGGGATGCTATTTAGAGGCTGATATGGCATGTTGGGTGACTGAAAGTAGACAGAGCTCTGAGCCAGAGACATCTGTTCTCTGCTCAAGAGAGAATGCCAGTTATAGAAAATGTGTTTCACTAATATTTGCAAATTTGATTGACAGTTATTAGATGTGTGTGCACACAGTATGACTCAAGACTCCCTGGCAGAAGAGATGTTATATCTCAACTGGACCCTCCTGGCTAAATAAAGGATACATAAAAAAAAAACAACAACCAAAAAACAGGTTTTAAAGCAAATATCACCAAAAACTAACTACCTGAGTTTCAGACAGCTTTGGCAACTAGTGCATAAACATAGACGGTAGTTGATACTTAGCAAGTATCAGTTAAACATACTTAAAAACATACCTGAGTTTAAGCAGAAATACAGAAAATGTTATTTTTCTTAAATAAATTAGAGGAAGAAAATGGACAACATGTGACTTAAATATGAGTGTCACAGCAAATGTGATATTTCAGTTTTTCTTTTTAATATATTTGCAAAAATTTCTACATTTCTGTTTTTTTCTGTCAAGATGGGGTGCTGAGTGTACATTAATGAGAAGTAAAAATGAACTTTTTTGATTTTAGCAAATGCCTGCAATGAAACAAAGAGTGAAAAATGTAAAGGGGTCTGAATACTTTCCGTACCCACCGTATACTTAAAGTCTTTTCAGATGCCCACTCACTGTGAATCCACAAGACAATTACCTGTGCTACTCTCACATCCCAGCAATCAGATGTCAGATGGGTTTTGTATGTGGGAACTGGCAGCTCACTCAGGTAATGTCTAGAAAAGTTCAGGATTGCAATTTGTGTGTAAGAACTGCCAATAATCTGAAGGAATTGCAGTGCCTTGCCTTGTTTCCAAGCAGCATGAGCACTACATCTTGTTGGGCGTATTCATGGATCTCAGTCAGCCATGCCTGGTAAACACAAGAAAGGAAGAGACAAGGATAAATATGTGGTATGCATATAGAAGGGCTCAGAAAAAGAAAGCCCTGTCTGGGACTTCACAAGGACAAGCCTGAGCATTAAATCTAATGACATAAGGAGGAGGAGGAAATGGAGAGTATGAAATTAAAGCAAGGGCACAGAAATAAAGGGTATAGACGCAAAAGACAGAGTCTGAGGAATGGCAATATTGCAGGACTGTAACAAACTGTGTAGTAAGATTGTAACAAACATCATCATCAGTTAAAATCAACACCCTGAGCTGCATCTTGTTTTAACTGTAATATGTACAGTGGGGAGAGATAAAGTCTTCCAGGGGAGCAAACAGCTCTTCTTACTGTACGAGCTATGACAGCTGCTGAACCGTCCATTCACTGTTAATGAGCAATTAGTTAGCTTAAATGAACACCTGCTGAAATAATATCCGTTGTCTCAGCACAATGCCTAATTGTACCCACAGTGAATTATTCTGCATTAGTTTTTTTTTTTTGCTGTGATCAATCCATTTTTTCTTCAATGGTTCTGCTCCAGAGCTGGTTTCCTTCAGACAGCTCCTTTGCAGTTAAACCTTCTGATGACACTGTATTAGTAGAGGAATTTCTCTGGCTCTGTGAGTGCCAGCATATGGTTGAAGGAGACTATAAGCAAGTTTCAGTTAAAGTTATCATAAACAGTATGTGCTTCCTTGTTTTGATTTCTTGGCATACAATAAATACTGAAGGAAAAAAAAAAGAAACAGTTTTGTTGGATAAAAAATCTGGAGCCAAAATTATAAACTTTGTCTGGTCAGTCACTTTTGGATTCAGCTTTGTAGATCTTATTAAAATTAAAAACTGTGGAAAAGAAAAAAAAAGAAAAGCTCTGTGGAGAAAAGAAGAGTTTGTTCCAATGCAGTTTAATGAGGTTCTACAAAAAGAGGAGCTTCACTTAAACAAAGAAGCAGAAATGACAGCAAAGTGACCCTGGGATGTCCAGCATTAAGCAAGCAAAGCGAGTGAGAGACAGACAAAAGAGATCAAAGACAGAAAGACAGAGAGACAGAAGACACTGACTCCTCCTTTCAGTGTTACTTAACCATAATACATGTTAAAAAACATTTGTTGTGAACAAGCATACCCAATATGTGAGTACTAACATACCGGTTACACTGAATCATGTTTCACACGGCAAAGATCAGGCATAACTCAGCCTTTCCAGTGCATCCCAAGGTGGCCCTGAGGGGGCAAATGCACTACAACATAAGAAAACACCAGCAAATAGAAAAATGCCATAAAAGCACACAAAAAAACAACAGATGTTGACTAAAAAGTAATGGAAATAGAAGAAAAACCACAATGGAAGTTGGATTAAACAGAAGTAGAAAAAAAAGAACAAAATCTCACAAAATACAACAGAAGTGTTTCTGTGGAGACAAAGATGTGATGGAACAGCTGCGGAAATGGCAGAAACCAAAACGTGTGAAGGAGGGAAAAAAAGTGGAGGATTCATTGGCGTTGTGAGGAATAAAAAACATGGATGGTAATGTGTGTTTTAATCACATGATTCATATAAGGGCTAGATACATCTTTGCTATTAGCCGTTTATTGTTAGCTTGCCACTTCAGCAGCTGTTCCATCTCCCCCAAAACCACTTCCATTGTGTTTTGTGAGTTTTCCATTTTTGTGAGCTTTTGCAGCATTTTTTTCTATTCTCATTGTGTTTTATTCAACTTCCATTGTGTTTTGCGTGCTTTTGCAGCACTTCTCTAATTGCTGGTGCTTACTTAGGTTGCAGTGCACTTCTCAGGGCCTCAGGGCCTCCCAGGGCCACCGTATGTTCAGAATGGCAACAACACAAACCCTCCAATCAGGGTTGGGTACTCCCAGCATGTTCAGTGCTCTTCCCAGTTTGTTCAGCCCACTGACTGCATAACAGCCTCCTCTTCAAGGCCCATCTACTGTGCTGGAGGCAACATGTAAGGCATACAATTCTTAAGGTGCAGGGTTACACAGAGTTCACTCACTAAGGTACACAATAATGCTGGTAACAGTAGTTTTCCACACAGGTTACATGCAGCATATTAAGTGAACTTCAAAACATACTGAGTAAGATTTTCACAATAAATGAATCTGAGAATCATTCACTCCAGTGTGTAACTCAAAAATCTTCTCATCAGTTTAAGCTATAGTACTAAAACAGACAGTAGTGAAAATTCACAGGGGAGTCCACCAACCACTGCTAATCACCATTGCATTATACATAATATGACACCACCACCACCAGTCCTTGAAAATGACAGGTAAAACATTACTCTAGATGGAACAGACCATGTTTATTTCACTAACAATGCCCAAGACCAAGTATACTGGTGATAAAGTGTTAATACTGTAACTACTACCCTCTATGTTCTTTCAGCCTGCTAGCTATGCTAACAAAGCCACAGTTACCCAGCTCTGACTCCCACACTTGATTTGGTCACATCATGGCCAGCAGAGCTAAACACACTAGGCTACTCTGTTAAAGTAAATGAAAGAAATAATGTGATGGCAGTTGAAGTTGTGTCGTGTCTCTTTCCCACATTTAAAACCAAGCTGGCAGCATTTAATTAGTTAGTTCTCTGTTTTCACTCCCAGAAGGATACCCCATTGTCATTTTATTTTTTTCATTTTGTGTTTTTTTTCCCTTCCCTTATTTTTGTCATTACACTTACTTAAAAACAATTATTTACTCTTCTAATTGGAGTGAGTTGAGCCGTGTGAAGTCCCCTAAAGGAGGTCAGGTCAGGTGTCTCCTACTCATTGCAAACTTTGCACATTGTCACTGCTGTAGTTTAAAGTTTGTCAGCCCTCGGGACCCTCTACTTCACTCTACTCCCATCCCATCCTACTGCACACTCTGAAAAATATTGGTGGTTGCCAGTGCTACCCCTCAGCCTCCCAGCAGCAGAATCTTTAGGTGGCACAACCCATAAAATGAAAAGTCAAAATACTAGTATATTAGCTGTGTGGTGTTTTACCTCAAACATGCAGCATGGTCTTGTTCATCACAAAAGAATACTGAAGAAATGTCTTCAGGTTGAAAACAATGAAGGTTCTTAGCATATGGGAAGCAATGTATATGATCAGAGCAATAACTGACACCACAGTGCTTTGTAGATTTGGGAGCTGATAAACCAAGTAAAAGCTATGTAAGCCACAGTTGTACACAAGAGCTATTTTTACAGGAACAGACTCTGTTTGTTCACCTGTACAACCTTTGTCCTCTAACCAGTACTCTAGTTTGATGGCCTGTCTTGAAATCAATGCTGAATCACATTTGTGTTTTGATGAGCTTCAGAGTTAATGAGGTCAGCGAGGTCTGGTGATTTGAGAAACCTGATGGTGGCTCCTAGATTCTTTAATCAGGGCCCTGAGCCCTCCAGCTATTTTAAGAAAGATAAAAAAGACTGAGCTGGGCTGAATTTGAATTTCCATCACCAGTGAGTTTCAGCATAGTGCTGAGGGGGTGAAATGTTTCTGAGGAACTCCTTCCTTGCAGCTAATCACTTGCTTCATGTATAATTCACCTTTTTGTCAAGGTTTCCTATCATTCACACATTGCTTATCTAGTTCAGTTGCTATAGCTCCTCGTCTCTGAAAAGGATGCATCTTTGAATTCTGTGCAAGTGTTTTATGTTTTTATGACGTAACCTGTTTTTTAATACAATATTTATCAAAATATTGGCTCAAACATTTGGCCTTTGGTTATTGTTATCTACTTCCCAACCCTGCAAACTTTCATCCTCCCACAAGTACAAGCAACCCTCTGCAGGATAAAATCTGACAGCCTGCCTCTGAGTGATTCTCTCCATATGCTACGATTACTGGTGATGAACCATAGTTTGTAATTAGATCATTTGGCTGTTCATAGTGCATCCCGTCACGGGTTGTTTCACGGATATAATTATCGATCATGATGCCACTTGTCACTTTCACCCTGGAGAACTGAAGTGTCCTTTTGTGTTTTCATTGCAAAAGAAGAAATATGCATGCAAAGATGCAACAGAAAGCAAAATGAATCAATGTGGTAAATCAATAGATTCTAGGTGCATTTCAATACTCATACTACCACAGAATTTAGTATTCCAGAAACTATGATTTAGTGTGTCTCAACATACACTATGTCACATGCAAAATACTAGAATGTCCTCCTGCATCTGTCTTCATGCAAGCCATTTGTGCCATTCTAAAAATACAGTCCTCTGTGACAGCTACACACACAACAAGAATGTCAAAGTTCAAGGCGCAGTGTTATTTGATGAAACAGTATGTCCTCAGTGTGAGCATGTATTCTGCATACAACAGTATACCTTTCAAAGGCAGCTGCAGCATGTAATATAGTACATCATTTAAATAAGTGACAAGTCTATAAGACATGTAACATAACTGGTGCTGCAGAAACAGGATCTTTTAACCGTACTACAGATTATGCCAAGCTACTGCATAACAACTGTAAACAGCACATCATACAACAACAAGAATGCAACTAGAAGCTAAAATGCTCCAGTTTATGAGTGCCAAAGAACTTGTAGTTAGTGAAAGTTGTCTGCTGATGACTGGGGCAAAAGTTAGGCATAAAATATTAAACACCTTAAAGGACAGTAACTGTTAATTAAACCTGGCATAAAACACATTCATGTTGCTATAGTGGCTTTTCCTTCATTTTAGAGATTAAAGGGAATTAGAAATAGCCCATAAAAGCTTACAGTATATTAATGAGTGTCCACTGTCAGAAATAGCAAAAAGAACAGTACACTGGAAGTCAAAGATGTGTTAATAAAAATTATTAAGCAACGCATGAGCAAAATTGCAAAGTAAACCCTCACGCAATGGTGAGGAGCTGCTGGAAGGTTATGCTGACACAGCAGTGGAAATACACACTGTTCCACTCTGCAGTGCTCTCTGAAAACAGGATCTACATATAAGTCATCAGAAACCTCACAAAAACACAGACAAACAACTCCCCCAAAACAAACAAAAAAAACTAATAAGCATAAAATATCTGAAAGAAATGCACAAAAGTGCTGTGGACAGAAAATTTTTAAAGTGAGCTTTTTGGCCACAAGTACACTTTACCAACTGATAAGTACAGGGGTGGGCATATTCAGCTATGGACGTGCATGGTTATCAGTGGAACAGAAAAAACAAAACAAAACAAAAAAAAACCACAAACAGAGTGAAGAAACAGTTCAGTGAAATACTAATACTATCTGAATGTAAAATTTCAGGTAGTTAGCCTAGAAATGAAAACTGGAAAGAGGGTACACAATCTAAACTCGACCCAACAGACACCAGAAAATGCTTACAAGTTGTTCTGGAGGAAAGATTTGTTTGTTTGTTGTTGTTTTGTTTTTGTTGGCTGTTGACGATGATGATGTTTATTGTTTTTTGTTGTTGTTACTAAAAGGCATCTCATGTAAATATGATACTTTGCAAAAGTCTTGAGTCATTTTAAAAATATTTTGTTTCCAAGGAGCCAGAATCTCTTGTATTTTTTAAGTGCTCTTCAATAGTTTTTCTTTGCACACTGGCTGCTTTTTCACTCATTTTCAGTCCAGTCCTTGTACCTGACCATTTACAGAGTGATGTTTTTGTTTGTTAAGCCACTTAACACTGACCTATGAATCTTTCAAGGATACAAGAGGCACCTCACTCACAGGACAAATGAATGTTGTGTCTACACATAACACCTTAGTAAAAAGTAGTTTAAAATGTATCCTTAGGCACTTTGTTACTAGCAACTTGTCACAAAAACCACATAATTAGTTCCCATTTCTTTAGTTGACTCTTCAAAAAAAAAAATGCCAACATTAACACAGTTTGTCAGGCATAAAAATAGTATTTTTTGCACCAACAAGGTGATTCCCAAAGAGCTATTAGCTAGGATTAACTTGGCATATGTCAGCATGGTGCCGTGTTTTCTTAAAAAGAGAGATAACTAGATAAGTTGAGAAAAGATGACGACAAAAAAAAAAAAACAGAAAAAAGAGAAAACTATATACGGGAGCTGAAAGTCATGTCCTTAGGAAAAAAAAAAATCCAGCCAATCTGGCCCTTCAGTTGATCCATCTACTGTTCACTGAAGCCTCATCAGAAATGGTCTCAGTGGAAGAGTGGCTGTTAAGAAGCCATTCTGAAGGAAGTGAAAAGGCTGAGGTATGCCAAAGTAAACAAGAACTGGACTGAAAACCAGTGGCAGCAGGTTTTATGGATTAATCCAAATTTTAGATATTTGGTTCAAATTGTCCATATTTACAGAGGATATCAGTAAAGAGGTGCAACAGTGAGTGCCTACAGCCACATGTAAAAGACAGTGGTGGCTCTGCCATGGTTTGGGGCTGCATTTCAGCCAGTGATGTTGGGGATGTTGTCAAAATTGTTGGAATTATAAATGCAGAAAAATACCATCAAATTATACCATCTTATTGGCAACAGCTTCATTTTTTTTTTAGAATGTTAATGATCCCAAACACATGGCCAATGCAGGAAATACCTGGATAGTAAAACTCACAATGGAACACTATCAGTCATGGACTGGCCTCTCCAGAGTCTGGACCTCAACGTTATTGAAGCAGTGTGGGATCATTGTCAGAGAACAGAATAAAAGAACATGCAAAAAAAAAGCCAACATGCAAAGAAGAGCGTTGAATGTCCTTCAAGAAGCCTGGAGAACTATTCCTGAAGATTACTTAAAGAAACGACAAGAAAGCTGCCTCAGAGAGTTCAGACTGTGTTGAAGAATAAAGGTAATCATACAAATACTTTCAGTCTTGTTAGAGGTGTTCTATATCTTTGCCTTAAATACTCCTTTTCCATTTATTTTTGCATTTTTCAATAAATCCCTGCATGTATTTCCCATTTTCCAAGCAAAACATAAGGGAATGAGGGGTGGCTCAAGACTTTCACACAGTACTGTAAGTCTAATCACAATCAAAATACAACATATAAACAAAGCCTTTAAAAAATTGTGGCTAGCAGTTAATACTAAATACTGATACATTATTAGTTCTTACCAGCATCAAGGCAGATGTGAAGGTAGTGCAAGACTTATTGGAAATAATCCATTTATTTATTTGATTAAATATTAAACAGATAAATACCAGCTTCCAAATAATATCGTCAGTGGCTGTCGGGGAAGACTGAGGGCTCACTTCATCTTTTATTCAAGACTAATACCAGGATCTCTAGCCAAATGCTCAGGGAACCAAATGTCAATGAGAGCGTGGCACGGTGTGAGAGGAGGCAGTGCATTTTCTGTTTGTTTCCCTGACATTAAAAAGTCCCCAAATGATGCGACGAATCAGATGCAGCTGGGTTTTTCTCTGTTTTGCTTGTTGTTTGTAAGGAGCCTTAGCAACCCAGTCAAAATGAGCAACATGATTCCCGTTTCACAAATAACACTTCGGATTTTTGTTCACTTGAGCTCTAATGAAGTAGAAATGCCCACTGGTTTCTAAAACTCCCTAGGCAACAAATTATTACCTGCTATTTCCATCAAATCTTTCATACAGCTACAATGCCAAATGCCAAGGCTCATCAAACAACCAGAGAGCCAATAACAATGATAGAGAAAGTGAGATAGGATTCAAGTTGCAGAGAGAAAAGGACAGTAAATGACAAGACAAAGACCAAAGGATCTGTATCAAAGAGGAAGGAAAATATAAAGCCAGGCACACACATGCTGGTGGCTGCATCATGACATTGGCAAAGACAAGTTGTCACTGGCAGAAGTATGTGAGGGTACTTCTGATGTTGCATCTGTTTTTTCTTTTCTTTTTCTTTTGTTGTCAGAGGAGATGGCACGGTTGTGCACTACTCCAGGATACTGGACCAGCCAGGTCAATCTGTTCGTTCTCTCTCGTCTTTATAAAGATCATGATTTGAATTTGTCAGGCTTCTTTATAAAAACTGTATCTATGCTGTTGTAGTATTTACATTTTTTTTGTGATAAGCAGCAGCTGTGTGTGCTACAGCAAAGACAAACATCCATTAACAACTATAACAGCAGTGGTGTGACCATGTGACCTAGTGCTGCACAGTGTCGTTGCCACTTTGTTCAGAATATCGACATTCATTGCAACATTTCACAGCCTGCTAAAAAAATAAAAATAAATAAAAATGCAATCAATACATTTAAAAAGACTGCTTAAAGTTAGCACTCCTAAAATCTAGTATTATTGCAAATCTTATTGATCTAGCAGGCCATACATAAACTGGGTCTGAATACTTATGACTATGTGATATTTCAGTTTCCGTTTTTCTTTTTTAATAAATCTGCAAAGATTTCTACATTTCTGTTGGTTTTTTTCTGTCAAGATGGGGTGCTGAGTGTACATTAATGAGAAATAAAATGAACTTTTTTGATTTTAGCAAATGGCTGCAATGAAACAAAGAGTGAAAAATTTAAAGGGGTCTGAATACTTTCCGTACCCACTGTACATGGAGCCTATCCCAGTGGTCATAGGGTGAAAGGTGGGGTACACCCTGGATGGATAACCCATGCAAGTCTGTGTATTGTGGGAGGAAGACTTAAGTACAGTGTAGCAGTGTGATCTATAATTCTATACTTATGTCAAACAAAAGCTCAGCAAAACATCACTTACAGTGAATGCACTGTTCTATGCACACTTTTAGGTCGAGCCTTTTGGGAGCTGATATCTGTCACTTTATGGGTTGAAAGAGAAACATGGTGCAATAAAAAAGAAACAGGAACAGCGGGAAACTTTTCACAATAAACAATCAAAGCCCAACAACCCATGTAATAAATAATTCGGATTAACAAGAAACCCAAATTTGTCCTTGAATTCCCGGATGTCTTCTGGTCACCAACAACAAAAAAGCCATTCCCAATATGGTATACAGAATGTCACTGCATATAATAATGAAGGTGAATTACAATCCTCAAGGAGCCTTGTAGTTTGACCCAACTTTCCCTCTGTTGCACTTTTGTCTAAGCAGATTTGCTATGGGTGACAATGCTATTTTTTGCCAAGCTTTGATCAGAGTGCAACACCAAGAGACAGAGGGGAGAAGGCTGTTCCCAACAACAGGCAGAGTCAAACTGAGCCAACCCAGAGGAGTGCAAAGAGAAAGTAGGGCTTCTCCCCTGAGAGGAGGTTTATGCAGCTGCGCTGAACAGTGACACTGTGTCACCGCCTGACACACGAGAAAGACACAATGAAATGCTGTCTCACTTGGGGGAATCCTGTCACACACGTGCATGCAGATTTGCAGAAACAAATGTGCATGCATGTGTGATGTATAATAATAATAGTAATAATAATGATAATACTACAGTAGCAAATGTGCCATTGTCTTTAGATTGTAAATGCACACACTATTTAGATTATCTAATTTAAAAAAAGCTTAGAAAACAACTGCTGTGCTATAAAACTTGACAATAAAAAAAGGAAGAAAAAAAAAGGGCACTGAAAACGACAGGCTTGTAAGTTGACATTTGTAGCCTGACAGGGAAGAGAAAGGCTTTCATGTTTATAAAAGAGCAGCTGACGTGTGCATCTGCCAGCAAACATGGGTGTGAGACATGTCGAGATGACTGATGTGCTTTGAAAAGCTGCAGTCATAGTGGATATGAGCATGAGTCAGACTGATACGCTCCTCCAAGTTGTTCTTGAGCTGGAGATGAGAAACATATTTGCTGACCTTAACCTTTGTGTGTTTTCAGTTTGAAATGGTGTCTAATAGTGTAAAAGTTAGGCGTTAAATATTCACGTCACCCGAGGAGCTGTGGCTGATAAGTGCAAAGACTGATTAAACTGCTAATGTTTAGGTTCAATTAGTATACAGCAACCAACAGTACACTCTAATTGGAGATCACAGCAGGAACACTAACATAACAGTATAATGGCTGCCAAACAGTTGATAACATGCTTCTTAATAATTATACTCTGTACAGGGCAGTGCTTTAATATTTTCACAGTAATAAACTGCTACTGTAGGTTACACCAAGTACACCGCAGAGTCACGTTTAATGCTGGCAATTATTTTACTGTGATTTGACAGGAAATTGGGCAGTGGCATTATCTCCTGTAATTCATGTTTAAGACTTTTAAACACTTGTATACAATAGATTGAGAGTGATTTTAGGAAAGCATGTAAACATTTTTATAGTTGCTTGCTTTTCCACTTATCTAATCTGTTCTTTAAAAAAAACATTTATGGGATACAGCTTGGTCCTCTAAGCACAAAGGCAAAAATACAAAATTCCTATGACTTGCTAAAAGAAGAAATTAAAACTGATTTCTGAGCACAGAATGAAACAGGATTGACTCTTAGCATTTGCAAATGAAGACCTATTGCCCTTGAACAAAAACAAAAATAATGCCTCTAGTAAAAACATTTCACTTCTTGGCAAGATCTCAAAGTACAAACACACACTCACTGGCCACTCTATTAGGCACACCTTGCTAGTACCAGGCTGGACCCCTTTTACCTTCAGAACGGTCTTAATTCTTTGTAGCACAGCTTCAACAAGGTGCTGGAAACATTCCTCTGAGATTTTGGTCCATACTGACATGAAAGCATGAAACGGTCTCTGCAGATTTGTTGGCTGCACATTTGTGATGTCAATGTCCCGTTACACTATGTTCTAAAGGTTTTTGGATTAAGGCCATTTGAGTACAGTGAACTTATTGTCATGTTCACGGAGCCCAAGATGATTTGAGTTTTGTGACATGATGCATTATCCTGCTGGAAGCAGCCATCAGAGGACGGGTACACTGTGGTCATAAAGGGATAGATATGGTCAGCAACAATACTCAGGCAAGCTACCAGGAAAACATCCCCAACACCATTACACCACCAGCAGCAACCTGAATCACTGAAGAAAAAAACATTACATTTACTTCAAACTTTGCCATGTTATACATTTAGAGATGCTCTTCTGCATACCTTGATCAAATAAGCACTTTTACAACATAAGGTTATTTGAGTTACTGTTGCATTCCTTTCAATTCAAAGCAGTCTGTCCATTCTATTCTGACCTCTAGCATCTGACCTCTGCAGCTTGCTGTATATTTTCTCTTTTTCAGACCATTCACTGTAAATCTTAGAAATGGTTGTGTGGGAAAATTCCAGTAGATCCCAGCAGTTCATCTGGCACCAACATCCAAGCCATTCAAACTCACCCAAATCACTTTTCATCCCCGTCCTGATGCACAGTTTGAGCTTCAGCAGATCTTCTGGACTGTGTTTACATGCTTAAATGCACTCATTTGCTACCATGTGATTTCAATTTGAATTGAGAAATTTGAATTAAGAAGCAGATGAACAACCTAATGAAGTGGCCAGTGAATGTATGTGACTCATTTTCCCCAAGTTACCATAGTGTTAATCAACCAGCCACAGCTATAACGAAAAGTCAGTTTTTCAGTTCAGTGGGATGCTAAGCTATAATTTGAAAATGCTGGGTTTAACTCAGCTAAGCAGTTACCAGTTTTATTTTCCTACTGGGTGTTTCTGTATTATAAGAGAAAGTGAAACCATCTATTGTGATGCGATAATTTGATTTCATATATAGTCCCAGTTGTCAGCAATTCAGCAGCATTTTTAAAAAATTTTTTTTTTTTTAGTTTTACATCTTGGTGGATTTTGTGTGTGAAACTGACATGCACTACAGTCCACTGTCACAGTGAGAAAAGCAAAAGTTAAAGATAATCACGTTTTACTGTATTAAGATACATATGATCAAATCAAATTGGTGCAGTAGTTAGCACTGTTTCCTGTCTCTCTGATTTCCTCACAGTCCCACAGCTTGTTAGTTTAACTGGTGATTCTAAATTGGCCATAGGTGTGTGTGTGGAGTATGAATGGTTTTCTGTCTCTGTATTGGCCCTGCAAGAGACTGGTGACCTATCCAGGGTGTACCCTGCCTGACAACTGAGGTAGGCTCCAGTCTCCTCAGCACCCTGAATTGGACAAACGGTTATGAAAATGTTATGAAAGAGTTATTGGAGGAGCAATTTAAATCAGTTGATAAACCTTGCCAGTGCACATTACTGTATCTGTGTTTTTTCTAATTATGCATACATTAATAATGAAGAGAAAGTAATTTAAGGTTTTCAGGATGTTCTGAAGAGAGAAAAATAGAGTGTTTAAAATGCTAAGTGCCAATAAAATACGGACTCACAGCAAAAGGGATTAAAGTTCTCAAAGCTGCAATGGAAAAAGAACAGAAGTAATCAATCTGCAAATGTGCCACTTTGCTAGATTTTTATTATAATGAACTGATATTGCCTCATGACAGGAATTAGATCTGCAGTAATTCCCCAGTTCTATTCAATTCTATTCTATTAAACCCAACTCAGGTTCATTTATATGCACAAAATCAAAAGAGTTGCTTCAAGGCACTTTATACTGAATGGTAAAGACCCTACATTATTCTCGCAAAAACACCAACAACCAAGCACTTTGCGAACGTGGGAAAAACTCTTTAACAGAAAGAAAACCTCCAGCAGAACCAGGCTCAGGTAGGGAAAGCCAGGACAAAATTGAATGACATGCTGCAATGGTATATAAAAGTGCATGGGAGGTTTTGAGATTGCACATACTGTTCTCTTTATCACAATGTCTGAAGTCTTTTTTTCCCCCTGTAATGTAATAGGTCTCAGAGGGTGCTCCTTGGTGCCATCAGGCTGTTTTCTGTCAGTCTTTGTGAGCAGAATTCTTTGCTTTAAAAAACTAAAAAGTGACCTTTGGCCAGAATTAGTTCTGTTCTTAATAAAAAAAGAGTAAAAAATTGTCTCTAGACAAATTTTATTTAATTTGATGTGATAGGAAATGATAAAACAAAGTATTTGTAGTGTAGAAAAGCTCAGGAAACACCTCAAGCCACATAAATTTAGCTGACTTTGAGATATTAATATGGGATCAACCAGTGTGGGAGGAGTCTGACGTCTGCTGAGACACCGCTACTTCTGTTGTTAAAGACAGAACATCATCTTTGATTCAGTACTGCTGTCTTGGCATGCTGCAGGCTAATTAACACACGAGACAATGAGAGCATTGTAATAACAAGCTGTGTTGTGCAAACACATACTGTAGGTGGTAGGCACCAAACATGTACTGCACTGTAATTTACTTAATTGCACTGGTTCTTTAAAGCCTTTGAAGGGGATTCTTTTGTACATCTGTCATTGATTTTTCAACTCTCAGGTCATCCATGTTAGTGTGTAAATTTCAATAATTTGGATTTCATTTTCTAAGGGAGTAGTCCATTTAATTTCATTTATTGCACAGCAACAAGCTGTTCCAGAAACATTGTTGTAATCACACTGGATAATCAGCCTGTGGAGTGCTAACAATTTCATTGCTGATTGCTGTTTGTTTTGTGCTAAGAGTGACTTAACTGTGTTGTTCCAAATTCACATCATCGTGTGTGTGTGTGTGTGTGTGTGTGTATTTTAAAGAAAACTCTCTTCTGCTTATACAAATAATTTAAATCTTTTTTAAACAAACACTGTGGGGTCCTTCTGTCATAATCATAAAAGGGCAGCAGCAATGTTATAAAAAGCCAGAGTAACCACAGCAAACACAATGACACCTCTGCCTTTGTTCATGCCAGGTAGCAATACAACACTGCAAAAAAAGACAAAAGAGACAGTGTGACAGAAAATGACATTATCTGAAGATAAAATTATACAGAAACAGAGAAGCAATGTACAAAGTAATTGGATGACTCACCTTGGGCAAACATAGTTCACACAGAACACAATGAAAAACCACTCCTGCAATTTTTTTGAAACCTTTGTTTGGGGTCTTTAATATTCTAAGTATGCATTTCTGAGTGACAAATGCACCATGATTCGTCTAAATGCAGCCATATATTGCTGCAGCATGATCTCTGTTAAAGAAAAAAGAAATAGCCAGTTCTATATATGTCCTATATGCAATGGAAGACAGGGCAAATTTTTGCATACATTTCTTCTCGACTACAACGCAGGCAGAGAACACGAAGAAGCAGAAACAGGAGGGCAGGTGTATGTGAAAAGCTGCACAGACCCCGTGCCACTGCTTTGTGTCCCATATGTAATCACTGCACATCAAACATGAATATGCCTTCAGTGCATTGAAATAGCTGGAGATTATAGAAAAGAATTTTTTTTCCCCCTGAAGCAATTCTTCACATACAGTATATTTTTTATGATCAATAAATCGACTTTAGTTGCTTCTTTTAAATGGACATTTAATGCAAAGTCGAGCCTCTTTCTGAAAGAAAAAATCTTTAGCGTCACATCATAAACAAATTACCTCTCTTTTCAGACAAACTTTGATTTGATTAATAACATATTTTAGGAAAGTGTGACTCATACAGCCAACACGAATCTGTACATCTTGTACAGTCTTTGATATAACAGAAAGGAGACTCGAGCACTTTCATTCATGACTGAGCTGTTTTCTTGACTTTTAAGTCTAAACAGGTTATGATGCTTTTCGAGGCAGTAAAAGGAGAGACAGACAGTTAGCAAACCATATTTTACTTCTGAAAACATATGAACGGCTTTGACCTTTGACCTGTCAGCCCCCTCACAGGTAAAGAGCTTCTTTCTGCAGAGTTTCAATAAACTCACAGGAACATAAAAGGCACTTTCTGGTGAGCGAGCAGAAATGCCGTGTTATATAACAAAAAGCAGCGAGACGAGGGAGAGAAAAAGGCCATCCTTTCTACCTGAGCTCAACAGATTCACCCATTTTTAAGCCATTTTAACAGGACACCTGTAACATAAAGTCATCCGCTGGGGTTTTGGTCATCTTACTTCTTCTGGAATTGATTCAACCACAACAAAAAGCAAGCCACTTAAATCTTGAGTCTTCATTCATCTTGCATTGTTTGTGCGCACATACTGTAAGTGTCCCCATTTGTTTTGTCACTTTGTGGCTGACATAAAAGTAAATGGAAATGTCCACAGAAAGCAGCAGCCTGAACAATGGTACACCATTTTTTCCCCCTCTGCAGAGCCACGCTTCACTGGCTGCATCATATATATGACTACAGTAATCTGCAGAGGCAATTGAGCTGACATACTAATAATGTTCCACGCAGGACACCAATTCAAAGGTGATGTCTGAGTGACAAGGTAACCAACTTGTAGAGAAACCGATTGTGCAGAATAATCAGAATGATATAAAACACAATGACACAAAACGCTTGCTAACCTGAAAGAAGTCATTTCAAAAATGCCAAAAGTCTGCACAGAGGGTAAAATGAATGGTATTTGACTTCATATCACTGCATTATTTAATGACAGTTTCTGTCATCACCATCTGGTGTGGAGGTGCCATGACATTTAGCTAACAGCGATGTGGTAGGCAGGCGGCCATTTCATTTGAAGCCAGTCCATGCCCTGGGGACAGACAGAAAGAGATGAATGAAGACAGATAGATGAAGGTTTAATCTCCCTCATTGCTTTCATTGTGGTTCTACCACGCAGACATGTAAACATGATCAAGCATTTGGACATCAGCGGTGTAAGTGCAGTTAGATGGTAATAAATCTTTCAAGCTAGATTTTTCAATGAGAAATATTATATTTGATTTGCAGAGAATGCTATTCAATCCAGGATTGAATTACTGATCTGCATAGTCAATATACCAACAGAGACTGTGTACCTTTGGAGACAGATTAGTTTTGATCACTGCCTGAGGGCTGATCAATTCTAATGTTCTCAGATATTATCATGTTATCAGAAAACTGCGGGATTTATATTTTAAATTTGAAGTAACAATGAAGCATTAGATGAGGCTCAAAACTGAATGACTGCACACATCATCAAATTTAGAAGCCAATGAAATAAATGGCAGCACATGTTGGTTGTTATTACCTGCTCACTCTGTTACCAGTTCATCCACCTCTGAGCCCAACTCAAAAGCTACTTTTGGCTCCCCTTTGTCACAAGAGGTCGCCACAGTGGGTAAGTCTGCTTGTTTGATTTGGCTCAGTTTTAAATTCGATGACCTTCCTGATGCAACCCCGAAGGGATTTGTGTCTCTGGTTGGAATTGAATGAGCAACCTTTAGCTTGCCAAGCAAATGTACAAAAGGGAAGAGAAGGGAGTGTAGTGTAGTGGTTGCTCCATGCCAGAAAAAAAAAAAAAGAGAAGCTACACAAAGTATTGAGACTGTAGCAATTATTACACTCTGGCTTTCTGTCCTATAGTTTTCCTTTTGTCCCGTCTCTCTCTTTTCTCTCACCCCCAAAAGGTCACATCAGATAGCTGCCCTTCCCTGAGCCTGGTTCTGCTGGAGGTTTCTTCCTGTTATAATGGAGTTTTTTCTTCCCACTGTCATCAAGTGCTTGCTTAAAGGGGGCTATGTGATTGTTGGGTTTTTTTTTTCTTATATTGTAGGGTCTTTACCTTACAATATAAAGCGCCTCGAGGCAGCTACTGTTGGGAATTGGTGCTATATCTATATCACAGAGGGCTCTATTTACATATATATATAACTTACAGTTACCACTTTTGCACAATTACAGTAACAGAAGACTAATGAGGCTATGTTAGTTTACCTAACAGCTGTACTTTATGTATCCTGTGTATCTAAGCAGGTATATAACTATTTTACTGGCAGATTCATCCTTCAGGTGGAAAAGGTATTGGCGTGATTGCAGTGAGGAAATTAAAGTATGAATTTTGTTTTATGTAGGAGAAAATATCTTAAGATTTACAATTACTTTACATAACTTTACACAAGGTTCTGTTGCAGCAAATTAGAAGGTGAGCTTTTAAGAGAGAGGCTGCATCAGTGGTGTTTATAAGAATTATAATTTTTTTAACTGTGAGTCATGCAACGCCAATTCAGAGGAGTCACAGGATAAAAATGTAGAGCCAGGAAAAAACTGCAAACACTCTCCTACTGATGGTACTTTGTTTAGCAATTTACCCTGATGACATGCTGTAATAGTGGTCTAACAATGCTAACATCTATTTTAAGACCAACTTTCTTTTTTGAGCCCCAGATAATAAATGCTGACAGGAAATCTCTTATCACCAGACCAGTTAGCTGTCACTGCTACAAGCTGTGTTTCAGGTTGGACAGATAGGAGTGAATAGCTTTGATTGGACACTCTCTTTAATTCCCATGCACAGCAAATGATCTTACTCCTGAGTGATGGCACCACAGGGGCCAGGGCACTATTTAAAACAGAAGCGCAGACAAATAATTTGCAGCAGAGGTTTAAATAGACTTTTATAGTCTCCCCAAAGCACCACATCTGACAAAAAGGCATTCATCATCTTATTAAATGGGTTGTGTAGTTCTGCAAAAATAAAGACTCACACTACTTGCCAGTGTGTATTATATAAACAAAGAATTGACTGATAGTGCTTGCTAGGACAGCATGAAGCACATAAGTAACTCTGGAACAGCCAGATATTTAAGATGCAGCACACATCCAAGAAAAAAAAAGTTACATTCTTTGTGGATGAATATGGCTTTGTCTTCAAACCACTTAAAAAACAATTGCACTATCCAAATGAAAGTGGCTGGATATTTCAAATGTAACATTGGACTGAGCCTCTAATGCCTTACAAGTTAACTCTTCCTCCCTGACGTGATGGACAGCATGAATGATGTTAATGCTTTGCTATAATTGTGTCCTCAAAAACGCTGCAGAGGGGAACTGGTCTGAGGGCACAAGAAAAGGAGAACTATTTGCCTCTCTCATTTCTGCTTCTCCTTCAGAGTGGCATTCATCACCATTAGTGTTCATTAACATGAGTTAGTGCTCATTAGGCAGCAGTATGCCAGCAGGCATCTGCAGCTTACCGCCAACATATCTCCTGCCTGTAATAGACACTGACTGAGTGCGAGAGTGGTGGAAGGATATGAAAGAGGGAGGGAGAAGGCTGAGCAAGGCGGGGAATGACTTGTCAATCTGTGCTGCCGAAGATTAGTCTAAATGTATCAGTAGGAGACTGTAACTGTATCAAATAAACTTCTATAGTCTCGAGAGTGAAACTCCACCAAGCTGTGAATCATCATACAAGACAACCAAAAATAAACAAACTCAAGCTGTTAAATGAACTTCACCTATCATACTATTTACGCCTACATTTGCACTCCTAACAAGTAGAGATAGTCTTAAGGACTCTTAATTAGCTAAGAGGGAACACAAGTGGGAGACTCAGAGAATACAGTGGTGGAGTTCTTGATTTTTGGGAGGCCATAATGTGAATTGCTCCATTTGTTCAGCTGGAAATTGCTGAGTTAAATTTAAACATTTTAAAAGTACAGTGAGATGTTTTTGAGCTTATTCTATAGAAAAACAGAATATTGTATTTATAGATATACAATGAACAATGTCTAATTATGCCGTACAGCAACTGATTAATGAATTAATCCATTAAAAACACATAGAGGGCACTGGTTTTTGGAAGCCACCATGTTGCCCTTACATCCAAGACGGACATCACTGTACCACGTAACCGCGTTTTAAGTATGTAGCCACGTACGTAGGTGGAGAAGAAGAGAACTCGTAGGTGTTCGCGTGCCATGGAGGCAAATTTTAATTTGTGTCTGCACCTACAGGCTCAAGTTATGAAGGATCATGCCTATGTTTTATCATCTAAGAAGGGGTCCTCTTCACCAAAGAACAGTTGGAAGGAAAGCGACAACACGACCCATGCTGGGATAAAACTTGAGTAAATATTGGCACAGTAGCCATTAAAGAAGGGAAGAGTGTAGAGTTCATTAGTTCCAGATTCTCAAATTTGGGGGTTGTCTATGTCTTTTATCTTTGTTAAATGAATACATTTGGATTTGGGAGCAATTGAAGAAGGCCTCACATTGGGTTCAAGAAATTTTAAAGCATTTAGTTTTTTTATGAGGATGCTATTAGGGTACATAAGCTGAATAAAATATATCAGACTATATATCCCATTATCTGTTCATGTGGATCTCATTTTTTAAAATAAAAATATAAAAATTGTATTTTACAGTTTTTAAAAGTTAATAAAATTAATTCCTAGTCTTGCAATCTAGTAAATTTTGATGGAGTATGACAACAATTTGAGGTGGGCGAGTTATGCGCTCTACTGCGTACGCTTCTATTTAATTAAGTGGTAGTGAAGATAATCATTAGATGCATCCATCGGCTAGAGTTGATTGTATAAAGAGGACATATTTTCATTGATTGATTGGCTGTCCAGTTTTTAATTAATAGTGTTACTATCTGGCATATACAGTAGATATGTTGTAAAAAAAAAATTAATTTAATACACTGAATGATGCAGAGGAATAAAGCAGTATGCATCAGTGTCAGAGTATGTTAAGCTGGAGATTTTGGGAAATAAAAGACTTCTACATAAAAAAAATTGCCTGAAGCACTGTGTGCTGGACCATGAAGACAAGGGCCAAAGGCTTGCTCTGGCTAGATTTTGTGTCAAATGGCTGACAGTTTGCTACTCGTACTCCCCTGTGTTACTGCTTGCCCAACATATCAGTCCTTTCTGCATTCTCTACTCACACAAACACCCTTCCTCCCTTCCCTCCCTTTCTCTTGCTCTCTCTCTCTCTCCTTTAGATGTTGTTCAAATCTGGACTTGAGAAGCATCTTTCTTGCTTCAATGATCTCACAGGGCAGATAGGCACATCACACTTCTCTGACACAGGCTGGTAACAAACAGGCTCTTCTTGTCCTAACAAGCCCTTTGGTGCTCCAAAAAAGGGATTCTTTCACTTCTTTTTTTTTTGGTCACTGTAAATGAAAGCAATTGCAAATTGCCTCCCCTTGTATTGCAGGTTATACTTATTACACAGGAGGGAACAAATGCTGTGATCACAAACTGACAACAGCCAGCACAGCTCTATCCCTTTTGACAGCAGTTATTATTAAGGAGGGTAATGGGTGAAATGGCTGTTTCTATAAAAGCTGCCATTTTGCAGCTCTACCTGATCGTTTCTTGACATGTACTGGTTCAAAATTGTGAAATGATTTATATTTATAAAAGGAAAGAGTGGTATTTTTTTTAGCCTGTGCTCCTAAAATCAATGAAAACATTTTTCCCATTTAAATAGTGGAACAAATTGATTTCTTTATAGACTAAGTGTATCTTTTAAGTCCTCCCCTGTTGTGCTGCTGGCAATTCATTTTTCTTTTCTAACTCTAAGAGTTTTGCTTGTTTATGTATTTTGGCTTTATTTATTTATTTATTTTTTAATGGACAAAAAATTTAGAGCAGAAAAATTGAACAACTATGCTAAAGTCAAGCTAGGGAAAACAGTGGTTGGAGACCACGGCACAATTATTGTCACTGTATGCAATGAACTTGCAATCGTGTTGCCTTTGAAATGGTTGCTTTGAAGACAGGTTGCCTCTTACCAGGTGACCTTTGCAATCACCCTGCAATTGAATTGCAAGGTGATTGCAATTGCAGCTGGTTGCCGTAACTTCTTGCAATTGGTTGCCAAATGCAAACAAATTCATTCATTCATTCATCACTGGTCAACCACAGATTTTTCTTAGTTGCAAGAAGGTCGCTGTCCTATTTTTACTCAAGTGTGACTGAACCATAAGTTAGCAAAACCCATTACAAGAAGACTTGCTCATTTTAAAATAAAAAGAACATTGTAACTAACATATGGCAGAA